>JBBDGP010002209.1:600000-950000 GCA_037952835.1 Lithobates septentrionalis | reverse complement strand
TTTCGCTGCTAAAAAGGTACAGACCGACTTTGCCGCATTGAGAGGTCACTAGAAGGGGTCATGTATTGTAAAATCTTGAATGAGAACCTTCTTCCCTCAGCCAGAACAATAAAGATGGGTCATGGATGGGTCTTCCAGCATGACAATGGCCCAAAACATACCGGCAAGGCAACAAAGGAGTGGTTCAAGAAGAAGCACATTAAAAAGGACATTGACTGGCCTAGCCAGTCTCCAGACCTTAATCCTATAGAAAATTTATAGAGGGAGCTGAAAGTTCGAGTTGAAAAGCTACAGCCAAGAAACCTTAAGGATTTAGAGATCTGTAAAGATGAGTGGACCAAAATCCCTCCTGAGATGTGTGCAAACCTGGTCACCAACTACAAGAAACGTCTTACCTCTATACTTGCCAACAAGGGTTTCTCCACCAAGTACTAACTAGTGTTTTGCTTGGGGACCAAATACTTATTTTACTCACTGAACTGCAACTCAATTTGTAACATTTGTATTATGTGTTTTTCTGGAGGTTTTTTTTTGGTTGATATTCTGTCTCTATCATTTAAAATACACCTATGATAAAAAAAAATTATAGACCCTTCATTTCTTACAAAATCTGCAGGGGAACAAATAATTATTTGTCCCCACTGTACAATACATCAGCCGGACCAGGAACATGCTTTACATTTTTTTTTTTTTTTTTTTTTATTAACCACTTCAGCCCCAAGCCTATTTTTGACACTTGTTGCTTACAAGTTAAAAATCTGTATTGTTTGCTAGAAAATTACTTAGAACCCTCATTATATATATTTTTTTAACAAAGACCCTAGAGAAAAACATGGTGGTTGTTGCAATATTTTATGTCACACAGTATTTGCGCAGTGGTCCTTCAAACATTTTTCTGAAAAAAAAAAAAAAATAAGAAAAACAGTAAAGTTGTCTGGCTGTCTCAGGCTTCAATGCTTCAACTCATTGACCTGGAAAAAAACAAACATTCAGATGATTCGAACGCATTAAAGTAAAAGTAGAATTCCAGCCCAACACCAACTAGTCTTAAAAATATCCCGTCCCACCTCCTGCTACCTATACTGCCTAACCTGTGTATACTTACCTATTTTTAGTCAGCCCTCGTCTGTCACATGATCCCCTGTGTAAGTGATCGCTGGCTGCAGAGTAGAGAGAAGGAAGCGCTTAACGGCTGGGAATTCCGGGAGCTGTGAGCTCACTTAAAAGGGCTCCCATGCCCCAGCCATTGTCAGTGCTTCCTCCTCTCCCCTGCAGCTGCTGCTGACTGACACAGGGGATCTGGAGTTTCGGATCACGTGACTAGATCGGACCAGACTAAAAGTCAGTAATTAGGTTACCTCACTGCTCCCGAAATTCCTAACTGTTGTCGTAGCCGTTGCTTCCTCCTCTCCACTGCAGCTTGCACTCACTGACATGAGATCATGTGACTAGATTAAAAATAGGTAAATCTTTTTTTTTTTTTTTTTTTTTTTACACAGTTAAAGCAGTACAGGTAGTAGGAGGAAATATTTTTTAGACATAGTTAGTGTTAGGCTGGAATTCAACTTTTACTCAGCTCCTGATCAGCATATTTGTTCCAGCTCAGTGCCTCAGACAGTGCAGAAGCCAGTCAAGTTGAACTGTCAGAAGGGTATATAGCAAAGGTATCCTCCAAATTCTCTTGGTACAGTTTCTTATAAAGAGGAACTGAACTCTGGAAGCTGTGACCAAAAAAAGCCAGGCAAAGGACTGGTCACCAACATTATGTTTTGTCTACGTCCTCGCCTGCCACGGATCTTTTCACCATTATGGACTTACCATGCCTTGTTCTGCACTGTGTCTTTGTGTGGAAGTGGTAGAGGCTCTCTCATGTCAATGCCTCCAACAAGAACAGCAATAAAATAGTGACATCACCAAAACTTCCTGAGACTATTAGTCAGAGGCAGCAGTGCCTTAGATTTTCATACAGCAGACATACAGCTCTGAAGCTTTAAGCACAGGAGCACATAGCTATACTCACATCCCAGAAACTGCACTGCTGGTTTTCAAGAGGAATTCCAGACAAAATGGTACAGTATTCAGGGTGCCACTTAGTCACAATTAAAGTGTATACATAGGCAAGACCTTTTTTTTAGGGGGGGGGGGGGGGTGATCAGGAAAGTATTAGACCCTCTGTCAGGTTTTTATTGCTGTCTGCGTTTCCCAGGGCAACTGTCTAAGAGGAATTCTTCCCACTCTGGGAGATTTCTTCTACGACAGGAAGGGAAATTTCTTCAATACACAGAAAGGCAAAAATAAACAGACAGGGGTTTTATCCCCTCTCTTCTCTACCCAAAACCTAAGCCGAGTTAAACTTACCGGTAACTCCTTTTCTGAGAGTCTTCCAGGACAGCCCGTAAGACTTAGGGCTCCTCCTACCAGGACAGAAACACGCTAAACCCCACCGCATAAAAGGGCAGTCCTCCAGGCCCCATGTCAGTATTTCTCAAGAACCGTAGGACGTACCTGCAAAGCATATGGATAATACACAAAACTTCAAGACAAAACGGGATGGGAATCCGGCTGTCCTGGAAGACTCTCAGAAAAGGAGTTACCGGTAAGTCTAACTCAGCTTTCCTCTAAGCGTCTTCCAGGACAGCCTATGTGATGATGAGCCAGAACTTACCAGTCTCGGGAGGAACAACTGCCTGAAGGACCTTATGACCAAATGCCTGCTCCTGAGAAGATCCAAGATTAAGGTCCAGGCGATAATGTTTAAAGAAGGTCGAAAAACTGGACCATGTGGTAGCCTTGCATATTTGTTCCGGTGAGGCTCCAGCCCTTTCAGCCCAAGATGCAGACAAGACTCTTGTTGGGTGCGCATTGATAAAAGGCGGAGGAATCTTTCTAACCCTGTAGGATTCTGAAATAGCTTGCTTTATTTACCTAGCCAAAGGTGGCCTTAGATGCTCCCTTTCCCTTGTGTGCTCCCGAAAAGAGAACAAGGCGTCTGTTTTCCCAAAGGTCTTGGTGACCTCTAGATAGACGAGAAAAACTCTTCTAAAGTTTAAAAAAAAATTGTTTTTTTTTTCACTGTCACCCTTCGGCGTGCTGCAAAAGGTTGGCAGTACAACATCCTGCGATCTGTGCAAGATACTGGCCACTTGATTGTCTTTAAGACAATCCAATCCTCAAAGATTGTGAGGAAAGGCTCTCTAACTGAAAGGACCTGCAACTCACTTACCCTACGAGATGAGGTAATTGCCTCCAGGAAAATTGTCTTTAAAAAGGGAAGTAATTTAACTGAAATATCCTCCAGGGGCTCAAAAAGGGGATTTTAACAGACTCTGCAGCACCAGGGACAGGCCTAAGTCGGGCAGCTTCTAATGACTACTGGCGTGGACCTAGATATTGATTTAAAGAATCTAGCTATAGTGGGATTTTCCAGGAGAGAATATTGGAGAAAAACACCGATAGCTGCCGCCTGTACCTTTAAAGTACTAAACGGAAAGACCTTTGTCGACTCCCTCTTGAAAAAATTCCAAAATTGATGGGACATCATGAGTTAGTCTTTGGTTTTCAGATAACCATGAGTTAAATTTCTTCCAGACTTTGGAATATATATATATAGCTCTAGTAACTGGCTTTCTAGAGTTAACCAGGGTTTTGACTACTTTGTCTGAAAACCCCTGGGCGCTTAGTTTCTTTTCTTCAGATACCAAGCCATCAAGTTCAAGGAAGTCACCTGTGGGTGCGACACTGAACCCTGAGACAATAGGTCTTGTCTCTTTGGGAGACTAAGTGGAGGCTCTGAGGCCAGAGTCTGCAACAGGGAAAACCCATGGCCTCTTGGGCCAAAGAGATTCTATTAATATAAGGCTTGTCTCCTCTAGAAGAAACTTCCGGGGGGCCTCCGGAATTAGCCTGATCTGATTTGCGAAAAGATCCGCTTCAGGATATCCCCATCTGCCGGTAAGTTCCGCAAAAGATTTCTGGATAAAAAGGGACCAATTGGTATATAATCTGCCAGATAGTTTTGCGTCCCTTTCAGGTCCACTACTGTGATCAAGGCCAGATTCCTTTCTGCCCATGATAAGATCCCCTGGGTTATAGATTGAAGCATCCGACTTCTCGTACCTCCTTGTTTGTTGAGGTATGCAACAGTAGCGATATTGTCAGATAGAATCTGGAGATTGTGACCTCCGATTTCCGTCTGAAATGCTTCCAAGGCTCTCTGGACCGCTCAAAGCTCTCTCTCTCTCTCTGATTCGAAGAAGCTCTTGCTTCCTTGGGAGACCATCTTCCCTGTGCCATTGTGTTGCTGACATGGGCTCCCCATTCCCAGGAACTTGCGTCCGTTGTAATCCTCTGGGATACCGGAATGGACCATTGTAAACCTCCTGTCAGGTGAAGGTGCGACCTCCACCACAAGCTTCTTTTTACCCTGGAGGGTAACCGGACCCTCAACTTTAGGGAACGTGTGTCTCCATCCCAGTTCCCTAGCAGAAATAGTTGAAGCGGGCATTGATGCAATCTTGCCCATGGAACTGCGGGAAAGCAAGAAGACATACTGCTCTTGAGAGTTCTCTCAGCGAGACCGACTGATTGGTCTGCAAGGCTGACACTGCCTGAATCAGTTTTGAGACTTTTTCTGCAAGAGGAAAAAAACTTTCTGGCTTACTGAGAAAAATTTGTATCCCACATATGTCACCCTCTGGGCCGAAATCAAGGAAGACTTTTCTTTGTTTATAAACCAGCCTAGTGACTGTAGGAAGTCCTGAATGGTCTGGAGATTCACCAAATCTTTTGGTATGACTCTGCCACCACTAGGAGGTCGTCCAGGTAAGGAATAATAGTTATTGCTTTCAATCTTAATGGAGTCAGCGCCTCTCCCAACACCTTTGTAAAAATGCGTGGGGCTGAAGACAGCCCGAAGGGGAGGGCTTGAAATTGAAAGTGCCGGATCTTTGCCCCCATCTTGACGGCCAGTCTCAAGAACCTTTGGAAAGCTGGATGTATAGGGATTTGCAGATAGGCATCCCTCAAATCCAAAGTGGCCATGAAGCAGTTCGGGTTAAGCAGATTTTTGATTGAAAACACGTTTCCATACGAAAATGCTGACGGCTTTCTGATGACAAAAATATGGGAATAAAAGCCCTTGCCTTGATCTGACCGGGGAACCGGGATGAGGACCTTTTGATCTATCAAGTCTCCAATCTGGAGACCCAGGGCCGTTGCTTTTACCCAATCTTGGGGAGGGAAGGTGACCAATGATCTCTCTGGTGGCTGGGAAGAGAATTCCAGCCTGTACCCATTGGTCACTAGGTCCAGGATAAATGGACTTGAGGTGACTGCTGCCCACTGCGGGAGGAAAGCCCTCAATCTTCCTCCCACTGGGAGACACAAGTCACTGTGTTGAGGAGGGTTAAACAAAAGGGCAATAGGCCCAGTGTTTTTTGGGCCTATTGTCCTTTTCCCTTGGACCCTGCTGCCTACTTTGGCCACAAACAATTTTTCTGGTTGTCGGCTTTTTCTTATTCTCAGGAAAAGCCTTTTTCCTATCGGCCGTGCGCTCCAGTGCCTCTTGCAGACCTGGGCCAAAAAGATGATCACCTGTTAAGGGAAGACCACATAGGCGCAATTTAGAGGCAGCGTTGCCTGACCAGGTTTTAAGCCATAGGCTTCTTCTGGCCGAATTCACCAAGGCCGAAGTCCTAGATGTCATTCTTACCGATTCTGCAGAAGAATCAGCCAAAAACCCCACTGCTCAAAAGGGGAGAGGGAGGGATTTAAGGATCTGCTCCCTAAAGGTACCAGATGCGTTTGTATTTGTGTCAACCATATTTATAGATTTCTGGCTACACAACTGGAGGATAGGGCCGGTTAAAGATTTCCAATGGATGAGTCTCAGGCCCTGCGTAGAAGGATATCTCCTCTTTTCTCCATCGGATCCCTAAGCGTGCCCATATCGTCAAATGCTAGGTCCGTATTTTTCGAAACTTTTGAAAGAGGTGCGTCTAACTTGGATTTTTGTTCCATGGCTGCGCTGTGTCCACTTCAAATGGAAATCTTCTTTTTAGATTACCCGAAAAAAACGGTTTTCTCTTCCCACTCCAGCTTGATCATATCAAGAAGGGAACTATGCACAGGGAAAACTCTAGCCTTTTTCTTCTGCAAACCTTCGTACATAAGGTCATGTTTAGACATTTGAACTTTCTCCTCCTCTATATCAAGGGTTGTATAGATAGCCTTAAATAAGTCATCAACATCCTCCAATGACAACTTGTACCTCAAAACCCTTGACGGATTCTCTATCCCTGGGCCCTGTATCTGACCTGGATTCTTCCGGAGAAGCACGGGAAGATCTGGCTTCTTCCTCAGAGTCTTCACTCCTTCACTCCTCTCTGGAGATGGACCCTGTGAGGGTACCTGGATCTTAGCAATCAGGGTTTTGAATGAGCTGAACATCGACGTTAGCTCATCTCTAACCGAAGTCAGCATTTTCTGACAGGAAACTACTGGGTTATCCTTGACTAGGCTGTCTATGTGCGGCTAACTGTTTTGCTCCATGAGGAGCTCAATTTGTTTCAGCAAACCTCACATTTCCTTTTAGGTGGCTGCGCTTGGGCCTTGTCCCGAGTTTTGGTCTGCAAGAAAAACAAATGACCCACAGTGTAGTTTGAGCCACCAACACTCCATAACACCTCGTGTAGGAGGGAGGAAAATGTGTCCCCTTTTACCCAGTCCCACTGTTTGGGGGGGGGAGGGGGGCACTCACAGGGCATGCAAAGGGGTGTAAATACTCCAGGATTACCTGTGAGGTGCTGGGGCCTGCATCTGCTGCAGAGTTGTTGCAAAGGAATCCATCCTGCCCCTCTGGTGGTCCGCAGCCTCAGCTGGGTGTTCACCCTTCAAACACCAGCCGTCAGCGTCCCCTGTTCGCTCCATATGGAAACTGGAACCAGCATCTCCGGTGCCCGCTGATGACATCATACGCCCCAGAAGTGACCACACCGAATACTTCCTGTGGGCCAGCTTGGAGCGCATTAGCTCCGCCCCCTCACACGCTGCAGATTTCTCTTTCCCCTGCACATACTAGCCATACTGTCAGCGGGGAAAGCAAGCCGCCTATGCGACCCACGCTATGGGGCTGATATCACGCGCTCCTGGACTTCCTCAGGCGCTGAGGACAGGGAACAGCAGCAATCACCCACTCCCCCAGTGGAGGTGCCGCTTTGGTGGAAGAGAAGGTAGGAAAACTTCCCCATCATAACAAGAGCATCGTCTTGAGGAAACGCTAATACTGACATGGGGCCTGGAGGACCGCAATTTTATCCGGTGGGGGTTAACATGTTTCCTGTCCTGGTAGGAGGAGCCCTAGGTCACATGGGCTGTCCTGGAAGATGCTTAGGAGGAAAAAAAGCTGTGGCTATACGTACACATCAACATTTCTAGATGCTTTCTACAATATAGCAAATCTTCTGTTTTTTGAGTTCACATCAACCTTAAGTTAAAGTGATCATTCGCTTGACTGTTTTGGGAAACCCATGGTTTCAAATGCTTCTTTTTCTTAGTTTATACAAATTCCCATTATTGGGCCTCATGTACCCAAATGTCCAACAAGGGGGATTTTATTATGCAGTATAAGGGAATAAAAGGGAGATCTGGATTGGCTACTACAGTCACTTCGATAAATGATAACCAATGGGTTTTGTTTAACCGCTTGCGGACCTCCCAACGCACATACGCTGCGGCAGGGCAGCCGCTCTGTGCCAGATCACATATCCACTACGTGATCTGACATTTCCGGGTCTGGGGTGCGCGCCGCCAGCAACCTGCTCCCACTGTGATTGGACACAGCAGGAGCCAATCAGCAGGTCCGGCAAACATCCTGTCTATGGCAGACATTGTGACCCACCGATTGTTCGGGAGAAAGGCAGACCAGCAGTCTGCCTATGTAAACAAGGCAGACCACCATTCTGTGAGAGGTGAATGTACTGATCAAGCAGGAACACGGATCTTTACCTTCCCCAAGTCGAAGCACAGTTAGCTAGCACTCCCTAGGAACACAGTTAACCCTTTGATCGCCCCTGATGTTAACCCCTTACCTGCCAGTGTCATTAGTACAGGAACAGTGTATATTTTTTAGCACTGATCACTGCAATAATGTCACTGGTCCCCAAAAAGTGTCAAAAGTGACAGTTAGTTCCTGCGACCTTACACCGTATTTTTCTGCAAGTACCTGACACGTGCTGGTGGTGCAATGGGGATTGTGACACAATGTTACATATTTTCTGGGAGTGTCCAAAGCTTAGACTGTTCTGGTAAGACCTAGCTACAACCCCTGGCAAAAATTATGGAATCACTAGTTCCTGAGGATGTTACTTCAGTTGTTTATTGTTGTAGAAAAAAAAAGCAGGTCACAGACATGGCCAAAAACTAAAGGCATTTCAAATGGCAACTTTCTGGCTTTAAGAAACACTAAAAGAAATCAAGAAAAATAATTGTGGTGGCCAGTAACAGTTAGATTTATAGAACAAGCACAGGGAATAAATTACGGAATCACTCAACTCTGAGGAAAAAATTATGGAATCATGAAAAACAAACAAACAAAATAACACTCCAACACATCACTGGTACTTTGTTGCACCACCTCTGGCTTTTATAACTGCTTGCAGTCTCTGAGGCATTGACTTAATGAGTGATAAACAGTACTCTTCATCAATCTGGCTCCAGCCTTCTCTGATTGCTGTTGCCAAATCATCTTTGCAGGTTGGGGCCTTGTCATGGACCATTTTCTTTAACTTCCACCACAGATTTTCAATTGGATTGAGATCCGGACTGTTTGCAGGCCATGACATTGATTTTATGTGTCTTTCTTCAAGGAATTTTTTCACAGTTTTTGCTCTATGGGCTCTTTCACACGGGGGATCCATATGTCAGTTTTTCATCCTTCCGTTTTCGGATGAAAAACGGACATACATGTATCCCTATGGAGCGTCAGATGTCATCGGTGACATGTCCGCTGACATCCGACCCACTCCGATCTGAAAAGTGTAACGGAGGAAAACCCTACTTTTCCTCCCGTTATCGGATCGGGTGACGACGGACACTACGGTCCGTCATCATCCGATCCCCCATAGGGGAGAGCGGCGCTCTGACAGGTCCGTCGCTGCATAGTGTGCAGAGACAGACCTGTCATCTTCCTGCTCAGCGGGGATCGGCTCCCCGTGATCCACCCCGTGTGAAAGAGCCCTATGGAAAGATGCATTATCATCTTGATAAATTATTTCATCATCCCCAAACATCCTTTCAATAGATGGGATAAGAAAAGTGTCCAAAATTTCAATGTAAACCTGTGCATTTATTGAAGATTTAATGACAGCCATCTCCCCAGTGCCTTTACCTGACATGCAGCCCCGTATCATAATTGACTGTGGAAATTTGCATGTTTTCTTCAGACAGTCGTCTGCATAAATCTCATTGGAACGGCACCAAACAAAAGTTCCAGCATCATCACCTTGCGCAATGCAGATTCGAGATTCATCACTGAATATGACTTTCATCCAATCATCCACAGTCCACGATTGCCTTTCCTTAGCCCATTGTAACCTTGTTTTTTTGTGTTTAGGTGTTAGAGATGGCTTTCTTTTAGCTTTTCTGTATGTAAATCCCATTTCCTTTAGGCGGTTTCTTATAGTTCGGTCACAGATTTTGACTCCAGTTTCCTCCCATTTGTTCCTCATTTGTTTTGTTGTACATTTTCTGTTTTCAAGGCATATTGCTTTAAGTTTTCTGTCTTGACGCTTTGATGTCTTCCTTGGTCTACCAGTATGCTTGCCTTTAACCACCTTCCCATGTTGTTTGTATTTGGTCCATGTTTTAGACACAGCCGACTGTGAACAACCAACATCTTGTGCAACACTGCGTGATGATTTACCCTCTTTACCTACATACAAACAAGCAGATTTAATCTGATGCAGGTGTTAGTGTTTGTAATGAAAATTTACAGGGTGATTCCATAATTTTTTCCTCAGAGTTGAGTGATTCCATAATTTATTCCCTGTGCTTGTTCTATAAATCTAACTGTTACTGGCCACCACAATTATTTTTCTTGATTTCTTTTAGTGTTTCTTAAAGCCAGAAAGTTGCCATTTGAAATGCCTTTAGTTTTTGGCCATGTCTGTGATCTGCTTTTTTTCTACAACAATAAATAAACAACTGAAGGAACATCCTCAGGGACTGGTGATTCCATAATTTTTGCCAGGCGTTGTAGTACTATCTAACACTTGACTAATGTCGATCTGGCGGACGACCCTGCAGCATGTTTGCTGCACCTCTCTCGACTGTGCATTCAAAAATACAAGACCTCTCTTACTATTAAGCTATTAAATGCGGCCAAGGCGTGCATTCCCTTGTGTTGGAGGTCTGTGCACCCACCTTCAAGGTCTCTCTGGTTTACCAAAATGAATGAACTCAGGGACATGGAAGATCTTACGGCTACACCAACAGGGAGTCCTTTTGTGACACTTGGCGGCTTTGGCAACACTTTGTCTTTTCAGGTACCTATTTACAGGAAGTTTTGGACCCTGGTTGATTTCCCCTGGGACTTATGAGGCCCTTGGTGACAGAATCTGCTTTTTTGTTTCTTTAATGTCCTTTTCCCTTCTGCTCTGGGCCTAAGCCCAGTCCCTCTGTGCTGTGTGTGTTCCTTTTCTGCAATTTTTGTTTTTTCCCTTCTTTTTCTCTGTTTCTTCCCTTTATATACCCTTTCGGTCAGTCTGGAATCTTTTCCATGCAGTCTTTTGCTGCTATTGTGTAGCCAATGTTTTTTCACGTTCTTACTGGGATATACTAGCCACCGGGGGTCCTTTTTCCACCCCAGTATTTTCTCATTGTATTTTTCATAAGATTGCTTCACCAAGTTGGGGCTATTATATATATCATATATCTATCTCTATCCCTCGAGATGTTTGTTTGTTTATTTCAAGCTACTGATATAGCTCTGATGCTGTGTATGTTACCAGCATAGCTATGTAATTGTATTAACAAACTCTTGGTTTGGTATGTATAATGCAACTTATAGTTCAAAAAAGGAATTAAAAAAAACAAAAAAAAAAAAATCTGACAGTTAGGAGTCCGATTTGTCCACAGCAATATCACAGTCTCGCTATATCTTGCTGATCGCAGCCATTACTAGTAAAAAAAAAAACAAAAAAAAATGTATTCAAATAAAAATATCCCATAGTTTGTAGATGCTGTAACTTTTGCGCAAAATCAATCAATATGCACTTTTTGAGATTTTTTTTTTTACCAAAAATATGTAGCAGAGTACATATTGGCCTAAATAAATTAAGAAATTTGATTTGTTACATTTTTTTATTGGATAGGTTTTATAGCAGAAAGTAAAAAATATGTTTGTTTTTTTTAAATTGTCGGTCATTTTTTGTTTATAGAGCAAAAAATAAGAAAACTGCAGAGGTGATCAAATACCACCAAAAGAAAGCTCTATCTGTGGGAAAACAGGACATCAGTTTTATTTGGGTACAGCGTTGCACGACCATGTAATTGTCAGTTAAAGCAATGCAGCGCTGTATCGCCAAAAATTGCCTGGTCATGAAGGGGGGTAAACCTTCCAGAGCTGAAATGGTTAATAATGAAATATATAACCAGTAAGGCGACTCTTACCCAGCCTGTTATTATTCATGGTCAAGCTCTTGAGAACAGCAAACTTTCCCATCCATGGAGGTAAAACGTCAATCTTGTTACTGGACAGGTCGATAGTTCGCAGGTTTGCAGACAGCCTCTGCAGATCTTCAGGGAACTTTATAAGAAAAAGGGAATGAAAAAATAAATAAATAAATAAATAAATAAAAAAAAAAAAAAAGGAAGGAAGAAGGAAGGAGTGCATGCAAGAATATAATATACCACATCACACAAAACTAGGAGGCTTAATTAAAGGGGAACTCCAGTGAAAAAAAATATTTTTGGAAACTGCAAATTACAGTTTCGGTTAAAGTACAGTGCAGGAATTGTGTTGATCAATCCTACTTTCCCCTCCTCTCATCCAGTCACAAAAAGCCTTGCATTCTTTTCACAGAATGGGAAGGTGTTCTGTGAATGGACAAGGGGCATTTTTTTCCCCCGCACCTACTCCCCCCTCATCCATTAAAAGAACATCTTGCCGTACAATGTTTTTTGTAAATGGACAAGGGAAAAGGAAGGGGGAGTGAATGACAGGAACCCTGCAAGTAAGCTCCAGCAAGCAGAGTGAAATGCATTGACTGCGTGGCCTGGTGGGGCTCCAGGCTGAGACTGTCATTCACTATCACATAGCAGGCTTTGACTTGATGTGCGGTTTCCGGGACACCTATCACTCTCTACCAGGAACCCCGCAATCTACTATAGAAAAACTGTCAGTTGCAGCACCAGAAGAAAAGCCTGGTATGTAATATCCAACATGAATAAAACGGTTATTTCTACAGTAACCAGCAGTGCTGCACTCCTATTATACACTTCATTAGAGGTAACCTACTTCACTTTTGGGTTTTCCAAAACAATTCTTTCCCTGGAGCTCCACTTTAAGGCCTCAAACACTGGATGTTAAGATAACGTTATAAAAACGGCAGTAGCTTTGCAGTGAGTTTTTCAACGTTTTTCAATAGTGTTTCTTTTGTCTTTAATGGATCAAAAATGTTAAAAGCTGGTAAGCTTCATTTTTGAGCATTTATCATCGCTTTTAACCACTTCACGCAAAACGACGTACCTGTACGTCGGTACTTTGACGCTAAATACTGGGGTTATGGCAGCAGATAGCTGCCATAACCCCCGTATTTTCAGGAATGCCGTGCGGATTCGCTGCAAGATCACTTTTAATCGGTGGCGGGAGAGGTGCCCACCCGCCACGCTCCGGTCGTCTCCGTCGCTTACCGGATCCGCCAGTAGCGGCGGAGAGGATCGCGGCCTCTCCCATGGATGCCTGGCTGCCGACTGAGGGGAAGAGGGGAATTCCGTCCATAGCTCTTAAAAAGGAGAATTTTTTTTTTTATATTGCATATTAGTGTAAATATGAGATCCGAGGTCTTTTTGACCCCAGATCTCATATTTAAGAGGTCCTGTCATGCTTTTTTTCTATACCAAGAGATGTTTACATTCCTTGTAATAGGAATAAAAGTGACCCAAATTTAAAAAAAAAAAAAAAAAAAGTGTCAAAATAAAAAAATTAAAAGTTAAATAAATAAGCAAAAAAAAAAAAAAGTTTTAAAGTGCCCTGTACCGACGAGCTTGCGCGCAGAAGCAAACACATACGTGAGTGGCGCCCGCATATGAAAACTGCGTTCAAACCACACATGTGAGGTATTGCCGCGATAGTTCGAATGAGAGCAATAATTCTAGCCTCAGACCTCCTCTGTAACTCAAAACTGGTAACCTGCAGAATTTTTTAAACATCGCCTATGGAGATTTTTAAGGGTAAAAGGTTTGTCGCCATTCCACAAGTGGGCGCAATTTTGAAGCATGACATGTTGGGTATCAATTTATTCGGCGTAACATAATCTTTCACAATATAAAAAAAAATAATATATGGGCTAACTTTACTGCTGTCTTATTTTTTAATTCAAAAAAGTGTATTTTTTCCACACAAAAAAAGTGCGCTTGTAATACTGCTGCTCAAAATACGGTGTGACAGAAAGTATTGCAACGACCGTCATTTTATTCTCTAGGGTGTTCGAAAAAAATATATATAGTGTTTGGGGGTTCTAAATAATTTTCTAGCAAAAAAAAAGATTTTAATTTGTAAACAACAAGTGTAAAAAAGAGGCTTGGTCCTTAAGTGGTTAACGTTAGAACGTTTTTACAGCTGAAAAACTTCTCTCAGAACCCACTAGTTTTGAGTTTTTTTTTACAGCCAAAAATCACCCCAGCCAAAACAGCTGATAACAGCTTACGTGCGCATGGACACATAGCATAACATGATGGGGAGTTTATTGACTGTAAAAAAAAAAAAAAAATGTCTGAAGCCAAAAACAGCTGCTGTAAAACATCCAAAAACGTCCAGTGTGCACGAGGCCTAAAAAGATTTTACAGTGTGCAGGAACAATTAATCATATTTCACAACTAGTTTCATTGGAGATTTTTTTGTCATACTTACCTGTAAAATCCTTTTCTTTGAGTACATCATGGGACACAGAGTCAGGCTAATATTCATTACCTGCTGGGTTATACTTCATCATCAGGTGAATGGACACTGGTAGACCAAAGGTCTTTAGACAGGAAGTGTAATATTCATTACCTGCTGGGACGTCCCAGAGCAACAGCCTTGAGGGAAGGGAGACACCCTGCCAAACAATAGCCATCAGAACTTATAGGGCAGCATGTATGCGGCCGAAAGCTAAATCCTTGGATGCTTCGAACATCCACTTGATAACATTTTGTGAACGTATGCACTGAAGACGAGGTAGCAGCCTTACAAATCTGAGCCATGTATACCTGATGGCGAAAAGCCAAGGAGGTTCCTACACCCCTGGTAGAATGAGCTCACACCCTAAAAAAGGAGGAGCTTTATGTTTCAGACCGTAGGCCTGAACGATCAATTGACGGACCCAATTGGCAATGGAAGCTGCCTGCCCCTTCTTGGGTCCTCTTGGTAAAACAAAAAAAGGAGTCTGATCCTCGGATCTCCGCAGATCTAGACAAATAAACCTTGACTGCCCGGACAACGTCCAATGAATGCAGTCGTCTCTCTTCCGCCGAGCGAGGCTGAGAGAAAAAAGAAAGCAAGATAATGTCCCGATTTAAATGAAAGGTTGACACCACTTTTGGCAAAAGGATGGAACAGGTCGTAACACGACCCTGTCGTGGTGAAGGATCGAGTATGGTTCCCTGCACAAAAGGACCGCCAACTCAGACATCAGGAAGGCTAGCATGCGTGACAGCAAGTCTAATGGAATTTTTTTGATACGTTCAAATGGTTGTTTCTGAACACAGACAGAGCCAAGTTCAAGTCCCAAGGACACATAGGAACCTAATGGGCAAGCGAGTTGCCCCCTGCATTAAGGTACGGATCAGTAAATGGGAGGCTAAAGGCCTTTGGAAGAATACGGATAGGGCCGAAACTTGACCTCCGATTGTACTCACAGCCAATTTGATTTCCACAGCTGACTGTAGAAAAGAGAGAATTCTCCTGATCACGTATTTCCAAGGATGCCATTTTTTGGCTTCACACCAAGCAATACAAGTCTTCCATACCTTATGATAGATCTTCCTAGTGACAGCTTTTCTAGCATTCACTAGGGTAGACACCACTGGTCCCGAGATGCCACGGTCCTTTAACACCCTGGCTTCAATAGCCATGCTGTCAAATTTAAAGACTGTAAATTGGGGTGGAATATAGGACCATGAGACAGTAGATCAGGGAGATGTGGAAGCGTCCATGGCCCGTCTATGGTCAGTCTCACAATCTCCAAGAACCAGGGCCCACTGGGCCAGGCTGGTGTCACCGGAATGACTGGAACCCCTCCCCGAATCCTGCGCAACAAATGTGGAAGGAGAGGGATCGGTGGGAAAGCATAAACAAGGGAGTACTGGCTCCATGGAACTACCAGAGCATTTAGCAGAACTTAATAGACTTGTCAATGATGCTGAAAAACGTATGATAAATTGGGAGGTAACCCTACTAATAAATTCAAAGCTAAGTTGAGACGTTTGGTTAAGAATGCCCAAGAATAAGGCATTGTCACTAAAAAGGAAGCCAGATATTTAGTGCCTGACACCCTGAGGGTGCCAGTCATTTATCAATTACCCAAGATCCATAAGAACCCGTCCAAACCACCTGGCAGGCCCATTGTGAGTGGGGTGGACTCTGTTTGCTAGAATGGGTGAATATTTGGACCGGTTCTTACAGCCTTTGGCACAGAAGTGTCAAGCTTATCTTAAGGATAGCAGGAATCTTATGGAATTATTACAGCAGGTAGAGGTTGATGAAGGTCTTTTGGCTAGTATTGATGTCAACTCTTTGTACACCAATATCCAACAGAAGCATGCCATTGAGGCTGTTGTCTGGGCCTTGAACAGCACCAAAATGAAAAACAAAAGAAAAAGGATTTCCTGGTTCATGCCTTGGATTTGGCCATGAGCCATAACTTCTTTTGGCATGATAAGCCCTATTTTAGGCAAAAGAAAGGGTAGCCATGGGGGATAAATATGCCCCTTCAGTGGCTAATTTATTCATGAGCCACTGGGAGAAAGATGCTATCTTTAGTGGGAATATACCCCAGCTTAAATTTTATAAGTGTTACATTGATGACATCATTATTATTTGGGCAGGATCAAAAGGAGTCTTTTTTTTTTTGGAAAAAAAATTGTGAGAATAGATATGGAATTTCCTTCTCAGCAACTTTTGACAATCAAAGTATTAACTTTTTGGACCTAGTTATTTTCAAAGATAATCACCAACTGTTCACTAAAACTTATTTTAAGATAGTAGACAGAAATGGTTACATCCCATTGGGGAGCTGTCATCACCCCAGATGGCTTAGCGCAATCCCCAAAAGCCAATTTATGAGAGTCAAGCGCAATTGCATTAGAATAGAGGATTTTGACACACAGGCTAAGGTTCTATTTGAAAGATTTGTAGAAAAAGGTTATACCCCTAAAAAGTTGAATAAAACTTTTTGTCATTGGTAAGAAACATAAATAGAGATGATCTATTTAAAAAGAAGGAGGCTAGTGAGGACTTTGGAATGGCTTTCATGACAGGCTTTACTCGTCAACATAAACAAGTAGAAAAAAATATTCGTAAATATTGGCATTAGTTATTGAGGGATAATGATTTAGTGAAAACTTTATCAAGCAGACCACAGTTCATTTACACCAAACCCCCTATTATATGTCTAAAACTTGCACCGAATGTCATTGACCCCCCCAAGAAAACGTGTACCTTTTTGGACCAAGTGGGTTTTTTTTAGTTGTGGGAGATGTGTAATGTGCAAAACGTCTAAACACAGGGTGAGGAAGACCACAGATTTTACAGCCCACTCCTCTGGTGAGCTCTTTAAAATTAAAAAGTTTATCACATGTGGTACTACCCACGTCACATATCTCTTGTCCTGTCCATGTGGGCTTCAATACGTGGGCAGGACCACCAGAGCGTTGGAAGTCAGACTCTGTGAACACGTAAATAGGATAAAGAAGGGATTTAAGCACCACAGCCTGTCCAATCATTTTAGACTATTTCACGGAAGGGACCCGAGTGGTTTGACTTTCTGCGGTACAGACAAATTTGAAGGACATTGGAGAGGAGGTAACCTTAAGAGAGCCATTTCTCGCAATGAAACTCAGTGGATTCTTCGGCTTAGAACGATGAATCCCTTGGGCTTGAACATCGAATTGGATCTAAACTGTATTTTGGCCAATTGGTAGTCGTTTTATTTCATTTTTATTATCACATATTTGTTTATTTTTATATTTATTCTCATTTTTATTTATTTTTATTTTTGCTTATTTTTGTTCTTATTCTGATTTGAATTTTTATTTGCATTTGTATTTTTATTTCCTTTTTCATGTTTGGTTTTATTTTATTTTATTTTTATTTTCATTTTCATTGTATATTATGTATCACTTTTTTATTTACTTTCATAGTTATGTTAATTAATTGAGTTAAATTTTTAAAGTCAATATTGCTATTATATTGTGTTAAAACCAGAATTGACATCAAGTTCTTTGGATAAAATTTATTCCTATGACGTTTCAACCAGTAATATGGCGGTCTTGTCTCCCCTGTGGTTTCTACTCTGTCCACAGGGGCGACATATTTGCTCCACCAACAAAATGGCCGCAATGCTAATTTGATTGGTTCTGTTAAGGGGAGGTGATCTCCCCCTTTGTATTTAAAGACAGCTCAGTTAACCGGAAATGAGGTCCTTGATGACACCCTGTGGGAGGGTGAAACGCGTAGACGTAATTTCCGGTTCCCATCAACGTCACTTCCGGTACCGTGGAACGCACGCCATGAACGGAGTTTCCTGTATTCACAGCACCATGTTTTTATCCCTGATTTTATCTTGCTTCTTGTAAGTTCTCCATTTCTATGCGCAATAAATCCTTTTCATAGCGGTACTTCACTATTAGTCCATTCCTTTTCATTCTGGGTACCTGTTATTCTGGCTGAGCATCTTTAACAAGAAAGTTTTGTCTGATGATCTGATGCCAAAGCTGCCAATCCTGGCCATCATTATTAAGCCTGAAGTGACCCCTAGACTGAAATGCTGGGGGTCCATTTAATCCGGTGAGTGGGGACACAGGAGGGGGTGTTGTGGCACATCTTGAAAATTTAGGAGCACTTTGCATTTTTGGATTTAAGCACTCCTGGTACTGCCTTGGTGGTTTATATAGGCCACTGCAGTGGCATTGTCGGACTGAACCCCAATAGGGCAGTCCTGAAGCTCTGTCATCCAGCACTGTAGGGCCAGACATACTGCCGTAATTCCAGGACGTTGATGGGCAGGATCTGTTCTGTCCCTGACCATTTCCCCTGAGCTGTGAGCCCTTCTAGGGTCGCTCCCCAGCCTCAGAGACTGGCATCTGTAGTCAGTACTCTCCAAGTTACTAGGAGAAAGGATTTTCCTGATCTGGTTCTGATCCTTCCACCACCAGTTTAGGCTTAAGCGTGCCCGAGGAAATAAGCACATTGGATAATCCAGGGCTTGTCCTCTTCTGTTCCAAGCCAACAAGATGTCTTGTTATAAAGGCCTGGAATGAAACTGGGCATAGGGTACTGCCTCGAAGGAGGATACCATCCTCCCTAGAAGACTCATACAGAGCCGAATGGAGGGTTGTCTGGTGCCCCTTCACTGACGCACCTGAACCTTCAGGGCACAGATCCTTACAGGTGGCAAGAATACTCTTGCTTGAACCATATCTAGGATCAGACCTAAATACTAGGGCTGCAACTAACGATTATTTTCATAATCGATTAATCGGCCGATTATTTTTTCGATTAATCGGATAAAATCATAAAAAAATATTGTGCCATTTTTTTCTATTCCTCCCGGGGACACCAATGACGGGGCGCTATTCCTCCCGGGGTCACCAATGACGGGGCACTATTCCTCCCAGGAACACCAATGATGGGGCACTATCCCCCCACCCCTCCCAGGAACACCAATGGGGCACTATCCCCCCCCCCTCCCAGGAACACCAATGGGGCACTACCCCCCCCCCTCCCAGGAACACCAATGGGGCACTATCCCCCCCCTCCCAGGAACACCAATGGGGCACTATCCCCCCCCTCCCAGGAACACCAATGGGGCACTATCCCCCCCTCCCAGGAACACCAATGGGGCACAATGATGGGGAACTACTACTCCAGGCAGCCACCCCCCGGAACACCAATGATGGGGAATTATCCCCCCGCCCCTCCCAGGAACACCAATGAGGCACTATTCCCCCCCTTCCCAGGAACACCAATGAGGCACTACCCCCCCCCCTTCCCAGGAACACCAATGGGGCACTATTCCCCCTCCTTCCCAAGAACACCAATGGGGCACTATTCCCCCTCCTTCCCAAGAACACCAATGGGGCACTATTCCCCCCCCTTCCCAGGAACACCAATGGGGCACTATTCCCCCCCCTTCCCAGGAACACCAATGGGGCACTATTCCCCCCCCCTTCCCAGGAACACCAATGAGGCACTATTCCCCCCCTTCCCAGGAACACCAATGGGGCACTATCCCCCCCCCCTCCCAGGAACACCAATGGGGCACTATTCCCCCCCTCCCAGGAACACCAATGGGGCACTATTCCCCCTCCTTCCCAAGAACACCAATGAGGCACTATTCCCCCCCTTCCCAGGAACACCAATGGGGCACTATTCCCCCCCCTCCCAGGAACACCAATGGGGCACTATTCCCCCCCCTCCCAGGAACACCAATGGGGCACTATTCCCCCCCCTCCCAGGAACACCAATGGGGCACTATCCCCCCCCTCCCAGGAACACCAATGGGGCACTATTCCCCCCCTCCCAGGAACACCAATGGGGCACTATTCCCCCCCTCCCAGGAACACCAATGGGGCACTATTCCCCCCCTCCCAGGAACACCAATGGGGCACTATTCCCCCCCTCCCAGGAACACCAATGGGGCACTATTCCCCCCCTCCCAGGAACACCAATGGGGCACTATTCCCCCCCTCCCAGGAACACCAATGGGGCACTATTCCCCCCCTCCCAGGAACACCAATGGGGCACTATCCCCCCCCCTCCCAGGAACACCAATGGGGCACTATCCCCCCCCCCCAGGAACACCAATGGGGCACTATCCCCCCCCCCCAGGAACACCAATGGGGCACTATCCCCCCCCCCTCCCAGGAACACCAATGGGGCACTATTCCCCCCCTCCCAGGAACACCAATGGGGCACTATTCCCCCCTCCCAGGAACACCAATAGGGCACTATCCCCCCCTTCCAGGAACACCAATGGGGCACTATCCCCCCCCTCCCAGGAACACCAATGGGGCACTATTCCCCCCCTCCCAGGAACACCAATGGGGCACTATTCCCCCCCTCCCAGGAACACCAATGGGGCACTATTCCCCCCCCTCCCAGGAACACCAATGGGGCACTATTCCCCCCCCCTCCCAGGAACACCAATGGGGCACTATATGTCTATTCCGCTCCCTCCCAGGAACACCAATGATGGGGCATTCCCCCCCCCTCCCTCCCCAGTAATACTGTTAGGATGGTGCCAGGTCATAAAAATGTGCTGTTTTTACTGTGTTATTAGCTGCTACCTTTCACTATGAATGTGCAGCTCGGCTCTCCTCGCTTCTTGCCCTCGCCTCTCTGTTCCCTTGAGGCAGCGGGCAGGGCTGAGATCAGTGGGGATGACGTCTGCAAAGAGGAGAAGGGGGAGAGGTGCGCCGCGGACGTGCCTGGTCACAAACGGCGGCGCCAAGGACACAGGAGGGAGGATTTTTTTCTCTGTTCCCTCGAGGCAGCGGGCGGGGCTGAGAAGATCAGGGGGGGTGACGTCAGCAAGGAGGAGGAGAGGCTCGCCGTGGACGTGCGGCGGCGCAGACGTGCCTGGTCACAAATGGCGGCGCCGAGGACACAGGGAGGGAGGATTTAAAAACGGACGGACAGAAGGAAGGTGCGGACCAACTAATCGATAATGAAAATCGTTGACAACGATTTTCATTATCTATTATCGATAATATCGATTAATCGTTTCAGCCCTACTAAATACTTTAGACTTTGAGCTGTTTTTAAGGCGGACTTTTCTGCATTTATGATCTAGCCTAAGCTTTTCAAATACCATGATGTGCATATTATGCTCTGTTCTAGAGCCTGTAATGAGTGATCTCTGAGCAGGAGGTCATCCAGATAACCAAGCACCAGGATCCCTTGGGCCCTTAAAAAGACCTAGTACTGGTGCTGGGACCTTTGTAAACACCCGGGGAGCTGTAGCAAGTCCAAACGGTAGAGCCACAAACTGAAAATGACGTTCCTCTACTGCAAAACGTAGGAACCTCTGATGAGGCTGAAAGATAGGCATGTGTAAATACGCGTCTTTTATATCAATGGAGGCTCAGTAGGCTACTACTGAGCGCACAGACTCCATCCGAAAGGACTGCATCAGTAGATACTTGTTCAGGGATCTTAGGTCCAAAATGGGCCTCGTGTCCCAGTTTGGTTTTTGAACCTTAAACAGGTTTGGAGTAAAACCCTGTGCCCCTTTCGGCTACAGGAACCTCTACAATCACTCCTTGATGCACTAGATGATGTAGTGCCTGAAGCAATAAGGTTTCTTTTTGGAGGATCCAAGGGAACACTGGATCTTAAAAACCTCTGGAGGGGGAGCCCCACGCAACTCCAGCTTGTAACCGCGAGATATAATTGAAGTGACCCACTCGCCCTGAACTATTGTTCTCTAAATGTCCGCAAAGTGCAGCAGCCTTCCCCCCACTCAATGGAGTGGGGGCGTCCCCCTCAAAAGGAGGGCTTGGTGCTGGGTTTAGAAGACTTTTGGACACAGGGATTCTCCTGGCCCTGGGGCTTGCCCCTGGCCCTAGCTCCGTGTTGGCTGGCGGAACCGCCTTGGCACTGAGACATTTGAGGAAGCAGTCCCTGAGGTTATAAACGAGGGACGTCTGGTGCTTTTCTTCACAGGAAGTAGAGAACTCTTCCCTCCGGAAATCTTTTGGATATATTTGTCCAAATGATCACCAAATAAAAACGTTCCCCATGAAAAAGGGAAACCTGCCAATAAATTTTTACAAGGAAGCTCGGCTGACCAGTTCTTAAGCCACAAAAGTCTGCGCATATGTACAGACAAGAGAGCCAAACGAGAAACCTGCTGCATTGAATCCTTTAATGGCGTCAACAGCAAAACACAGCGCTCAAGGAATATCTGTCTCACTTTCAGGCAGATCATCCTCCTGGTTAGGCCTATCAGGCCATTTGCCCGGATCCTTTATGGACTGGCAGATACCAATTGCTGCAACAGCTGGCTGAATAGCTGAACTGGCCAAAGAAAAGGAAGCCTTTAATAATGACTCCAATTTCTTGTCAACAAGGTCTTTCAAGCCCTGTGTGTTATCTACCGAACAAGTTAAGTTATTGTTAAAGGAAGAGACTGCTGCATCTACGGCTGGCATGCTCCATTTTTTGACAAACTTTTCATCCATGGGATATAAAAGGGAAAACCTCTTAGGAGGAACAAAAATCCCGTCAGGATGTTCCCAATCAGCATACACCGCCTGTTCCAACAGGGGGTGTAGGGGGAAAGCCTGTGCGGCCTGAAGAGGCCTCAGGGATCCCAAAGAGGACCAGGGGGGCTCAGTCACCTCTGAAGGGGGCAACTTAAAGTGGAGGGCCACCCTGAAAAAAAATAAATAAATAAATAAAAAAAAAATCACCAAAAATCCTAAAAAAAAATAAAAAAATTGGAGAAGAAAAAAAATTAAACTTACCTAAACCCTTGTTGCTAGGCAGTCTTCCTAATCTGCCTCTTCCTATTCCGCGGTGAGTTCTTCTCCTCGGTGAGCGGCCCCGTTGTCTTCTGGGAACTGTGTGTGTTCCCAGAACACCACGGGGCCATTCACAGAACGGAGCGCCGCGCCGCTCGCACATGTGCAGTAGGAAACTGGCAGTGAAGCCGCAAGGCTCCAGTGCCTGTTTCCCTTTCCTAGGATGGCGGTGCCGGGACCCGAGAGCTGAGGGACGGGTCTGCCTCGGGCGGCTGACATCGCGGGCACCCAGGACAGGTAAGTACTTATTTAAAGTCAGCAGCTACAGTGTTAGTAGCTGCTGACTTTAAATTTTTTTTTTTTTTTAGGACGGAATCCCGCTTTAAAGGCAGAATGAACCATTTTGGTCAGAATCAGAATCAAAAGCGACTGAGAGGCAGACCTCAATTGGATATCCTCTTGTCCAGATTGCTCAGAAGCAGACTCATCTTCCGGGCCCTCCACAGAATCCTGAGCTTTAAGGTCTTCCCTATCCCCAACCCATTCCTGGTCCAGACTAGGAGACTCCGGAGAGGGGGATCTGTTACGCTTCTTGCCACCCTGCGGGATGGAGGCAATCCTGTGCTCCTGTGCCAGCAATCCTGTGCTCTAACCCGGCTAGGGCCGAGGACAGTGAATCCTTGGTGATAAAGGGTGAAGCAGCAGTGTTGACTGTAGGCACAATACCAGATGGGCGCAGCGGCTCAGATTGCCCAGAAGCCTCTGGTCTTTCAGGGGATACAACACTAGGGATACGACTAGGTTCATCAGGAACTACTGATGACATAGGCGTGTCCTTCCCTGTAGTGTTAGTCCCACTCCTCTTTTTTTAAATCATTTACTAGCCACAAAAAGAGAGTACTTGGGTGGTGTAGTATTAAAACACCTCAGAAGGGAGACCCTTTAATAGGGCTCACCAAGCCCCTATGTAACAATCCTGCTAAGCACCTTTAGCCTGCCAAGTAACACTAGGTGACTCAAATGACCCAGGTAAGGAGAAATGAACTGCTGCAAGTGTCTGTTCAGAGACTGCTCTGTGTCCTACAGCTGCCTTCTGGAAGCACTGCATGCTTGGCCTACACAGCTTAAATAAGCTGGGTGTGCGCCGAAACGCTCTGTGTCCCGGCGAACAGCGGTGGCTGTATTTGCATATGATACAAATCTTCATGCGCCCAGATAAAGGCTACTGCGCATGTGCAGCGAAGCCACGTGCCCCATGGCCGCCAAACAAACAAACTGCTGAGCCCAGCAGCGCTTTTGCGAATGCACGTGCGCCATGGCCGCCAAACAACAACTGCTGAGCACAGCAACACTCTTGCCAATGCACGAGCGCCCTGGTGAACCAAGGCGAAATTGTGCACTGTTGTGCACCATCATACAGGTAAAAAACAGCCAGATACAAGCAAAAAAAAGGTACACTTTGCAAACACCCACAGCTAGCCCAAAACTCCCCCATATGGTCACCGCACACAGGTGTCCAGCCTCTAGCTAGCTTGACCGATTGTTACAATCACTGGGACACCCCACAATAATAAGTAAAGAGGTTTCACTTACCCGTCCAGGAGCAGGGTAGCTTAGAAACTAAGAGCCCAATCTTCACCCTTCACGGCAGGTTCCTGTCACTTGAGGACCTTCAAGGACTGGGTACCCTTTTCATGTTTAGGGTCCACTCCCTTGGACCTGTGCGGCACCCTGCAGGAATGCCTTAGCGTTGTGGTGTCCAGGATTCCATTTCGCAGAGTCCATCGCCCGGAGGCCGCATTAGAGGCAGAACCTCGCAGGATCTGGAGTCCTCTTTGCGAGGCTTGGGTACCATTTATCTAAGCATGCAAAGCCTGTGTCAAATGGATCCGATCGGTCAATCCCTTGATTTATTTAAGAAACGTTTATGGGACTAGAGACCTGGAGCTCAGAGAGCTCAAACAAACCATGCCATCCACCTTGCAGACACTGGTAAAAAACTGAAGTACTTCCTGTGTGGGAGGGGTTATATATAGGGGATCACTTCCTGTCTAAAGTCGACCAGTGTCCATTCACCTGAAGATGGAGTATAACCCAGCAGGTAATGAATATTAGCCTGACTCTGTCCTATGATGTATGAAAAAGAAATACCCACCACTTCTGGTTATAGAGGAGCATGTGACAGCACTAAGCCAATCAGCACTGACACACAGGGAGTCCATGAGCTGTGGAAGCGAATACTCTGGTGACGCCTAGTTGACGCAGAGCTTTCTTTTGCTCCTGGCAGCTGAATAGGTTGGGTAAGTTGCTGGGCAGGGCTAGATTAAAGTGAACCTGCTGCTTTTCCCTGCTTGGGCAAAGCACATGTTCACTTGAAGGTAAAAAATGTGACTACCATCTTTAAAAGAATACACCAGCCAAATGCTGAGCTGGCCCACTAATTTCCTGCTACTGCTCGCATTCTGCCAAGGGTGTTTTGTATGAAGCAGAGGCATTCATTGGCTGCCTCTAAATGAGCAGCTACCCTATAGCTCTGCCTCACACAGTACGTGCTTTTAGGGAGCTGAGAGTAGCAGGAAACCAGCGGGTTGATAGAAAATAATACACAGGATGGGGGAAAGGCAAACCTAAAGTCAGGTTTTGATTGTAGGTTCATCTTAAATAGTGAATGAGTAATGCAAAAAACAAAGAAAAACCAATTATCAATACTCTTATTGTAACTGGATGATACTGTGCTCTATACAATCTTATTAAAGTGTAAGTTCACCTTTTCAGAAAAAATGAAAATGTGCATGATCACTGTACACCCTCCCCACCCCCAGTCTCCGATGTACTTACCTCTGTGTGGAGATGAGCTGTCAGTGCCCACACTGCCAGTGTACCAGTTCTTCTCCCTCTTCTTTCTGCAAGGGTTCCAGGACAGATCAGAGAGCTTCTGATTGGTCAGCGTTGACACATAGCATCATTCTGATCTGTCCCAAAAGCCCTGCAGAAAGTAGAGGGAGAAGAGCTGGCATTTCCAATCCCCAGACCACTACACTGTCTGTGTGGGAAATGACAGCTCATTGCCCATGGAGGCAAGTACAGCGAGGATGGGGAGGGTGTATGGTGTTAGTTCACCTTTTCATTTTTCTGAAGAGGTGAACTGCCCTTTAAAAAGTGGTTGTAAACCCTTCCATATTCCCAGTGAAGTGACTATCCTCAGGTGATACACAGAGATGACACAAATCCTCCCACATAAAATGTACTTGTTAATCTGCAGTCTTCTCTTCTCTACATCTGTTCAAAGGCCAGAATTTATACAGCTTTTCTGACCTTTCAGAAAGCAAGGGGCGGGGAGCTTAAGTTGCACTCATAGGTGTGCGCAGCCTATTGTATTAGGGTGTGCACCCCAAAGCTCAAAACACACATACATGCAGTGTGTGTCAGTAGAGCAGTGGACGGTGTTAGTAGGGCAGAGATTGGTGTCAGTAGTCTATTTTTATTATTATTACTTACCATTTAATTTTTCTATTATTTTTTTTACAATATTTTTTTTAGGAGCTCCTTTGGGAGGCTTTGGTAACAATATCAGGTGTCTAAATAGACCCCTGATGTCTCACTTTTGAGATAGAGAAAGGGATTGAGGACAGAGATTCACCAGTCCCTTTCTCTGCAGCTAAGCAGCACAGGGTGATTAGGGTGTGCCCAGGCACACCTGGCACACCCTGTGTGCACACCTATGGTTGCACTCTGCAGAGCACATTTGGCCCTGATTGGAGGGAAGGGACACGCCCCTTCACACAGCAACAGTTGTCAACCACAGACTGTGCCTTCCCCTGTCACTTTTTTTTTTTCTTGGTGTCAGGAAATTTTTTTTAGAAGTGATTCATGCAGATAGCAGAGGAAGGAAGCAGCAGACAGAGATGACACTTAGTGCTCTGGATTGACACAAGTACATAGTACAGAGGGATATGCTTTGTTCATATTTCACGTCTGAGGTTTACAACCACTTTAAATAAGCCTGAAAAGCTATGAAATAGTCTCTCACCTCGACTAATCCCTTGTCAGTCAGCTGGAATACACCAGTCTTCTGTGCAGTTTCTATGTGAGCTTTTAATGCACTGTTCCCCATAGTGCTCCAAGAAGAGACCAACCTTTACAGCCGTAACCAGCTCTCACAGTGTGATTACAGGTCTGCGTGTCATAGAGGTCTGAAAATAAAAGACAAAAAAGGTAAATAAACACAACAACCAGGGAAGAGATGCTTCTATCGAAGCCTTCTAATACTGGTATTTTGCTTTGTGAACGCATATTAGGAAAACCCAGGACACCGCCATTTTTATGACCACCTCCTGATAATGATAGTTGCCTTGCAGTAATGCTGATCTTTTGATTTCAACATGTTCCGATCAACTAACCGTGGCATCCAGATCACAGAGTCGAGGAATTGAATACATTGGATCAACAAGATAGTCAGGCAACAAGCATAATCAGAAAGACTCAGCAATGATGGCCTCCAGGTTGTATGTCTGGATTATATATGCCATCTGCTGTACCTTTAAAAAAAATTAGTTTCACCTGTATAGGAGATAATGGGAGATACGTAGCGGTTCTTGAGTTACTAATAAGATCATAATGATTATTGTACAGTATATGTTAACAAACTTCTGTACATTTTAGAAGAAACCAAAAAAAAAAAAAAAAAAAAGGAAGGAAAGAAGAAAATGATTATATTTCTTGTTCATACACCAGGTGATTGGACACTGGCAACCCTAATTACAAGGCGAGTTCCTCCCCTATATAACCCCTCCCATATGGAGAGTACCTCAGTTTTTTCACCAGTGTCTAAGGTGGTTGGTCACGTTGAAGATGTGCTAAGAAGAGATCTCTGTTTGATGGTCTCTGCAGGGGCCTAGGAGCTATACAACCAGATCCATATCTTGGGCCAATAAAATACGCCTAAGATGGATGGTACCCAGGCCTTGTGAAAAGAAACGAGGTTTTGCCGGTAATGTCTCTCTTTGAGGACTGGGCTCTGGGATCCAGCACTTTGGGGCACAAATTAAAATTTGCACGAAAAGTTTTCTGGCAGAGTCTTCTACAGGTCCAGGGAAGAGGGTCCTGTAAGTAGGAACCCAGAACACTGAAGGTTGGCACAACATTACCTGCCGTAATGGGCGAAGGTTGGATCTGTCGGTTCTCAGCAGTTTCCTGCGGCGGGGATAAGGTAAGTGAAGACAATCCTAGAGGGAGTAAGAGACATACCTGGTGTTTACTTACATGCCTTCCAGGATATGCGCTCAATGAAGCTGGTCTGTGCAGCCGCTCACCTCCTCTGCTGCAGGCCGCATAAACTGAAAGGGGGGATCCCACATAGCAGATAGCAGCAAGCATCTCAGTGGATTCGGATCCAGGCATACCCAAGACACCTACTCAGCATCAGGTTATGCAGACTAAGCTAATGATTATATTGTAAGACTAAGGCACAACAGTGATTGCATCTATACTAGTACCTCTGCTTTTGCAGCTTAGGACTAGGTCTCCCCGTAAGAGGTAAAAGAGGCACTAAGAAGTCACCCCCTAGATCAGATCTATGGGTTCTGGACATGCCTGCAGGATACCACCCCCCCTGAAAAAGACTGGAGGCAGCCTCACAAGATGAGTCATTGCAGGTTCTCCCAATGTTGCAGCCCCGGTGTCACCGAAGACACTATGAAAGATGGTTTAGAAGGAAGGATTGCTACTTTAAATTACAACTTCCTTAAAGAGTAGCAGAAAACGCAATAGATCCCCTGCCTCTGCTCGGTTCCTTATCGGATGAGCAATCTTATAATGATGAAGTATCCCTATCTGGGGATGGGGATCAGGAGCAGTCAGACAATTCAGGGGATGAGGAGAAGCTCTCTTCTTCCTCTCAGGCCCTTAAGGTACAGGTGCAATTTTATACTGAGATGGTGCGTGCCACATACAAATTGCCCTGTGCCGAGGCTGCCATATCCTCCGTTTCCTCCTTGGGATCCCGTAAATCCCCACAGGCTGCATATACCTTCCCAATTGATCGCTTGCTGGAGAAATTGTTGTATGAGGACTGGGTTCACCCAGATAAGCTATTTTCTCCTCCTAAGTTTTTCCTTCTTTATCTGGTGGAGGAAAAATTCACCAAGAAATGGGGGGTGCCAGCAATTGATGCGGTTGTTTCCTGTGTGAATAAAAGCCTGACCTGCCCTGTGGACACGGCTCAGGGGTTCAAAGATCCAACGGACAAAAAGCTGGAATCTTTATTTAAAGCCTTGTTTTCTATGGCTGGCGCTGTGGTCCAACCTGCAGTCGCAGCAGTTGGCATGTGCCAATTCCTAAAGGAACAAATGAAGCAGGTGGTTAACCTCCTCTCCACTGAACAGGTCGAGGTTTATGCAGACCTTCCTAAGGCCTTAGGTTTTGCGGTTGATGCCATTATGGATTCTGTTCAGCAAGCATCCCGCCTTACTCTCCTGCTGGTACACATGCGCAGGTCCCTTTGGCTTAAGCATTGGGCAGCTGAGGCTTCATGCAAAAGATTTTTGACTGGGTTCCCATTTCATGGGGAACACTTGTTTGGGGATGATTTGGACAAAAATATCCAGAGGATTACCGGGGGCAAAACCACTTTGTTGCCGGTTAAGAGGAAGAGTAAACGTCCCTCATTTAGACGTTCTCTTTCCCCAGCCCCTGGAGCCTCGACCTCCAGGCAGTGGCGACTGCCTCCCCAGTCCAATACTAGGGGAAAGGTCCAGGCCCAAGGGCAGAAAAAGTCTTGGGGTCCAAGATCTGTTAAGCAGAACCCCAAAGCCTCCTTATGAAGAGGCGCCCCCGCTCGGCCGAGTGTGGGGGGGGGGGGAGGCTGCTGCGGTTTGCAGACGCCTGGCAGGAAGAGGTTCAGGACAAATGAGTAACCTCCACAATGTCTCTAGGCTACAAGCTGGAGTTTCGGGAGCTTCCGCCATCCTGCTTTCTAAGGTCAAGAGTCTCCAAAGATCCAGAAAAAAGGGAGGCCCTTGCTTCTGGCCTTAGAACGCCTGTTATTCCAAGGGGTGATTATAGAAGTAGCCCCAGAAGAGCAAGGTTCAGGGTTCTACTCAAACCTCTTTACGGTTCCAAAGATGCATATTTACATGTGCCAATTTTCCCCATTCACCAAAGGTTTTTAAGGTTTGCGGTGGAGCAGCACCACTTCCAGTTTGTGGCCCTACCTTTCGGTCTTGCTGCCGCACCTCGGGTGTTTACGAAGGTTCTAGCCCCGCCCCTGGCAAAGTTAAGGGCTCGAGGCATAGCAGTAACAGCTTATCTGGATGATTTGCTACTTGTAGAACAGTCCGTAGCACGCTTAGACCGCAATGTGCTCAGCACAGTGAAGTATTTTGGAGTACCTTGGCTGGGTCCTCAATCTAGAATAGAATATTTGGGCATGGTCATAGACACAGTCCAAAGCAGAGTATTCTTACCCAAGTCAAAAGCTAAAGCCATAAAAGGATTTGGTCTGAATAGTCAAAACAAGGAAAAGTCCTTCCATTTGACTATGAATGAGGTTATTAGGGAAAATGATAGCCTCATTCGAGGCTGTTCCTTTTGCCCAGTTTCACTCAAGACCTTTACAGAGCAGCATCCTATCTGCCTGGAACAAGAGAGAGTTCAAGCCTTGGATCTTCCAATGTGCCTGTCACCATGGGTATGCCAGAGCCTCAATTGGTGGTTACTAACCGAGAATTTACTGAAAGGAAAATCCTTTGTTCCAGTTACTTGGAAGGTCGTAACCACAGATGCCAGCCTTGTAGGGTGATGAGCAGTTCTGGAAGAAGCGTCTTCCAGGGGAAAATGGTCCAGAGCCGAAGGGCTCTTGCCCATCAATATTCTGGAGATTCAGGCAATTTTTCTGGCCCTCAGGGCCTGGACTTACAGGTTGCAAGGCTGTCCTGTCCGGATACAGTCAGACAACGCTACAGTGGTGGCCTATATCAATCACCAAGGGGGCACCAGGAGTCTGGATGCCCAGAAGGAGGTGAATTACATTTTTGCTTGGGCAGAAAGGCATGTTCCCCGTCTGTCTGCGGTCTTCATTACAGGAGTAGAAAATTGGCAGGCGGATTTCCTGAGCTGCCAGCAGCTGTGTCCAGGAGAATGGTCTCTACACCCCAACATATTTCAGGCCATGTCGGAAATGGGGTACCCCAGATGTAGACCTGTTGGCTTCCAGGTTCAACAAGAAACTGGACAACTTTGTGTCAAGAACAAGGGATCCGCTGGCACAAGGGTCAGATGCCTTAGCGATTCTGTGGGATCAGTACTTTCTGATCTATGCGTTCCCTCCAGTTCCGCTTCTCCCACAACTCCTTCAGAGGGTCAAAAGGGAAGGGAAGGGAAGCCTGTAAATCTGGTGGGCCCGGCTTGGCCCAGGCGACCTTGGTATGCAGAAATCGTAAAGATGGCAGAGGGAAGACCTTGGGTTCTTTCACTACGTCCAGATCTACTCTCACAGGGCCCAATATTCCATCCTGCCTTACGAAGTCTGAATTTGACGATTTGGCTGTTGAGACCCACATCCTGAAGAGCCGTGGGCTCTCGGGTCCAGTCCTATCCACTCTGGTTAATGCTAGGAAGTCGGCCTCCAGGCTCATCTATTACAGAATCTGGAAGGCATATGTTTCCTGGTGTGAATCCAGGGAGTGGCATCCTAGAAGGTATGCCATTAGCAGGATTCTTGCCTTTCTTCAATTAGACGTAGAAATGAGGCTTGCCTTGAGCACTATCAAGGGCCAGATCTCGGCCTTGTCTGTATTTTTTCAAAGAACGCTTGCCTGAATCCGCCAGTTAAGCCTCCCGTGTGCCCGTGGGATTTAAAATTTGGTTTTGTCTGTTTTACAGAAACGACCTTTTGAACCATTGCACCATGCTCCTTTGGTTCTTTTGACAAAGAAATTGTTTTTTCTTGTACCCATATCCTCAGCCAGGAGGGTATCAGAATTAGCAGCTCTTTCATGTAAGGAGCCATATTTGATTTTTCACAAAGATAGGGTGGGTGTTGCGTCCTCACCCGTCCTTTTTGCCTAAAGTGGTTTCAGGATTCCATCTGAATCAAGATGTGGTCCTACCGTCCTTTTTTCCAGATCCGCAGTCCGTGGAGAAGTTGTTACACTCTTTAGATTTTGTAAGAGCAGTCAAAATCTATCTGCAGGCAACGGCTCAGATACAAAAGACTGTCTATTTATACTGCCAGAAGGCCCCAAAAAGGGCCAGGCAGCGTCGAAGTCCTTTCTCTCTAGATGGATTCGACAGGTTATTATTCAGGCTTATGGTTTGAAGAAGAAAATTCCTCCTTTTCAGGTTAAAGCGCATTTGACTAGAGCAGTTAGTGCTTCTTGGGCAGTGCATCACCAGGCCTCTATGGCTCAGATCTGCAAGGCTGTAACTTGGTCTTCGGTTCATACATTCACTAGATTCTATCAGGTGGATGTAAGAGGGCATGAGGATGCCGCCTTCGGGCGCAGTGTGCTGCAGGCAGCAGTATAGGTCCTCACGTCCAATGGCGGTCTGTGTTTTTGATCTGTGTCTCCCTCTCCTAAAATTTGGGCTTTGCTCTGGGACATCCCACTTAGTAATTATCAAAGGCTCTGTGTCCCGTAAAGTATGAACAAGAAAATTGGATTTTTAAAACAGCTTACCTGTAAAATCTTTTTCTTGGGAGCACATCACGGGACACAGAGCTCCCGACCCTCTTCGGGATTATACATTGGGATACTTATTGCTTTGCTACAAAAAACTGAGGTACTCTCCATATGGGAGGGGTTTTATAGGGGAGGAACTCGCCTTGTAATTAGGGTTGCCAGTGTCCAATCACCTTATGGTAACTATCTAACCACTGAGTAATTATCAAAGGCACTGTGTCCCGTGAGCTGTTTTAGAAATCCTATTATCCATCACAAGCCTGCAATTAGCTGATATTTATGCACATGCTTTATTAAAGCTGAACTTTAAGCAAACAGCGAAATACACAGCAGAAACCCAAATATGTGATAATGCAAGATACTGACCGAGAGATTTGTAATTCTTTTAGGCTGATCTTGTGATCCAGTTATATCAACTAGGCAGCATAGCCAGGTCTTTGACCTCACTTTTTTCCACACTGCAGTTAAGCAGTACTGCTTGGTCAATGACCCAGTACAGGTTTTTATTGAAAAATGAAGCAGCAGCAGCTCACTGATAAGGCCATCATCGCCTTCTATCAGAAAGATCCCAGTATTAAAGTGACAGCATGGTGCTATGCAGTAAGGCCTCACTGGCTCAGGATACTGACCCCAAAGCCTTCAATCCACCAAATGAAACTGAGATTTAGATTCAGAATACTTTATTAATCACAAAGGGAATTTACTATATTACATAAGTTACCAAATTATTTATTAAAATGTATAGTAAAAAAAAAAAAAAAAAAAAAAAAAGAAGGAAGGAGAGTTAAAGCGAAACTTCAGCCATAACAACTTGATAAAAAATAAATGTTTTTTAGCAAGGAACATGCATTCCACGTTAATAATTATGCTACCAAAACTAGTGTGTGCTGTAAATTGCCTCCAGCATTGTTACTGTTTCTTGCTGGAGGCTGCCCTTTTGCTGAATCTCAGAGCCCCCGAATAGCAGTAAATCATAAAGTGAAAAAAAAAAAAAACATTGATTTAACGGTTTAAAAAAAAAAAAAACAGTTACATTCCTGGAACGACGGGATTCCCAACCATCACATTTGCTTGCGTCCTCAACCAAACTGTTAAACCATCAAATGGCTAATGCCATAACTGTTTAGATGTGCAGCACCATGGCAGTTGCAGATCCAACAGAAGCAGCTTCCTTGCCTATAAAGGATAGGAGGGTTTAATTCTGTTTTAAGGCCGTCAGCAGATTGGCCTCTACAAACTGGGCAATGCCTAAAAATGGAGAGCAACTGAGCATGTGTAGAGCAGGGTGAGGCAGTGTATTACCGGGTTTTAAACAGTATAGACACTTATTTTAAAATGTTTTACAGCTATAACTGCAAAATGGGCCAGCCTGAAGTGATATAGCAGGACTTCATTTTCTGACTAAAGTGCCACTTTAACCACTTGATGACCACCCAATAGCAGTTTTACTGCTACAGGGTGGCAGCTGTGCACGGGATCACGTAGAAATACACGTGATCCTGCACTTCTGCCTGCAGGGGGATACATATTTACAACAGAAGCCGATCTGCGAGTGTCGGACACCCAATGTCTGCCGGCACCCGCCAGTTAAGCAGAGACTCAGAATGCAGCCCTGCCTAAGTAAACAAGGCAGATTCCTGTTCCGACAGGCAGGAAGGGATGGATTTTGTGATCCTGCAAAGCAGGGACTAAAATCCATCTCTTCCCCTAGTATAAGCAGCACATACAGTACACAAACACTGGCTAGGCACACAGTTAACCCTTTGATCACCCTAGAGTTTAACCCATTCCCAGCCAGTGCCATTAGTACAGTGACAGTGCATATTTTTTAGGGGCAGTAAGAACAGCTGATTACAAGCTGATGACTAAGAAGCTTTTCCATGTATGAGAGACAATTCATCCTTGAGTGCTGCATGTTATATTCCATTATTATAGGATAAATATTTTAGGTGTTCCAGGAAACCCATTAGCATTCTGGACAAAAATCTGCTTTTATTAACCTATTCACGAAACCAGATCATCAATTAGAGCCCTTCCACACTGCCGGCGCAGGGGCGTCTGCAGTAAAGCACCGCTAGTTTCAGCGGCACTTTACCATCGTTTTTGCGACGCTGAAACTCTGGCTTTCACACTGGGATTGCAGATGAGGCTTTTTTCCAGGTGCTATTTGTAGCGCTAAAGCTCCTGAAAAATGCCTCCAGTGTGAAAGGGGTCTTAAAGTGATTAGGAGAAATGATACTAAACTGACCGACCATCAAGCAGAGCAGATTAATAATAAGGATTAGTGAGTGCAACAATGATCTGATCTGCATCAGTGTCTACAGAAATACACCATTATTAAAGCAGTATAAAACCCAAAAACAAAAATGTAATATATTGCTGCTTATCAGTTCTTAGTTGTGGTGGCGGCATTCGTTTTCTTTTTTAGGCTTTTTCCCTTTATTTTCACCTGGTGATCTGGCCAGTAACACGCCTCTTGTCTTTTGGTGTCTCCACTCTGGATAGAGGTGCAATGGGGACCCCCTCAGATAGCAGCATTGTCAGTATGAGGAGAGGGTAGTGATAGATGCACTAGTAGATTTAAATGGACTTGTCTAGTGAATTAAACCTGAACTGCAGCTAACGCTTTTAACGTGGAAATAAGGCCTAAAGGAGAAGCAGGTTTATTTACACAGGGCGTACTATACCGTATGCCTGTACAGGGCCATGTTTACACACACAAGGACACAGAGGTGTTTCATGCATCCCCATCCAGGCAGTCCCAATCATGTCTACTGGGCCACAGCTGTGTGTCCCAAAAAGACATCTGTGTGGGTGTGTGTCCCCAAATTCACACTGTGTTCGGGAAATGCACCCACACAGATGCTGTGCAGCCTCTGTGTCGCAATAGACATCAATGGGACTGCCTGCAGTCAAGGAACACCTGTGCGGGTAAACGCAGGTATAGTACGCCCTATGTGAAGTCTTAGGCTAAGTTTTCCACTATTGCGACCCCAAAGTCGTGCGACTTGGAGTGCAACTTTGATGTTACTGAGTGCAGCTTTCATCCAACTTTACGGTCTCTGGATCAAAGTTGCACCAAAAGTCACATCAAAGTAGTGCAGGAATCTTTTAAAAGTCACTGCAACTTAAAAGGTCACATAGATGGGAACGGGTGTCTTTGAAATCAATGGGCTGCGACTAGTCATGCGACTGTGTCCAAAGTCGCATGACAAGTCGCACTAGTGGAAACTGAGCCTTACAGCCAAGGATGCTGCCAACCTCTCAGTTTCAGCTGCATTTGCTATGATGCTGCACTTGTGATAAGTTATGACACCAGACATTTGATGAATTGATAGTTTGGTTGAGAGCACAAAGAACTGTGACAGTTATTCAAGGTATGCCTGGAATGTAACGGTTTTTGGGGAATCATTAAAGTGGAGTTCCACCCACTTTTACAACTCTTCAGCATCCCTCACTAAACTGTGCACTGTAAACGAATTGGATATATTTTTTTTTTTTCTCAGCACCTACTGTATATCTGCTGTATTCATTTTTTACTTCCTCCTCCCTGGCCGCGGCCTATCGCATCATTTCCTGTTTGCAATGCCTTCTGGGAAGGGGCAGCAACTTCCTCTGACACTGCCATTGCTATGGAAACCTGACCTGAAACCTATTACACTGCTTGTGCTGCACTGAGCATGTGCGAGATCTGCAAGGATGAGATCCAGGAAGAAATGCAGTCTGGCTTCAGATGCCCACACTTAAGATGGCCACGGCCTGCTGTAAGTTTATAAAATAACAAACTACTGCTATAAACTAACAAAACAGACCTTAGTTTACAGACTAACTTTACTAGAATACATTAAGCTTGTGTACTATAGGGGTATTTTTATTTAAAAAGTATAGATTCTTTAAAGTGATTGTAAACCTCAGTCATGAAATCTGAACAAAGCAGGGTTTATATTTTTATCATAAGTGTATTTTAAATGATAGAAACAGAATATCAACCAAAAATACAGAAAAAAAAACTCCTGATACAAAGGCTAGAAAATTAAGTTGCAGTTCAGTGAGTAAAATAAGTATTTGATCCCCAAGCAAAACATGACTTAGTTCTTGGTGGAGTAACCCTTGTTGGCAAGCACAGAGGTAAAACGTTTCTTGTAGTTGGTTAACAGGTTTGCACAAATCTCAGGAGGGATTTTGGTCCACTCTTCTTTACAGATCTTCTCTAAATCCTTAAGGTTTCTTGCACTTGGCAACTCGAAGTTTCAGCTCCCTCCGTACATTTTCTATAGGATTAATGACTGGAGTCTGGCTAGGCTACTCCATGACCTTAATGTGCTTCTTCTTGAGCCACTCCTTTGTTGCCTTAGCGATATGTTTTGGGTCATTGTCATGCTGGAAGACCCATCCACAACCCATCTTTAGTGTTTTGGCTGAGGGAAGAAGGTTCTCATCCAAGATTTACAATACATGGCCCAGTCCATTGGCCCCCCAATGCGGCAAAGTCGGCCTGTACCATTAGCCAAGAAACAGCCCCAAAGCATAATGTTTCAACCTCCGTGCTTGACTGTAGGGATGGTGATCTTTGGGTCATAGTCAGCATTTTTCTTCCTCCAAACACGGCGAGTCAAGTAAAGAGTTCAATTTTGGTCTCACCTGACCACAGCACTTTCTCCCAATCCTTCTCTGAATCATTTAGATGTTCACGGGCCTGTACATGTGCATTCTTGAGGAGGGGGGCCTTGCGAGCACTGCAAGATTTCAATCCATGGCGGTGTATTTTCTTACCGATGGTTTGTTTGGTGACTGTGGTCCCAACTGCCTTGAGATCACTCACAAGCTCCTCCCGTGTAGTTCTGGGCTAATCTCTCACTTTTCTCATGATCACCCTTACCCCATGAGGCAAAATCTTGCAAGGAGCTCCAGACCGAGGGAGAGCGATGGTTATTCTGTATTTCTTCCATTTGCGAAAAGTTGGTCCAACAGTTGTCTCCTTCTCACCAAGCTTCTTGTTGATGGTCTTGTAGCCCATTCCAGCTTTGTGCAGGTCTACAATCTTGTCCCTGACAGCTCTTTGGTCTTGCCCATGATGGTGGGTTTGAATGGAAGAAAGATTCTCTGAACAGGTGTCTTTTATACACATAACGAGTTGTCATTAGGAGCACCTTCTTAAACTGACAGGATTAATCTGTGTACCACATGAGCACATACTGTAGCCAGAATTATCGTTTGTTGATGGGGAATCAAATACTGATTTTACTCACTGAACTGAAACTTCAATTTACAGTATTTGTTTTACATGTTTTTTCTGGATTTTTGGTTTCCTCGAATCAGCTTTCACACTCCAACTGCAGCTCTCCGCCCCCTCCTCTGTGATACTAACAGATGGAGAAGAATTTTATCATGATTCTGCCCCTTTGAATAGGTGTAGGGAGAAGACTGCAGATAAAAAAGTAAAGCCTCGTACACACGGTACGATTGTTGGACAACCGAGTGTCTGATTTTTGTCAAAAGGGCGTGTGCCAGGATTTTGTCTTGCATACCAACGTGACACAAATTGTCGTGCCACAAACATGAACATAGTGACGTACGACGAGGAATTTCAGCTCTTGAGCGACACCCTTTGGGCCCCCTCTGCTAATTTTGCGTTTGGTGAGCATTGATTCCGAGCATGCGTGTTTGTACTTTTGACTTGTGTGACGGATTTGTGTGCTGACCATCTGAAAATCTTATGTGGAGCTGTCGTTTGACAAAAATTTACTAGCCTGTCATCCAACATTTGTTGACCGAAGATTGGAAAAAAAATTGTTGAAAGGAGCGTACTAACCTAACGGTAAGAACTTCGGACAACAGCCCGTGTGTACGAGGCTTAAGACTTATGTAGGAGGATTTGTTTCATCCCTGTGTATCATCTGAGGCTGTTCACTTCACTGGGTATATGTGAGGTTTTACATCCACTTTAAATGGATTGCTTTAGTTCCACTTTAACCAGTTATAGCAGTTTTTTTTGCTTTTGGGGTAAAGGTTTTATATAAATGAACAAAAGCTGACCATTGTAAGCACCCCTGTCAACGGTAAAAGGTTTGTCTCAACCCTCTAACTGCCACTTTTGCTAGACAGCTTGGTCTGTTAACGGAAGTTGAAAATAACAGACTTACAGGGGAAAAAAAAACAAAAAACTCAAAAGCAGGCGGGAAAGTGATTTAAAGCAGAACTAAAGTTCCATTGTAAGCAACAGAGAACAGGTAATTTCTTATTGCAGAAGAGATATGAACTGTCGCTTCTGCAATAAAATGCCCCTACCTACCTGCTCCCCGTCTCCTGAACTGCTGATGCCGTACCAGTCTCTGAGTGCCAGGATGACAGGCTCCTGCGCATGCACATGAGTGATGTCATCTCCTGCTAGCCAATGAAGAGGCCCGAAGACCGGCACTAAGAAGAAGATGCCAGGACTAGTGAGGGATCGCTGGACAGGTAAGTATTAACACCATTAGTTCCACTTTGAAGGATAAGTGCACTTTCAGACAAAGTTAATTTACTTCTTTTGCTCCTTTACCATGACCTAAACAACCCCCCCCCAGATGTGTAATGACAAATCTGATGGCTGTGCCCTCTTGTGATTGCTTACACCCAGCTCCCCAAGCCTCTCCATCCCCTGAGAATTCCATGGGGCTCTCTGCCACAATCTTTGGCCCCAGGACTCAGACATCTATGGGGCTGTAATGCAAAGCTTAGAGAGTAAAGCCGACCATACAACTGAACCGATTATTGAGGTGGATGGAGGAATCCTCCATCTAAGTCTTTGTATTCTGACAGCAGAGACCCCTCTGCCATCATTATACACTGATCAGTACTGGGGACAGTTGGCTGCAGCGCCGATAGAGTGAAAATATACCAACAAGACGTACATGAGCTGCGCGATTAATTGTCAAGAATCGTTATCACGATCTTGACTAAAGTGTTTCCCGATTCTTTCTATGCAAAGAATGCTCTCTGCTCTTCTAAAGCCACAGCCTTCAAAAGAAAGGAAGAGAGAAACTGGGCAGTCTGCCAAGAATCAAAACATTCTTTATCAGTTGAACTTAAGTATAAACATTGTAACAATTTGTCAATGGAATAGACTTTGTGTTTAAGTGAAAAAAGTTTAACCACTTAAACACAAAACCTTTTTCTGACACTTGTTGGTTTCAAGTTAAAATAAATTTTTTTTTTTTTGCTAGAAAATTACTTCGAACCCCCAAACATTATATATATATTTTTTTAGTAGACACCCTAGAGAAAAAAATGGTGGTTGTTGCAATATTTTATGTCACACTGTATTTGCGCAGTGCAATTTTTTTGGAAAAAATTACTTTAATGAAGAAAAAAACAAAAACTAATCAGTAAAGTTAGCCCCTTTTTTTTTTTTTTTTTTTTTTAATATATAAATATATAATGTGAAAGATTTTACGCTGCGATAATCGTGATCTTTTTATTCTAAGCAAAAAAATTGTGATTCTCATTTTGGCCAGAATCGTGCAGCTCTACCGGATATAGATCTTAATTTGTCTGTTTCCTACTGAATCAGCCAAATTTCAGACCAGGTATGGCAGGCGTAAGACTTTCAGAACTGGATGTAAACAATCACAGGAGGCTGGATAGAGGTAAGTACATATCAGTGGAGGGTGGCAATGGTTAAGTCAGGGTAAAGGGAGAAAAAGGATAAGGACACTTCTTTAACCCCTTCCTGTCACCTTGGACTGAACACTAGTAGGTGGGACGGACTTCTCGACCTCATGGTTGCTGGGATTGGCTATCACATTATCAGGAGCTCATCCTCCAAATCATAGAGTGTCTGTGACAGCGCGGTCACCTGGGTGATAGAGCTCAGTGAGCACGCTCTCAGTACAGAAATCTCTGCCGCTGTTTCGTCAGATATGGCGACCCATCACATTTGGCTACCCGCTGGAGTGCGAATGCGCGACGCCGCCATATGCATTCCAACACTGTTGTAAGACACCACTTTGCCACAGGGCCGCTCGCCACGCTTCAGGCAAGGCATCGCTTCACTCGGCATAAATATATTCTAACTCTATGTTCACTTGGATGGTGGGGCTTGAACCTGGACTCAGGGGTGTGGCCACAAAATTCTGCGCAAGCGCAGATCGCCACAGTGTTGGAACGCATATGGTGGTGTCACGCATGTGCAGTCCAGCAGGTAGCCAAATGTGATGGGTCGTCATATGTGATGAAACACCGCCATGTGCAGTATGTGCGCTACAACTCGCCACCCCCACCACCGCACATATGTGTCACATGATCAGCAACAGGTTAAAGGAGAACTCCAATAAAAGTAAGAGACAGACAGGGAGAGGGGTCACTACATGAGCCTCCCATATCACAGTACAGGATGACTGGAGGACTCCTATACAATGTCACTACTCACCTGTGGAGGGGTCTCAGAGTGTGGGGTGCCCTCTGATGGAGGAATGCAGTACTGCGGATGAGGGGAACACTCCACCACCGGAGCAGGGATCCTCAGCGGGGAAGAAGCTCGGAGAAGGGCGGGTGACACGGAGCTATGCCGGTCTGAGCGGCCACTATACACCCAGGACTACACCGAGTACCCAGTAAAAGTATAGCGGTCTATGACGTAAGCTGCCCGGCTGCCTGCTCCACACTGGGAGCGCCGAGTAACTATAACTCCACACACAGCTACTTCCGGCAACAACCCCTCCCCACGCCCTCCTCCAGCCGGCTCCGCCAATCACAACATGGCGCCGGTACGGAGCGCCGAAAGGGACACTTCCAGCCTCGCTGTGTGATTGGTCCTCCGCCCAGTGAGCGCTGGGTTTGTCTCCCGGGTGTACTTTCTACATTGGAGGTGACACACGATGGCGGCCAATCCGTGGTGTCCAGTGCAGGCCACTGCGGCGTCTTCTCTGATAGAGAGGTGTCTGGGAGCCGGAGTACTGACACAGGTACTCACACCCCCTGACATGGGCTACAGCTACACTCATCCACATATCATTGGTGTCAGTGGGAGCAATAGTGCCCCATCTTTGGTGTCAGTGGGAGGAATAGTGCCCCATCTTTGGTGTCAGTGGGAGGAATAGTGCCCCATCTTTGGTGTCAGTGGGAGGAATAGTGCCCCATCTTTGGTGTCAGTGGAAGGAATAGTGTCCCATCTTTGGTTTCAGTGGGAGGAATAGTGCCCCATCATTGGTGTCAGTGGAAGGAATAGTGCCCCATCTTTGGTTTCAGTGGGAGGAATAGTGCCCATCTTTGATGTCAGTGGGAGGAATAATGCCCCATTATTGGTGTCAGTGGAAGGAATAGTGCCCCATCATTGGTGTCAGTGGGAGGAATAATGACCCATCATTGGTGTTAGTGGAAGGAATAGTGCCCACCATTGGTGTCAGTGGGAGGAATAATGCCCCATCATTGGTGTTAGTGGAAGGAATAGTGCCCACCATTGGTGTCAGTGGGAGGAATAATGCCCCATCATTGGTGTCAGTGGGAGGAATAATGCCCCGTCAGTGGGAGGAATAGTGCCCCATTATTGGTATCAGTGGAAGGAATCGTTCCCTATCTTTGGTGTCAGTGGGAGGAATAATGCCCCATCTTTGGTGTCAGTGGGAGGAATAGTGCTCCATCATTGGTGTCAGTGGGAGGAATAGTGCCCCACCATTGGTGTCAGTGGGAGGAAAGGTGCCCCATCATTGGTGTCAGTGGGAGGAATAGTGCCCCACCATTGGTGTCAGTGGGAGGAAAGGTGCCCCATCATTGGTGTCAGTGGGAGGAATAGTGCCCCATCATTGGTGTTAGTGGGAGGAATAGTGCCCCACCATTGGTGTCAGTGGGAGGAATAGTGCCCCATCATTAGTGTCAGTGGGAGGAATAGTGCCCCATTATTGGTGTCGGTGGAAGGAATAGTTCCCTATCTTTGGTGTCAGTGGGAGGAATAGTGCCCCATCTTTGGTATCAGTGGAAGGAATAGTTCCCTATCTTTGGTATCAGTGGAAGGAATAATGTCCTTAATGTGCTTCTTCTTGAACCACTCCTTTGTTGCCTTGGCGGTATGTTTTGGGCCACTGTCATCCTGGAAGACCCATCCATGACCCATCTTTATTGTTCTGGCTGAGGGAAGAAGGTTCTCATTCAAGATTTTACAATACATGACCCCGTCCATTGGACCCGCAATGTGGAGAAGTCGGTCTGTATCTTTAGCAGAGAAACAGCCCCAAAGCATCATGTTTCCACCTCCATGTCTGACTGTAGAGATGGTGTTCTTGGGGTCATAGTCAGCATTTTTCTTCTTCCAAACACAGTGAGTCCCCCTCCTCAAGAAGGCACTTGTACAGTCATGCCAATGAACATCTAAATGATTCAGAGAAGGATTAGGAGAAAGTGCTGTGGTCAGATGAGACCAAAATTGAGCTCTTTGGTATTAACTCGACTTGTCGTGTTTGTAGGAAGAAAAATGCCGACTATGACCCTAAGAACACCATCCCTACAGTCAGACACAGAGGTGGAAACATGATGCTTTGGGGCTGTTTCTCTGCTAAATGTACAGACCGATTTTGCCGCATGGATGGGACCATGTATTGTAAAATCTTGGATGAGAACCTTCTTCCCTCAGCCAGAACACTGAAGATGTGTTGTGGATAAGTCTTCCAGCATGGCAATGACCCAAAACATACCACCAAGGCAACAAAGGAATGGCTCAAGCAGAAGCCCATTAAGGTCATGGAGTGGCCTAGTCTGTCTCCAGACCTTAATCCTATAGAAAATGTATGGCGGGAGCTGAAACTTCGAGTTTCCAAGTGACAGCCAAGAAACCTTAAGGATTTAGAGAAGATCTGTAAAGAAGAGTGGACCAAAATCCCTCCTGAGATGTGTGCAAACCTGGTCACCAACTACAAGAAAAGTCTTACCTCTATACTTGCCAACAAGGGTTTCTCCACCAAGTACTAAGTCATGTTTTGCTTGGGGATCAAATACTTATTTTACTCACTGAACTGCAACTTAATTTATAGCTTTTGTTTTATGTGCTTTTTCTGGATTTTTAGTTGCTATTCTCGCTTATCATTTAAAATACACCTATGATAACAATTATAGACCCTTCATTTCTTTGTAAGTGGGCAAACTTACAAAATCTGCAGGGGATTAAATAATTATTTCCCCCACTGTAGCAGTGCTCAGGGTGGGCCATGTCTGGGCTGGGAAGGTGTCATGTATGAGACTGTTTCCCATACAGGGCTCGTGGTTACCAGGACACCAGTGGTCAGTGACTTCCACACAACGAATGGCTTGTCCCTGGCTCCATTCATCTGCCACCTGGGAAATTCCCCAGCCAATGTCTAAATGTATATAAATAAGCTCACAGTGTGCATTAGACGCTGCAAGTTAGATAGAGCCCACCTCATTTCCTGGCTTGAGGACATCCAGCACCATCTAGCTCCTTTCTTCCCAGCTTTACTGTCCCTGGCCTGCTCCTTTCATTCATTGGATTTCAGCTCTTTCATTTAGGGAAAGCTCAGCATCACACACAGATATTACCTGGGGTGATCTGCATGCAAATGTAACCTGCTTAGAAATACTCACTTCTTCAGACTGACACCCATGAAGGCATTTTCATATAAAGCCCCGTACACATGGGCCGAATGTCGGATAACATTGACTGGTTCAATAGAAACCGGCCGACATTCGGCCCGGGTGCATGGCACCCGGTCCAATAGAAGCCAGCCATTTGGCAAACTTCTGTCGACGAAAACCAGCAGCTGACGGGCTCCCAATCAGCGCTGACCGGATTGTTTTGGCAAGGGGGGGTCCTTGTTAGAACACAATAGCACAGCAGGGGAGATCACTGTACTAACATTGGATAGTTAGTACAGCGGCTCTGACTGGAGCTGTCAGTTTTTTTTCCACCCCGTTCAACCCACTGTGTTGACACCTTGGAGGAATACAGGTGAAGATTTCAGTCCAAGAGAGACTTCACTACCCATCAAGAAGATTCACTACCCATCAATCAATCAATCCATTATTTAATTAATTATTTATTTGTTTATATATGTATGTGTGTGTGTATATATATATATATATATATATATATATATTAGGGCTGGGAAAAAAATCGATTTAAATATTGAATCGAGTTGAGAGGTCAAATCGATTCAAAATTTAAGCAAATCGATTTTTTTTTTCACCGCGCCCGCAGCGCCTCCGGACCGGCGCGGACACCGCGCTGGGGCCTGAACAGCTGCGGGCAAGGAGTTTTTAGGTGAGGCCGCGGCTTCGGCCTAGTCCGCGAGGCCGGACGCCGCGGACTAGGCCGAAGCCTCGCCTAAAAGCTCATGCCCGTAGCGCCTCGGGACCGGCGCGGTTTCCAAAAAAACTCGATTCGAATCGTGAATCGAGTTTTTTTTAAGAGAATCAAAGATTTTTTTTTTTTTAGAAAATCTCCCAGCCCTAATATATATATATATATATGTGTGTACGTGTATATGTATATATATATATGTGTATATGGCTTGTATACCAATTGGAATTTTGCACGTATGATTAGAGGACACAGGGGGGAGGGATTTTCAAAGGGGGAGGAGCCCCGTACCCCATCCCTGTGTCACTGGCATACAAGCACTTATAAGTGAGGTCTGCTGAGGGAGGTTGCACTGCATAGCTCTGATGAAGAGGGGACTCTCCCTTCGAAACGCGTTAGCTGATTGTGACATCTGTGCCACGACCCTTGGAAGGTTTCGCTCATCCTAAATCGCAGGCTGTCTGTTGGTGCGATTTTATGTTGTGCCTCCTCCACCAATTGCTTGTGAGTTGATTCTTTTACTATTTTTATTTAATAAATGTTTTAAAAGTTAATGCACAAGGCTGGTGCGCCCCTGTCTTCTTTTTATTCCAAGAGAGACTGAACCTGTCTGGACAACCACAAGAAATCAGTTAGGCAAGGGTAAAAATCTGAAAAAAAAAATCATATAATTTTATATTCCCTTTAAACATTTCTCACATTCACATTATTGGAGACAGAAAGTTATACATGTGGATTTGCAACACTTTTCTTCATGCTTGTGTTGTGTGCTTGTTACCGATCAATGATAAGGAGTGTCTTTAGTGGATGAGGACTGATTTTAATGCTGTGTTATTATAATCTTGTATATTATAAACTCCTTTTCTAGGATGTCCTGGACCACGCACGGGAGGAGACTTCATTCTTCAGTCGTGTAGATGAGCTGGAGAGGATTTCTTCACTCAAGGCTGAGATTAGAGAGGTGAAATCCTGTTTGCCATTTATCCGCTGTTCATCTGTTTGTGCTGTTCATTCATTAAAGTGTATCAAAAAATGAAATGTACTAAAGCTTACCAGTCCTTAGATGTGTTGCCAGCATTAGTTTTCAGGCTTTGTGTCCTTTGTGAACCTGCCAGTAACGCAATTCTTATCAATGGCTGATGCTTACTCACTTTACTGTGTGTATTAAGGGGTAGTGTTGTCTACCTAGGACAGGAAATGTAGGACTACAGAACATCTCCCCCTCGTATCTCCTACATAACATGGGGGGGGGGGGGGGGCAATTTCTAGCCCACAGTGCGAACATGGAACATTGTAACTGATAACACTAAGCAGAGAGCACAGGAGGTTATTGGCTCACATGATTTCTAGCAGGATCAACAGGTATTTTAATTGAACAGATATAACGAAACACTTTCAATGTTGTATTTAACAGACTAAAATGGAACAAATAAACATTCAATTATTGGGTTTGTACAGTGCATGCAGAAAGAATTTACATCGCTTCACTTTTTCCACATTTTGTTATGTTCACAGCCTTATTCCAAAATGGATTAAATTCATTATTTTCCTCAAGAGTCTACAAACAATACCCCATAATGACAATGTGAAAGAAGTTCGTTTGAAATCTTTGCAAATTTATTAAAAATAAAAAACGAAAAAAATCACATGTACATAAGTATTCACAGCCTTTGCTCAATACTTTGACACACATTTGGCACCAATTACAGCCTCAAGTCTTTTCGAGTATGATGCTACAAACTTGGCACACCGATTTTGGGGCAGTTTCTCCCATTCTTCTTTGCAGAACCTCTCAGGCTCCATAAGTTCGGATGGGGAGCGTCCGTGCACAGCCATTTTCAGATCTTTCCAGAGATGTTTAATTGGGTTCAAGTCTTGGCTCTGGCTGGGCCACTCAAGGACATTCACAGAGTTGTTCTGTAGCCACTCTTTTGTTATCTTGGCTGTGTGCTTAGGGTCCTTGTCCTGTTGGAAGTTGAACCTTTGTCCCAGTCTGAGGTCCAGATTGCTCTGGAACAGGTTTTCTTCAAGGATGTCTCTGTACATTGCTGCATTCATCTTTCCCTCGATCCTGATTAGTCTCCCAGTTCCTGCCGCTGAAAAACATCCCCACAGCACGATGCTGCCACCACCATACTGTAGGGATGGTATTGGCCAGGTGATGAGCGGTGCCTGGTTTGCCCCAGACATTCAGGCCAAAGAACTCAATCTTTGTTTCATCAGACAAGAGAATTGTGTTTCTCATGGTCTAAGAGTCATTCAGGTGCTTTATGGCAAACTCCAGGTGGGCTGTCATGTGCCCTTTACGGAGGAGTAGCTTCCGTCTGGCCACTCTACCATACAGGCCTGATTGGTGGAGTGCTGCAGAGATGGTTGTTCTTCTGGAAAGTTCATCTCTCTCCACAGAGAAACGCTGGCGCTCTGTCAGAGTCACCATCGGGTTCTTGGTCACCTCCCTGACTAAGTCCATTCTCCCCCGAACGCTCAGTTTGGCCTGGCGGCCTGCTCTAGGAAGAGTCCTGGTGGTTCCAAACTTCTTTTGTTTACGGATGAAGGAGGCCACTGTGCTCAATGGGACCTTCAGTGCTGCAGAAATGTTTCTTTACCCTTTCCCAGATCTGTGCCTCAATAAAATCCTGTCTCGGAAGTTCTAAAGACAATTTCTTGGACTTCATGGCTTGGTTTGTGCTCTGACATGTACTGTTAACGGTGGGACCTTATATTGACAGGTGTGTGCCTTTCCAAATCATGTCCAATCAACTGAATTTACCACAGGAGGACTCCAACCAAGTTGTAGAAAATCTCAGATGATCCGTGCAAACCAATTGTGAGTGTCATAGCCTGTGAATACTTATGTATATGTGACTTTTTTTTTTTTTATAAATTTGCACACATTTCAAACAAACTTCTTTCATGTTGTCATTATGGGGTATTGTTTGTAGAATTTTGAGGAAAATAATACATTTTTAATCCATTTTGGAATAAGGCTGTAACATAACAAAATGTGGTAGTTGTGATGATATGTACAGTTTTATTAACACATGTCAAAGTTGCAAAATTGTGCTTGGGCATTAAGATTTTTTTTACCCTTAGGTGTGAAAGGGTTAGCTTGTCTCTATCATGACTCTCTGCTGGATTTATAGTCTCGGTGAGAACAGAGTCATATTCTCATCCTCTCTCTTTGCTGACCTAAAAAGGACTTGTTACAAGCTAAAACACAATGCATTCAATATGCTTTCTTTGAGTAAACCTTTGTGCCTCATGCACAGATGGCTTTAATATAAAACCCTAGCATTCTCTGCCCAGGGAGACCCAGGTAGTGCATACAGCTGGCCATAGAAGTGCATGGCTGTAGATGGGCATGCTAGGGTTTAATTCAAAGTTTTTGTGCATCAATGTAAACATGCTTTATCCCCCCTCCATGGAAATTCTGCATTTGGGGAATATGTCATATGCAGATTTAATCCTCAAGCCGTCCTTGTGCATGAGGCCCTAAAGTGACCCTGTCACCATGCCAATTATGATAAACATCTGAAATTAAAGTACCCACAAAAGCCTACATTAGGGTGCATTTGCAAATCCTTTACCTTGCTGTGATGGAAAGAGACCTTCTGTGTTTTATCACCTGTGATATCTGGTAGTGTCAAAGGCAATATCAGAGGCTCTGATCCTGATACATGCAGCTGCTCCCCTTCCCTGGTCCTGATGTCAGCCAAGGTCCTGACCGAGGTCTCAATTGGTTTGCACAGTCTCCATTGGAAGGTTTGCGTGGAACTTCCTTGGCCCTTGCCAGATTCTTTGCTGATATCAGAGCTGGGGAGGGGGAACAGCTGCGTGTATATTGCTGAGCCTTTTTTCAATAAATAGATAACTGGATGTATGGAATGGTTTTTTTTTTATGTATGTTTGCCTGGAGATTGGCTTCACTTTGTGTATAAATCTATAATGTCTCATTGTTTTCTATCTGCCTAACAGAAGAGTCTAGAGCTAGAATTGCTGAAGCTTCAGAAAGAGACTGCTGACATCGCTCATCCCTTTTTCCTCAGTAAGTTATCAGGTTACTGTGATGGTCTTTTGCATTGTATTTGCCATTCATTGTTTTAAACTGCCCATACATCTGTAAACCAGGCCTCCAAGTATGTCTCCTTCTTAGCTATGCTTCTCCATTTGCAAAAATATAGCAAATAGTCCTGTACACAGCTACGAGCTCCAATAATATATTCATGTTCGGGCAAACAGCTAAAGACTTTGAGTCTACTAATGCATTTCAGCTGCGAAAGACCTTAATGATAACTTTCAGTCCCTGCTGAAACATTTTTAGACTTGTTTTTAGCAGTTTGCCTTAACGTTAACAAATTACTGAAATTCAAGGCTGTATTCAGGGCAGGGTTGGTTGCTATATCTTTGAAATTGAGGGTAGATGGAAGGCCTTCTTTGCACTGGCATTTTTTTATGGAGTAAATAGATTAGTGAATAAACTGTCAATTATCAATTTGCAACAGATTTGGCAATTTGTGGCCAAATCTTACAGTTATAGGTGGGCACCAACTTCCAGGGTAGTTGTTGAAATGGTGGCAATGAGTTGCACAAATTCACCAAGATCTCTCTCAGTGGGCATCTTATCATCTTGGGTGAACAGTATCTGAATGAATAACTAGTAGACCAAAAAAATATAGTTTGACTAATAATAACCCAGCAAATAAACTCCATCTTTTTGACAACCAAATGTGGAACCACATCTGCACCAAAATAGAATTAAAGAGAATTTGTGTTATTGGCAATGGGAAACATTCTTGGCTATGGCCAAAAATCCCATTTGCTCAAGGTTCCTCCAGCACCTAATAACCACTTACATTCTGTTGTATTTGGAAATCCTAGGTCAGAAATGTGAGGCCCTGCAAACACTAAACAGCCACTTGGAGGCAGTTTTGCGAGAGAAACGTAGTCTGAGACAAAGGTTGGCTAAACCACTATGCCAGGAAAACCTGCCCATTGAAGCATCATACCACAGGTAATGTACCACCAGCATTATAATGAAGGCTCAATTTTCAGACCTACCTCTAATGCCCCCATATTGTTCCTTCCATTTCCCTGTATTGTACACTCTACCCAAAAAACAAATGGTGCGTTATATGTACTATATAAAAACAACTAATAATAGCTTTTACTTCTACATGTATAAAAGTATTCTCACCTGTCTTGATATGAAGATATTTGGAAGGCAAAATATTATATATTAAATTTCAGCTTTAAAGTGTATATAGACACAAATTATGTATTTATTTTTCATTTTGAATAGGGTAAGGATTGGCTGAAAAACATGTTTTTTTTGTTTTTGTTTTTTTTTTTTAATTTCCTGAACTGTTCAGGAGTGTTACCTTATATTAGACTGTTGTCACCTGAACAGGTATCACCGTTGTAAGGTTTTTCCTCACCTCCTGTTATAGTGAGAAATATAAAATATTGCATTTCTCATAATTTTTATGCTGATAACAAAAGTCACCAGAACAAATAGAGGGGGTGAATCTCCCCAGTGGTGACCTAGATAGCAGTAAAAATAGAGTTTATTGGGCATAGATGCACTATCATATTATCTTTTTTGATATTCTAATAAAAACTTATGTGTGGACATTATTGTTATTAAAACCCCTTCTATATAAAAACCTGTTTTATGAAAATGACATCCAGTCATTTGAAAAATTAAGTCTACCCTACAGAAAGAGGTGATACAGTGCATCCGGAAAGGATTCACTTTTTCCACATTTTGTTATGTTACAGCCTTATTCCAAAATGGATTAAAATAATTATTTTCCTCAAAATTTTACAAACAATACCCCATAATGACAACGTGAAAGAAGTTTGTTTGAAATATTTGTAAATTTATTAAAAATAAAAAAAATGACAAAATCATTTGTATATACAGTGGGGAAAATAATTGATTGATCCCCTGCAGATTTTGTAAGTTTGCCCACTTACAAAGAAATGATGATGGGTCTATAATTTTTATCATATTTTAACCCCTTCCGGACCAGCCGCCGCAGTTATACTGCGGCCGGTTGGCTCCCCTGCGCGAAACCTTTAAATTAACAGGACTAATCTGTGTACCACATGAGCACATACAGTAGCCAGTCTGTGGGAGCCAGAATTATTGTTGGCTGGTGGGGGATAAAATACTTATTTTACTCACTGAACAGCAACTCCATTTATAACATACAGTATCTCACAAAAGTGAGTACATCTCTCACATTTTTGTAAATATTTTATTATATCTTTTCATGTGACAACACTGAAGAAATTACACTTTGCTACAATGTAAAGTAGTGAGTGTACAGCTTGTATAACAATGTAAATTTGCTGTCCCCTTAAAATAACTCAACACACAGCCATTAATGTCTAAACCGCTGGCAACAAAAGTGAGTACACCCCTAAGTGAAAATGTCCAAATTGGGCCCAATTAATTAATTTTCCCTCCCCGGTGTCATGTGACTCGTTAGAATTACAAGGTCTCAGGTGTGAATGGGGAGCAGGTGTGGTAAATTTGGTGTCATCGCTCTCACTCTCTCATACTGGTCACTGGAAGTTCAACATGGCACCTCATGGCAAACAACTCTCTGAGGATCTGAAAAAATTATTGTTGCTCTACATAAAGATGGCCTAGGCTATAAGAAGATTGCCAAGACCCTGAAACTGAGCAGCAGCACGGTGACTAAGACCATACAGTGGTTTAACAGGACAGGGTCCACTCAGAACAGGCCTCGCCATGTTTGACCAATGAGGTTGAGTGCACGTGCTCAGCGTCAATTCCAGAGGTTGTCTTTGGGAAATAGACGTATGAGTGCTGCCAGCATTGCTGCAGAGGTTGAAGGAGTGGGGGGGGGGTCAGCCTGTCCGTGCTCAGACCATACATTCACAGAATTTTACCAGATAGATATCAAAGCCACAGAGGATACTGCTTTGACTGCAGTATGTTTTGGGTGGCAGAAGGAGTCCTCAGGTGGCAGTTTCTGTGATTACGTCTCCCTCCCCTCAAGGGCATTGCTTTAGGACATCCCATATAGTCATTATTATAGTTGCTCTATGTCCTGTGGTGTACGATAAAGAAATTAGGATTTTTTCATCATACTTACCTGTAAAATCCTTTTCTTGGAGTACATTATGGGACACAGAGGTCCCTCCCATCTTTTTTGGGATATTCATTGCTTTGCTACAAAACTGAGGACCTTCCTGTGTAGGAGGGGTTATATAAGGGTGGACTCCCTGTTTGACTATCTGCCAGTGTCCATCCACCAGTAGGTAGTCATTATTATGGTTGCTCTGTGTCCCGTGATGTACTCCAATAAAAGGATTTTACAGGTAAGTATGACGGAAAAATCCTAATTCTTTGGTCTGATGAAAGAAAAACTGAACTCTTTGGCCTGAATGGCAAGCGTAATGTCTAGAGCAAACCGGGCACTGCTCATCGCCTGGCCAATACCATCCCTACAGTGAAGAATGGTGGTGGCAGTATCATGCTGTGGGGATGTTTTTCAGCAGCAGGAACTGGGAGATATAGTCAGGTTCAAGGGAAAGATGAATGTAGCAATGTACAGAGATATCCTTGATGAAAATCTGCTCCAGAGCGCTCTGGATCTCAGACTGGGGCAAAGTTTCATCGTCCAACAGGAAAACGACCGTAAGCACACAGCGAAGATAACAAAGGAGTGGCTATGGGAGAACTCTGAATGTCCTTGAGTGGCCCAGACTTGAACCCAATTGAACATCTCCTGGAGAGATCTGAAAATAGCTGTGCACGGACGCTCCCCATCCAACCTGATGGAGCTTGAGCAGTCCTTCAAAGAAGAATGGGAGAAACTGCCCAAAAATTGTTGTGTGCCAAGCTTGTAGCATCATACTCAAAAAGACTTGAGGCTGTAATTGGTGCCAAAGGTGCTTCAACAAAGTATTTAGCAAAGGCTGTAAATACTTATGTACATGTGATTTTATTTTGTGTTTTTTTTGTTTGTTTTTTTCTTTTTTTTTTTTTTAAATATATGTATAAATTTGCAAAGATTTCAAACAAACTTCTTTCACATTGTCATTATGGGGTATTGTTTTTACAATTTTGAGGAAAATAATGAATTGTTTTGGAATAAGGCTGTAACATAACAAAATATGGAAAAAGTGAAGCCCTGTGAATACTTTCCGGATGCACTGTATACTATATGTTTATTATAGTGGCCCTTCTAAAGGTACATGTACAGAGAGAAATTTGTAAGCTGTTGCTGTTGACCTGTCTTTTAGAGAATGCTACTTACCTGGCTGTCTGTGTCTTTATTACTTTGAGTAGCTGACATTTTGCCTCTGCGATTCTTCCGGGTTCGCGGCACCAGCTCTGTGAGTGGCCGGAGCCACGATGATGTCACTCCCGCGCATGCGCGCAGGAGCTCTTCCTTCCAGCACGATACACTGGACTTTCACTGCGCATGCACCGCTGACGTCAGTAAGGTGAATATCTCCTAAACCGTACAGATTTAGGAGATATTAATTTTACCTACAGGTAAGCCTTTATTATAGGCTTGCCTGTAGGTACAAATTTGCTAAAGGGGCATACAACCGCTTTAGGAAGGTAAGGACAGTATTGGCAGCCCTCATACTTCCTCAGTGTAGGTTAATTATAACCAATGCAAAAATAATGTGAGAATGAACACATTTGTTAGCTGACATTATTACATCTTTTTCTGTATGTAAGATGTGGCAGTAGAGTTTTCTGTATGTCCTACAGCTTGTTGACAGCATGGAGGGACTTGCATGCCATCACAAGATCTGCATGTGTATAAAATGGTTGTGTGATTTAGGAGAAACTTCAGATGCATGCAGGGGGGGGGTGAGCTTCATAAAAGCAACCCTTGTCTGCAATAGCGGAATATTGCTAAGGTCATTGCCTGAATGGGCGTATTGTGCTTGTCCTCCATTGTTGGTCCACTGCTTGTGTTTATTCTCCATAGTGAAACTCATTACCTAGTATTTAAATTGCATTTATAGCTTTTAGGGTTTTAGATAAGATGGGGAACGGTCAGAACCTCTGTTTGGTTTTTATTGCTTTTTATGTCTCCGATGGGAGGGGTACATCTTCTCTGTTTGTCATGGGGACCATTGTTACTTAGACAGGAAGTGATAAGAAATCCAAAATTCTAGAGCTTTCACCAGAACAAAAAGTAAGGGGAAATATTCCAATAAGGACTCTTGTTTCAGTGACAATGTCTAAAAGGCAAATTCCCCTCAATTTGAATAGATTTATTCTCTCTTCCTGTTGTGTTTCTAGGAGGGAAAGTGAAGGGAAATTTCCCCAACAGGTCACAGACTGCAAACCATAAACTGGCAGGGGTTATAGTCCTTCCCTACTACATCAAAAAAACATTTTTGCTTTACATACACTTTTTTATTGTGGACTATCTCTGCTACCTCTAAGTAATATTTCTTAAATGTAACATGATTATTATGACTTTAAAGGGCCATTTTGACATCCCAGTGGCAACTTGGCGGTTTTGCAGGAAATAATTTTTGTTAAATGCCCCGATATGTTGTGTTTTTTTATTTGGCGGCCACATTTATTACAGTGCAGAATGCGTGTTTAAGCCATTTATCAAACTTCACTGAATTCTGTTCCTGTCTAGGTTTGCTGCTGAACTTTTACCCCTCGCTGTTAAATTCATTGAGAATTTAGAATTCTATATCCAGACCATCCGGAAAATTCCTGAACTTCCAGAGTGTACTAAAAATCTGGTGAGTGCAGTTTTAATTTTGTCCTGATACAACAGCAACCAGTGTGCAATGAGGCTCATGTTTGTACTTCCTGTAATGCTGCTTCTTAGAGATTCTTGAGGTTTTCACTTTGAAGAAGCTGACTCTTCTGCACTTGTGCAGCATATGTTGGGGCAACAAACCTGAGCTGAGCTTCTTAAAGTAATCCTGCACTTTGCGCATGCAAGCAAAGCAACAAGTTCACTTCTATTACTCCTCAGCAGTAGCATATACTCACTTTTTTTTTTTTTTCCTCCCCTGTCCACTCCATGTGGCTATCGGGAGCAGAGATACCTCTTACTTCCAGGTATGTGACCCCCACCCCTTCCTCCCTGGAAATAGTGTCAGTGCTTGGTGATTGGTCCAGCACTGTCACATGGGGGTAAAGAGAGAGTCTTTGTAAGCTCTAAATCATGACTCTGAGCTTACACAGGGCTTCCTTTCTTCACCACTGGTGGCTGACCTGAGCTTTGGGAGAGCAAAGGGAGGATGCGCACATTCTCCTGGGCAGAGAAGTTAAGAGAAACTTTTGGTTTGCCTTGCACAAGTAAACCACCAGTTCATTTTAAAGCCCTTTCTGCTGCGAGTGTCCCAGATATATTCTTGTTCATTAGGTTCAGATCCGTTGTGTTTTGATGGTATTGTTTTTTTAGTTTTTTTTTTGGTTAATTTTCTTTTTTAACAGAATACCCCCAACCACACCCAAGTCGGTGGTCTAGTATGCTAGGCATATGAGCCAATATGTTCGATATAATGGCTGGTGTACAGACCCCTCCTGTCAGCAGCATATACAGGTGCATCTCAAAAAAATTGAATATCATCAAAAAGTTAATTTATTTCAGTAATTCAATTCATAAAGTAAAACATCTATTATATAGATTCATTACACACACAGTGATATATTTCAAGCATTTTTTTCTTTTAATTTTGATGATTATGGCTTACAGCTAGTGAAAACCCAAAATTCAGTATCTCAGAAAATGTGAATATTACATCAGACCAATAAAAAAAGGATTTTCAATACAGAAATGTTGACTTACTGAAGCGTATGTCCATGTACAGTATAGCAGGGAAGTTCAGTCAGGTGAGGCAGTGCCATGAACATAAAAAAAAAAACCATCGAGCTTCAAGAGTCGTAGCTTGGTGACCTGGGGTCACAGAGACCCCAAATGGGTAGGTAGCTGAAGTCTTACCCCACCACTGGTCAAAATTTGGGGCTCCTGCCACCTATATTGCCGGAGATACGGAGCTTCTTGTGCAGCCTCTCAGAAGCTACATACAGAGCGGCCAGTTTACATACAAGCTGGCACACTCTGCAGCAGACTGAGAGGTTGAGCTCACAGTGCCTCTCCTCACTTCTTGTCAGAAGCACTGAGCTTAATGGACCGCTTGGAGCCTTGGACCAATGGTAAAGCACCATTGGAACAAGCTGTCCAATAAAAATGCTGCAGTGGAGGCTCTCCTCTCACTGCAGTGTCATAGAAGGGGGCATGTGTCTAAAAGCCCAGCCCAGCCCTCTTAACTACAAGGAAAAAAGCATGGGTTTATGGTTATAAGATTTACCCATAATCCCATGTTTTTCTCACACAGTTAAGAGGGAGAATGAGAATCAGCTGCCTACTGAAAAGTTACTGTTTTAATCAAGCAAAATCATATAATATTGTGCTATACAGTTGTGCTCATAAGTTTACATACCCTGGCAGAGTTTGATCTCTTGGTAATTTTTCAGAGAATATAAATGATAACAAAAAACATTTTTGGCTGAAGCCATTTTTTTATCAATCAACTGTTTACTCTTTTACTCTGTAGTTTATGCTGGCTCCGCCGCTTCGTTGTTTCTCTTCCCCCTCTGTCAAAGCTCCGTGACAGATGGGGAGGAGAAACAACAAAGCGGCGGAGCGGGCAGAAGCTGTCAGCGCGTTGGAGTGAGGAGCGGAGAGCCGGGGTAAAAGCAGAACAGAACTGTCTCAGCTTGGCACTGAGGGAATGCAATACACAGGAGGTGGGTGCGGGGATTGGCAGAAGAAGCTCATTTAAAGTCACAATCCTTCTTCAAGAGTCTGTTAAGATCCTCCTGTGAAGGCTCTCAGGACCCCAATTACTGTCGGCTCCCAAGGTTCCTCCTCCATTGCCAGTGGGCAATACAAGCTGGTTTGACCCATAGAGCATATGCTCTTTTGGGTTCAAACTTTTTGGTAAGCCTCCATTTCACTTGGGTGGCGGTATCATCACATTGACATTTTCACTTTTCATCTACTATATTGACTACTCACATGGTGATCAGAACTGCTTCATTTCAAAATGGACTGCAATTAACCATTATACATGATTACTACGCAAATGCCACAAAGTATCCCACTGACAATACGCCAAACAGCACAGAGACAAGCCTCAAACCTTCTGGCACAAAGACATTTGGAGTGATGAGACCAAAATTGGGCTTTTTGGCCACAACCATAAACGCTACATTTGGAGAGGAGTCAACAAGGCCTATGATGAAAGGTACACCATTCCTACTGTGAAACACGGAGGTGGATCACTGATGTTTTGGGTAAGTGTGAGCTACAAAGGCACAGGAAATTTGGTCAGAATTGATTGCAAGATGAATGCGGTATGTTATCAAAAAATACTGGAGGAACATTTGCACTCATCAGCCAAGAAGCTGTGCATGGGACGTACTTGGACATACCAACATGACACTGGTCCAAAACACAAAGTCAAGTCGACCTGTCATTGGCTACAGCAGACTATAGTGAAGGTTCTGGAGTGGCCATCTCAGTCTCCTGACCTCAATATCACTGGGCCACTCTGGGGAGATCTCAAATGTGCAGTTCATGCAAGACAGCCCAAGAATTTACAGGAACTGGAGGCTTTTTGCCAAGAGGAATGGGCAGCTTTACCATCTGAGAAGATAAAGAGCCTCATCCACAAATACCACAAAAGACTTCAAGCTGTCATTGATGTTAAAGGGGGAAATGCACGGTATTAAAGGGGTTGTAAACCTTGATGTTTTTTCATATGCATAGGATGCATTAAGGTGAAAAAATACCTGGCAGTGACCGGCCCCTTAGCCCCCGTTTTACCTACCTGAGCCCTGTATTTATACCCCCCCCCCCCCCCCCTGGGAGAGCACTTCTCCTAGGGGGTTATCTGATGCGGGGAAGAGCCGCGAGAGCCGCCAGGGGACCCCAGAAATGGACGATTGGGGCCGCACTATGCAAAACGAGCTGCACAGTGGAGGTAAGTATATTTTTGTTGTTTAAAAAAAATAAAAAACAAGCCTTTACAATCACTTTAAGAACTGGGGTATGTAAACCTTTGATCAGGGTCATTTGGGTCGTTTTTGTTGTCATTATGATTTAAAAAGAGTAAACACAGTTGATTGATAATAAATGGCTTCAGCCAAACACTAACCACAAGTGAAAGAAATGTTTTTGTGTTATCATTTATATTCTCTGAAAAATGGCCAAGAAATCATAAATTCTGCCAGGGTATGTAAACTTATGAGCATAACTGTATGTTATAACATAATAAATGATCTATTTACTGTGAAATTACTGGTTTGAAGTTATAACTTCAAACTTCAGCAATTTGTCCGGTAAGCCACCTGCTTCAGTACAGTTTTTGAAAATTTAGTAAATTACCTTAAAAACAATATATAATAATTTATTTGTATTTTTCTTATGGTAATCACTTTCCATCCAGGCCAATTCTGACACTTCTCTCCTACATGTAAAAATATTTTTTTTTGCTATAAAATTACTAAGAACCCCCAAACATTTATATATATTTTTTTAGCAGACACCCTAGGGCAGTGATGGCGAACCTTGGCACCCCAGATGTTTTGGAACTACATTTCCCATGATGCTCATGCACTCTACAGTGTAGTTGAGCATCATGGAAAATGTAGTTCCAAAACATCTGGGGTGCCAAGGTTCGCCATCACTGCCCTAGGGAATAAAATGGTAGTTGTTGCAAATTTTTATGTTACACGGTATTTGCACAGCAATTTTTCAAACACTCTTTTTTTGGGAAAAATAACTGGTTAATGAATATAAAAAAAAGTTAGCCCGTTTTTTGTATACTATGAAAGATGATGTTACGCCAAGTAAATAGATACCTAACATGTCACTCTTTAAAAGTGCACACACTCGTGGAATGGCCCCAAACTTCAGTACTTACAGGTTACATGTTTAGACTTACAGAGGAGGTGCTAGAATTATTGCTCTCGCTCTAACATTTGCACCGTATGTAACCTGTGTGTATCTGCCTCTGATACTATCCAGTGCCTCACCAGCCACTGACCTCACTGCACGTCCCTGCAGTATAGTATGCACTCAATACTTGGTCGGGGCTCCTTTTGTATGAATTACTGCATCAATGTGGCATGGAGGCAATCAGCCTGTGGCACTGCTGAGGTGTTATAGAAGCCCAGGTTGCTAGTGGCTTCAGCTCGTCTGCATTGTTGGGTCTGGTGTCTCTCATCTTCCTCTTGACAATACCCCACAGATTCTCTATGGGGTTTAGGTCAGGCGAGTTTGCTGGCTAATCAAACACAGTGATCCCATGATCATTAAACCAGGTATTGGTACTTTTGGCAGTGTGGGCAGGTGCCAAATCCTACTGGAAAATGAAATCGGCATCTCCATAAAGCTGGTCAGCAGAGGGAAGCATGACATGCTCTAGAATTTCCTGCTAGAGGGCTGCATTGACTTTAGACATGATAGAAAAAAACAGTGAACCAACACCAGCAGATGACATGGCTGCCCAAATCATCGCTGACTGTGGAAACTTCACACTGGACCTCATGCAACTTGGATTCTGTGCCTCTCCACTTTTACTCACTTTATTCAAGGTCCAGACTCTGGGACCTTGATTACCAAATGAAATGCAAAATTTACTTCCATCCAAAAAGAGGCCTTTGGACCACTGAGCAGCAGTTCAGTCCTTTTTCTCCTTAGCCCAGGTAAGACGCTTCTGACGTTGTCTCGGGTTCAGGAGTGGTTTGACACAAGGAATGCGACATTTGTAGCTCATGTCTGGGATACATCTGTGTACGGTGGCTTTTGAAGCACAGACACCAGCCGTAGTCCATTCCTTGTGAATCTCCCCCAAATTCTTGAATGACCTTTCCTCCCCAGTCCTCTCAAGGCTGTGGTTATCCCTGTTGCTTGTGAACCTTTTTCTTCCACACTTTTTCCTTCCACTCAACTTTCCATCAATATGCTTTGATACAGCACTCTGTGAACAGCCAGCTTCTTTAGCAATGACCCTTTGTGACTTACCCTCCTTGTGGAGGGTGTCTTCCCTACGATTGTGTAACCTACTGAACCTGACTGGGAGACCATTTAAAGGTTCAGGAAACCTTTACCGGTGTTTTGAGTTAATTAGCTGATTAGAGTGTGACACCATGAGTCTACAATATTAAACTTTTTCACAATATTCAAATTTTCTGAGATCGTGGATTTTGGGTTTTCACTAGCTGTAAGCCATAATCAACAAGATTAACTCCTTCCCGCCGAGCGTACGCAGATGTGCGTACTCGGCTTTCCGGGGTTATACCGGGATGATGCCCGCAGCTGCAGGCATCATCCCGGTACCGTTGTTTAGAGCGGGCGATCGGCTATCCGAGTATAACAACCGATGCGGCTAAAAGCCGCTCGGCTGTTATACCGGAGGAGCGGGAGGGGACGTCTCCCGCGGCTCTTACCGGGCCTCCCGTTCGATCAGGAGGCCCGGTGACCAATCGGCTGCCTCCGGCGGCTGGGGGCGGGCTGAAACTAAGCCGTGGGCGGCTTCGTTCCAGCCTCCCAATCGTAAACACGGAAGCGACGTCATGACAACGTCTTTTGGACCCCCGATCCCTCCATAAAGAGTACCTGTCACCACCTATTACTGTCACAAGGGATGTTTACATTCCTTGTGACAGCAATAAAAGTCATCAAAAATTGTATTTTTTTTAAACACAATTTAAAAATATAAAAATAAATAAAAGAAATAAGGAAAAAAATTTTTTTTTTTTAAAGCGCCCCCGTCCCCGCGAGCTCGCGCAGCAAAGAAAACGCATACGGAAGTCGCGCCCGCATATGTAAACGGTGTTTAAATCACACATGTGAGCTATCGCCGCGATTGTCAGAGCGAGAGCAATTCTAGCACTAGACCTCCTCTGAAACTCTGAAAAAAATTTCAAGCGTCGCCTATGGAATTATAAAGCGTGACATGTTTGGTATCTATTTATTCGGCGTAACATCATCTTTCACATTCATGAAAGTGTCCATTTTCCCAAAAATTTGCGTTTAAAACACCGCTGCACAAATACCGTGTTATATAAAATATTGCAACAATCTCCATTTTATTCTCTATATTCTCTGCTAAAAAATATATATATAATGTTTGGGGGTTCTAAGTAATTTTCTAGCAAAAAATACGGATTTTAACTTGTAAACACCAAATTTCAAAAATAGGCTTAGTCAAGAAAGGGTTAAAAGAAAAATGCTTGAAATCTATCCCTTTGTGTGTAATGAATCGATATAACCACTTCAATACAGGGCACTTATACACCTTCCAGACCAATTTTAAGCTTTATGCGCTGTCGCACTTTGAATGACAATTGCGCGGTCATGCTACACTGTACCCAAACTAACGTTTTATCATTTTGTTCCCACAAATAGAGCTTTCTTTTGGTGGTATTTGATCACCTCTGGTATTTTATTTTTCTGCTAATCAAATAAAAAAAAAGACCGAAAATTTTGAAAAAAAACATTTTTTTTTGTTTCTGTTACAAAACTTTGAAAATAAGTAAGTTTTCTCCTTCACTGATGGGTACTGATAAGGTGGCACTGATGATGGGCATTAATAGCTGGCACTGATAGGCGGCACGGATGGGCACTGATAGGCGGCACGGATGGGCACTGATAGGCGGCACGGATGGGCACTGATAGGTGGCACGGATGGGCACTGATGTACACTAATGGATGGTACTGATGGATGCCAATCAGTGCCAAACAATGCCTGCCAATCAGTGATGCCCATTGTGGGCACTGATTGGCATCCCTGGTGGCCATGGGTGGCATACCTGGTGTTCCTGGTGGGGTCCCTAGTGGTTACAGTGTGGGCAATCTGGGGGAGGGGGGCTGCGCTGATAATCAATCAGCACAGACCCCCCCTGTCAGAAGAACAGCCGATCGGCTCTCCTCTACTTGCGTCTGACAGACGCGAGTGTAGAAAAGCCGATCAACGGCTCTTCCTGTTTACATTGTGATCAGCCGTGTTTGGACCGTCAGAGACTCTTTACCTAGATCGGAGTTGCGGTGTGTCAGACTGACACCACATCAACGATCGCCGTGATGCGCACCCCGGGGGGCGCACAGCGACTTGTTATCCTGAAAGACGTCATATGACATCCGGTCAGGATAAAACAACCACTTTGCCGACGCCATTTTGCTATTTGGCAGGCGGCAAGTAGTTAATATGAGTTTTGCTTTTTGAATTGAATTACTGAAATAAATTAACTTTTTGATGATATTCTGATTTTTTGAGATGGGCCTGTATAGCCAGCATAACCAGGCCGCAGTTGTTGTTAGAGGCCAGAAAGCAGTGTGTTCTTCCCCCTAAAACACCAGTGTAGTTCTGATGAGCACAACTTTCCAAACAAAGTGGAAACAAAGTGAATCTCATAGATAATTACTGTAGTGTACCAGAGCATGGGATCCTGGGAGATTGTCATGCTTAAGCTGTGTAACTAATTCAATTGGAATAAAAAATAGCTTTGTATAGGGTTGTATTATGACAAGAGCCTTGGGTTGTGTTTATGGATCCCTTCCTTTAAAAAACACTCAGCTGAAGCTTATGAGCATTTTACTTGGTATTTATGTATCAAAGGAGGACCACACTTTGCACATCTTGGGTATACCAGTCTTTACTGTTCCTGCATTTGAGTGAATCAAATCACACAGTCCCTCTCTAATATCAAATACTCTTTGCTTAGGACTGAGGTGACTCCTTGTAGGATGTGCATATATCTACTTACCTTATATTTTCAGACAAAAACCTACCTGTGACCAGCATGCATCCAAAATGCACTTCTGGGTGAGCCATATTGTGTGGACAGTTTATTGCTTACATCTATGTTTTGGCTATAATTGACTTTTAACAAATTGTTTTGAATGGTATTTGATCGTACAAAATGAATTATTATGTTGAACATCATAGGCCTCATTTACAGGGGCAGTAAAAACAGGTGTTTGTTTTAACCCCTCTCCCTGACCACCCACCTAAAAGAAAGCACATGGCAGGAGGCAGCAAAACAGCTGCACCAAATTTAATGCGGCTTGTCGTTTTTGGCATCGCAGACTGTCAAAATCTCACATTGAAGTTAATGTGATTAGGTCACTCAGCTCACAATGTGCGGTAATCCCAATAAAAATACTTGTTTAAAAAAAAAAAAAAGCAGCCAAAAAATGCCTGCAACAAGCTGCTGCTCTACCGCCCTCTGAAAAGTGGATGGTGGTAAAGACATGTAAACTTAGTCAAAATCCCTATATCACCTCATTTTAAAACTGTGGTCTTAGAAAAATGAAGATGATGTCATAGTAACACTATAGTGTTTGTTAAAAAATGAACCACTTAAGGACCGGAAGGATTTTTTAAATGACAATTGCGCAGGCGTGTGACGTTGTACCCAAACAAAATTCACATCCTTTTTTCCCCACAAATAGAGCTTTCTTTTGGTGGCATTTGATCACCTCTGCGGTTTTTATTTTTTGCGCTATATACAAAAAAAGACTGACAATTTTGAAAAAAAAATATATATATTTTTTAAATATCCCAAAAAAAAATTCTTCACCAGTTTAGGCCAGTATGTATTCTACATATTTTTGGTAAAAAAATCGCAATAAGTATATATTGGTTTGCGCAAAAGTTATAGCGTCTACAAAATAGGGGATGTGTTTATGGCATTTTTATTATTATTTTTTATTTTATTTTTTTAATAGTAATTGTGGTGATCAGCGATTTTTAGCGGGACTGCGACATTGCGACGGACAGATCGGACACTTTTTTGATACTTTTTTGGGACCATTGACATTTATACAGCGATTGGTGCTAAAAATAGCCACTGATTACTGTATAAATGTCACTGGCAGGGAAGGGGTTAACACCAGGGAGCGATCAAGGGGTTAAGTGTTCCCTAGGGAGGTGTTTCCAACTGTGGGGGGAGTGTACTGACAGGGAGTAGAGAGAGATCGCTGTTCCTGATCACTAGGAACAGCAGATCTCTCTCTCTACTTCCCTGACAGAATGAGGATCTGTCTGTTTACATTGACAGATCCCTGTTCTGTCTCTCTCTGGAACGATCGCGAGTCACCGGCGGATATCTTGGCCATGCGAATCAGCTTCGGCATCGAGGGCGGCGCGCCTTAGAGCTCTTAAAGTGGCCAATGTACAGCTACGGCGATTCCCACAGCCGTGCCAACCTGCTGCAGTATATATGCGGTGGCTGGTCGACAAGCCGTTAAAGAACACTTTGGGCACACAGTGGTGTAGTGGTTAGCACTTTCGCCTAGCGGCAAAAGGGTCACTGGTTCAAATCCCAACCACGACACTACCTTCCTGGAGTTTGCATGTTCTCCCTGTGCCTGTGTGGGTTTACACCGGGTACTCCGGTGGAAACCCACACTCCAAAGACATGCTGGTAGGTTAATTGCATCCTATCTAAATTGGCCCTAGTTAGAGCTGCACAATTAATAGTCAAGAATCGTTATCATGATCTTGACTAAAGTTTTTCACAATTCTTTCTATGCAAAGAATTCTCTCTGCACTTCCGAAGCCACAGCCCTCAAAAGGAAGGAAGAGAAAAACCGGGCAGTCTGCCAAGAATCAAAACATTCTTTATCAATTGAACTTAAGTATAAACATTGTAACAATTTTTCAATGGAATAGACTTTGTGTGTAAGTGAAAAAAGTTTAACCACTTAAACACTAAACCCTTTTCTGCTATTGTTGGTTTCAAGTTAAAATCGATTTTTTTTTTTGACAAATAAAAATCTGTATTGTTTGCTAGAAAATTACTTAGAACCCCCAAACATTATATATATATATATATATATATATATATATATATATATATATATATATATATATATATATATATTTTTTTAGTAGACACCCTAGAGAATAAAATGGTGGTTGTTGCAATATTTTATTCACACTGTTCACACAATTTGCGCAGCGGTCTTTCAAATGCAATTTTTTTTGAAAAAATTACTTTAATGAATTTAAAAAAAAAAACTAACCAGTAAAGTTAGCCCATTTTTTTTTACGTTGCAAGAATCGTGAGAGAATCGTGATCTGTTTATTCTAAGCAAAAAAATTGTGATTCTTATTTTGGACAGAATCGTGCAGCCTTAGCCCTAGTATATGTATGTATGTGTGTATGAATGTGGGTTAGGGACCTTAGATTGTAAGCTCTTTGAGGGTAGGGACTGATGTGAATGTACAATGTATATGTAAAGTGCTGCGTAAACTGACAGCGCCATATAAGTACCTGAAATAAATAATAATAACACTGTATATCAATGTATGTCTTTTGCCCCCAGGCATGTGGACCTTGGGACCCCCCCAGCCCCCCCCCCCCCCCTCCGTCTATTCTTTTTCTCTAGTTCATTATGTTCTCTCCATTTGCGGCCCATAAAATGTTGGGATATGTGCTTATGTTATTTGGCCAAGCGCACTTTTAATGTACGTCCTTGCCTGCTGTATGTAAAATAATTTCTTTGGTGATGCATTGTATGTACCATGTTCTGTCTTTTCTTGAAAGTTAATAAAAATATCAAACAAGAAGCAGTCAATGTACACTTGTTCTCTGGTTTTTAATAAACCAGTTGCTTTTGTGATTAAAGGATCTTGGATTCTGATGTGTTCACCTTCTTTTCAGGACACGGCTTTGGTAAGGATGGAATCTCTCGAGGCAGATTTAGAGGAACTGACTGAGCAGATCTTAACATGGAGAGAAAAACAAATAAACCTTCTCCAAGGAAACTTCCAAGGCAATGCACAAGCAAGTTCCAGCAGTATAAAAGCATCATCTTCTTATTTATCAATCGAAAATCTGCACCACTAATAGTCCAGGTTCACAATCTGTAAATGTATGTGTGTTAAGCGTGCAGCCTAATTTAAAGTCTTAACTTTTTTTTTTAGTGGGAAAGGGTTGGAATTTTTTCAGGTATTAGTACTTTCTATAATTTCCCAACAAGGAGATGACACCAGGACAGGAAATATGCATAATGGGGTCACCGAGACAGGAAAACACAGATAGTCATTGACAGATCACAAAAGTTTTAACCTTAACCTTTTCTACAAAAAAAAAAAAAATGTTATGTTTTGAGTTGGGATTTTAATAAGTTATTAACAATGTGCAAGAGCCCAGTAGCCTATAAATATCCAATTAGATTTCAATATACATTTGATTCATGAAATGCATATTTTGATTGGCTACCACAGAAGATGGCTTGTGGCCTACATTACACTTCCATGTATTCTAAACCTGTGTATTTAATAGACTTCCTCATTGTACTTTTGTATATATGTGTTTAAAAATAAATTTTGAAACTTTGCTAATAACTCTGACTCTTTTTTTTTTTCTGGTTCAGTATTTTCTTTGGTTTTATGTTATAAGGAAGTGCAAGAGTCAGACTAACAAAAAAAATGACAATATTGTGTTGTATGAATGTCATCATCTAGACACCAATTTCATTCATTTATGTACTGTTGATTTTTTCCCAATTGAAAATGGCAGGTCAGTGGCCCTTTGTAGTTTTAGACTGGCTCATAGTTGGTGCTCAAATACAGTGCCCTGAAAAAGTATTCATACCCCTTGAAATGTTACAACCAAAAACGTAAATGTATTTTATTAAGATTTTATGTGATAGACCAACACAAAGTGGCACATCATTGTGAAGTGGAAGGAAAATGATAAATGGTTTTCAGAATTTTTTACAAATAAATATCTGAAAAGTGTGGCGTGCATTTGTATTCAGCCCCCCTGAGTCAATACTTTGTAGAACCACCTTTCGCTGCGATTACAGCTGCAAGTCTTTTCACAAAATAGATCAAGCTCTGTCAGATTTGATGGAGAGCGTCTGTGAACAGCAATTTTCAAGTCTTGCCACAGATTCTCAATTGGATTTAGGTCTGAGCTTTGACTGGGCCATTCTAACACATGAATATGCTTTGATCTAAACCATTCCATTGTAGCTCTGGCTGTATGTTTAGGGTCGTTGTCCTGCTGGAAGGTGAACCTCCGGTCCAGTCTCATGTCTTTTGCAGACTCTAACAGGTTTTCTTCTAACAATTCCCTGTATTTGGTTCTATCCATCTTCCCATCAACTCTGACCAGCTTCCCTGTCCCTGTTAAAGAAAAGCATCCCCACAACATGATGCTGCCACCACCATGTTTCACAGTGGGGATAGTGTGTTCAGGGTAATGAGCAGTGTTAGTTTTCCACCACATATAGCGTTTTGCTTTTAGGCCAAAAAGTTCAATTTTGGTCTCATCTGACCAGAGCACCTTCTTCCACATGTTTGCTGTGTCCCCCACATAGCTTCTCACAAACGTGACTTCTTATGGCTTTCTTTCAACAAAAGCTTTCTTCTTGCCACTCTTCCATAAAGGGCAGATTTGTGGAGCACGACTAATAGTTGTCCTATGGACAGATTCTCCCACTTGAACTATGGATCTCTGCAGCTCCTCCAGAGTCACCATGGGCCTCTTGGCTGCTTCTGTGATTAATGCTCTCCTTGCTCAGCCTGTCAGTTTAGGTGGACAGTAATGTCTTGGTAGGTTTGCAGTTGTGCCATACTTCTCTCCATTTTTGGATGATGGACTGAACAGTGCTCCATGAGATGTTAAAAGCTTAGGATATTTTTGTTTTATCCCAACCATGCTTTAAACTTCTCCACAACTTTATCCCTGACCTGTCTGGTGTGTTCCTTGGCCTTAAAAAATGTAATTACACACAGGTAGGCTCCATTTAATAATTAGGTGACTTCTGAAGTCAATTGGTTCCATTAGATTTTAGTTAGGGGTATCAGAGTAAAGAGGGCTGAATACAAATGCACTCCACACTTTTTATTTGTAATTTGTAAAACAAATTGAAAACCATTTATCATTTTCCTTCCACTTCACAATTATGTGCCACTTTGTGTTGGTCTATCACATAAAATCCCAATAAAATACAATTACGTTTTTGGTTGTAACATGACAACATGTGGAAAATTTCAAGGTGTATGAATACTTTTTCAAGGCACTGTACCATTATCTTTAAAAGGAATGTACAGTATTTTCAGTGACTTAGATATGCATGTAAAAAAGATCAGCTTGATATGATGTTATCATTATGCGTTTGTGTGTTTGAGCATGCATTTTATTTCCATTCTTTGGTTAAATTCTAGTAAATTCTTATGCACATGGGAGTATCCATATTTGCTCATTACACTTAAATTTTGTCTGATTCCTGCTGAATTGGATGAAATTGGAGCTGTGGGTGGCTCTGTTGGCACCCCCTGAGCTTCATTGAGTACTAAGGCTGCCACTCCCTTTTCCAGTCTGAGTTCTGTTGGTAAGGGAATCCGAGGAGACCGACAACAGGACAATACATTTTCATTATTATTTTTTTTTTTTTTTACAAATACATAATTATAGTATTTATGTTATGTTGCCTGGAGGTAACACTTTTGATTAAGATGGACTTAGAGGAAACCTGTAGGTATAGAAATATGGGAGCTGCCATAACACTGCATGTTCCCGGGCCTTTATCCTCATCTTTGCTTCCCTGACATGTGAAATGCTGTTCTGGACAGAGTGTACAGATCAGGAGTTAAAGCTTTACTTGATACATGCTTGTCCGAGGTTGATAAATCACAAAGTTAAGATGTATATCCATTAACAAAATCAACTGCCCTCACAGATTAATTTGTATTTAAAAGCCAAAATAAAATTTTAGTCTAAATCGCCTAAATATATTCCAAGTTCATCAAAACCAATGGTTTGGAAAGCCTTTAAAGGATAAGTTCACCTTTGGGAACATGTTACATGTTCAACCCGTTTTTAGGGTGAAACATGTAATATGTTCCCACTCTTGCACGCTCCTCTCTTGCCCTGCTCGCTTTCACTATTTAAAATGATCATTAATTCTTCCTGTACGAGGTACAAGCAGACTGATACACTTACAAGTCTGCAGGAGTCTTTGCAATGCTTTCCAGGCTCCTAGTTAAAAAAAAAAAAACCTGCAAAAAGATGTGTAATAATTTTTTTTTTTTTTTTTTAAAGGTGAACTCATCCTTTTAAGAGTTTTTTTTTATTTTTTTTGTTTTTTCCAACAAACCTGAAACAAATTTCAGGTAGATGGGAAAAACATCCTCCCCGTGTCATTGTGTTCTGAAACCGGGACTCCCCCCACCTTCAGAATACACTAATTAGTGTTGCAGCCGATTGGCTACAGTCTCTGATCGAGTGAACAAGACTATACCAACCAGCCCATTCATGAAAAGTCGACTGATCGACTTCTGATCAATCGAAGTTCGGGCCGTTCCTGCTGAATTGGAAGGATTTTGATCCATGTATGGCCAGCTTAAAACACACCTTTTTTTCTTTTTGTTTTTATGCTTCTGGATTCTATTTAGCGGATTTAAACTGAAAGTCAAATTGGACTTTAACTTGATGATTTATGAGGAATCCAAATATGTTTCTTTTACGGTGATGATGTGTCTGTGTCACTCTTTTTAGGGGGTTAGAGAGCAGTGTATTCATTCTCTGGGTTGCTTTCTTGAGCCAAAGCATTCTTGTGCCGTGTCTTTCCTACAGAAGCACTGGATGATTCGGACATATTTGGCCGTGAACTTGCACTTTGAGATATTGATCTTGAATCATTTTCCATTAGTGCCTGAAAATAAGGTTACTTTTTAGAAACGACAAATAAAAACAAAATGGAAACCCTGTGCATAAGTAACAAACAAAAAAATAGAAGTTCCAATTTTTGAAAGTCATGGTACAATTTAGGGATCGACCGATATCGTTTTTTCGGTGCCAATATGATACCGATATTTCAGCCACCTCTCAGGCCGATAGCCGATATTGTTTGCCGATATTCTGTACATTTAAAAAGACATTTTTTACACTTTTTTTTTTTTTATATCACTTATTGCTGTCACAAGGAATGTAAACATCCCTTGTGACCGTAATAGGCAGTGACAGGTACTCTTTATGGCAGGATCGGGGGTATATAAGACCCCAAACCCCTCCTCTTCACTCGAAAATATTCAAAACGTCAAGATCGGCATTTTTGAATATTTTATATTTTTAAAACTGGCTCCTTTAAGATGCCAGTAACCTGGGAAGTGATGTCATGACTTTGCTTACGGGTTACTAGATTGGAGACCTGAACTAAGCATCAGCTTTGTTCGGGCCTTCGGCCAGCCGGCGGGGCAGGAGAGCCCGGGCGAGCGACGGAAGGGGGGGATGTCTCCTCCCACTGCTTGTAATAACAGCCAAGCGGCTGCTGAGCTGCATCAGTTGTTATTACAATAAGACCCCTTTCACACTGAGGCACTTTTCAGGTGCTTTCACGCTAAAAAAAAGCGCCTGAAAAGCTCACGAAAACCTATTTCCATTAAAATCAATGAATGCTTTCACACTGGGGCAGTGGGCTGACAGGGCGGTGAAAAAACACCCCTCTCCATTGAAATGAATGGAAAGCTCTTCAAAAGCGTATGAAAAACTCTTCAAAAGCGCTCAGTGTTTTACTGGTGGTTTAGAAGCGCCTCAGTGTGAAAGGGGCCTAAAGCTGACCGTTGGCTCTAAAGAACGGTACCGGGGTGAAGCCTGCAGCTGCAAGCATCTCCCCGGTAAAACACATTTAAGCAATACTGATACTTCCAAAAAAGTGACTATCGGCCTCACCGATAATCTGTCGATCCCTAATACAATTATCTTGTAAATGCAAAAAACATAGTTTCTATCTACATATTTAAAGAAAAATTCCAGGTAACATGTAATTGGTCATTAGCTGCTGATGCGGTCATGGTGCTGTGTTAAAGCCTCCAGATTTCTCTTAACTTTAAATTAGTTTATTTGGTCCAAGCTGGTCCAAATAAACTACTTCCTTCACTAATACATGTGCCCGCTGTATAAACTATATGTAGCATCAGCTACAAAAAGAAAAGTAGAAAAAAAATTAAGTTTGTGCTAGGAATTATGTGCTAGAAGCTAGCAAAAGGAGATTGACATATGCAAAACCAAATAAAATGCTAAATATAATTGCAGTGGCAAACCTAATATTATATGCTATCAATACCAATGTGCATAAAATAAATATACAAAAATATATAATCAATGAAAATTAAGTGTCCTATTATCATACAGTTATAATCAAATTTTCATATAATAGCAAATAAATAAAGGAATCATGTAACTAACAAATAAAACGGGAGTCCCTTCAAGTGCAAACAGCAAATTAAATGAGTGGTCCTGAATCTGTGGCCAACACCACCAAAACGGTTAATACTGATCACCAATCAGATCTTTCAGTGTGTGTCCTGACATCAAAACCGAGTGAATGGAACACTCACCAGAAATGTGGCCTTTAAGTACAAGGGTATAATTACTGTTTACTATCAATCTGTGCCTCCCCACTGCATATGGTTTATTATGTGACATATTGGTTTGCAATAAATTGTACTGCACTATGGGAATGCCTCATTTGTTTGGTATGTGAGTAACACATTACCTATAAGTGCGGGAGTCTTTTCAATATATGGTAGAGGCGAACTGTAGGTGATCCCTGGCTGTTTAATCCACTCTGCTATGGTGGAGCTGCCCATTTCGCTGATCTTTGCTGCTTTGAACAGCTGAAGCATGCTGAACAATAGTCTGCATCCAACACTTTTGGAAGTTTTGGAAGCCTCTGTGTCCTGTAGTTCTATCTAGTGACCCTTACGTGACACATTAGTGTTCTAGGGGCCCGGTGGAAGGAACCAAACATTGGACACTCCTGTTAGTGTCTCAGATGCTGAGGTTTCTTCAACAAACTTAGCTTTTCAAGCGAGTAATGATTAATTGGCAGGGGGCCCCTTCACACTATTGTGTTCATTGGGAACAGGCTGCCAGCGTACTGTAAGGCCTCATGTACACTGCAGTTGGTAAACGGACGTTTAAGAACAGTTGGGTGTTTTTTTCAGCTTCCCCTGAACTCTCCTCTGTTATCTATCAGTACATGTACACAGGGTCGTTTCTAGGCAGTTCAGATTAGAAGCATTTTTTGGAACGCAATAAAAAACATTAAGGACAGATGTTCAGAGGCATTTGAAACACCAAATGCCTGTAACAGCTTGTAAATGAGTGTAAACACTGTAACTTGCGTTTAGCCACGTTTCATTTACAGGCGTTTTTCATTTTTGGCTATTTAAAAAAAAAAAACGCAGAATGTAAACACGGCAAAACGGACGTTTTAAATTTCTGTTACTATCTGTTCAGTTAAATCGTTCAGGAGAGGTTGTAAAAACGTCCCATGTACATGAAGCCTAATGCACCCAAAACCAGACACATCCTTTTTTTTTTTTTTTGTAATGCACTGAACCACTACACAGATAATTACAGAACTAATGAATATTAATCAAATAAAGATGTTCTGAACTTTACCTGTAGTTCTGAGTCTGTACTCTTCAACTCTAATCCAGAGGTTGCTGATGAATAGCTTTTGCCTATAAATGACAGTAATAAAAGAACTACATTTCGGAAAATACTTTATAATATGTATTCATTTATACTACCCAGGTGTATGTAAAGGAAAAACATATTTATCTTTATCTTTTTAATTGTGGGTGGAGTAGTAATGGGTTAGAGAGTCTTTCTGTATATCACCTTGATAAGGAGACTTCCGTCTCCGAAATATGTCAGTCTGTTTTTATTGGAACGCTAGCTAGCTCTCCATTGGAATCTGGTGTGCTAGCTATTTGTATATTTGGAATAGACTAAGGAGGGCAGAGATAGTCATCAGAAAGCACCACATCCCATGGTTGAATATGACTGAGAATAAAGGCTGTTGCGCCAGAAAGGGGGGAGAGGGGGAGTTTTTTGCCCCCGGGACTTTTAAGGTGCTATTAAATAGACAATATACGAAATCAGCAAACTAGTACAATCCTATAAATAAAATCTATATTTTATTGAATGATAGATTAAAATATCTATGCCCCACAAAGATGAGACATGATCCTAAAAAAGCTTAAATATACATGTAAATCCACCCAAAGAAATCACATTACAAGGTGTAACAGGATGAAACTACTTAATTGATTCCATGACAATCTGCCGCTCGACATGTTTCGCTCTAATACGAGCTTCTTCAGGAGTTTAAAGGCAATGATTGTGGTGGACTCTAAACAATAGGGAAATAACAATGATCAATACATACATCATCATGCAAAGTTTTTTTAAAAAAAAGCTAATTAGCAATGCACAGAGTACATCTGATTCATGTTTGATTCAAGTGGTAGAACAAAGATTGTACAGAAAAAATCAAAAAATGAATGTTATGTTACAGAGCAAAAATCATACAGAGCAATATGAGCAGAGAGATTATTGATTTACAGATCTTACCAGGCTATAAAACATCAACGCTGCATAAGTGATAGAATTGGCTGAAAAACCGCTACCAAATTCCAACTGAGGGGTTCATATGCATAAAGGGCTTCCTTGTCTTGATTTGACCACAGGGGAATATAAAGTCTTAAAGTCGTCCTTTGAATAGTGCAAAAGCAAAATTAGCCAAAAAAGAATGCCATAGCATCCAATTTCATTCCTCTATTCTATGAAATATCAATACCTTGAGTAGAACCAATTTGATAAAGTTCTGAGGCATAAAAGTCTCACAGCACATGCGGATAATAGGGATCAGGAAGCATCGATCATATGATGAGCCAATCCCTAGTGGGAGCTATAGTTGATTTGTGCAGAGGGAGTGATCCCTTTCCAGCAACACTATCTGGATGGAAATATAATTAAAACAACCATTAAAGTTTAGTGGGGGCAGCTGAACGTCAGAAGTGACAGGGCTGCAGATCTAAAACTTACTTGTAGGGCATCAATTTGGCATATGGGCTCGAGGATACTCCATGCCCCCTCTACAAAGAAGCGCCGGTAGCAGAGCGGTGTGCGGTGTTGCTCTGTAACATAACATTCATTTTTTGATTTTTTCTGTACAATCTTTGTTCTACCACTTGAATCAAACATGAATCAGATGTACTCTGTGCATTGCTAATTAGCTTTTTTTTAAAAAAACTTTGCATGATGATGTATGTATTGATCATTGTTATTTCCCTATTGTTTAGAGTCCACCACAATCATTGCCTTTAAACTCCTGAAGAAGCTCGTATTAGAGCGAAACATGTAGAGCGGCAGATTGTCATGGAATCAATTAAGTAGTTTCATCCTGTTACACATTGTAATGTGATTTCTTTGGGTGGATTTACATGTATATGTATGTTTAAGCTTTTTTAGGATCATGTCTCATCTTTGTGGGGCATAGATATTTTAATCTATCATTCAATAAAATATAGATTTTATTTATAGGATTGTACTAGTTTGCTGATTTCGTATATTGTCTATTTAATAGCACCTTAAAAGTCCCGGGGGCAAAAAACTCCCCCTCTCCCCCCTTTCTGGCGCAACAGCCTTTATTCTCAGTCATATTTGTATATTTGGGTTTCTGCTGCAGTCTGTGTCCCCATTGGGGAGAGTCATCTTCTCTATTTGTACTGGTAGTAATCATTATCACGGAAACAGAAAGTGATGGGAAATCCAATGTGTTAGAGATGTCAGGAGAACAAGAGATGAGCATCAATTTGGTGACAAATGTCTAAGAGCTCCTTCACACCTATCTGCACTGGCACATTGCCTAAGGCAACTTATGTAAAGTGTTAATGTGTATTGCGATAAGGCAGCACATTCCTCTGGGCTGCCAATGCATCAGAATTGATGAAAAAACATACTTTCACAACGCACTGTAGATATTTAAATTTTTGGAAAACTGTATGTGCAAAAATAAATATATGTAGTTCCCTTCAAGCATCCTTATGGATCAGTTGCAACTGTCAGGCCTTAGGCTGGGTTCACACACGTGGGGTGCAAATTGAAGCTCCTTTTTCACAGCTAATTGACAGTTGTAGTTGTTCAGGGTTTCAGGTCAGTTTTTGATCAGGATCAGGTCAGGTATACATCAGTATCAGGTCAGGATTTTATACTGTTCACAACTGAATGACGTGTGATTCAGAAGCTTTCCAATAGAAGTAAATGGGCCTGAATTCGCACCTGAGTCGGACCGCACTGAATCCTCCGGCTGCACCGGACTAATGTGAACTGGCACAATAGAAAGCAATGTTCTTTCACATGTCAGGCGAATTTGATGCGGTTTAAAATGCAATCCAAATTATGTGTGAATCTAGTCTTGTATGAACATCATTAGTCTGCTGAGAGGTTTTAAGCAAGAGTGGGCAAGGGATTTGCCCTTGCTTGTAAAGGGAGGGGTATAGTAACTGTTGGCTTTCTAGGTTACTGCATGAAGTGGTCTGAAAGAAGAGGAATATCATTTAAAGCGAAGAAACTCTGTAGAAATGTTTTATACATAGGGCAAGTTTCAGCACGATCTATGAAGTTGAGTTCTATAGTTGGGAATATCATAAACCCAATAAATGACAGGTCAGAAATGTGTTTCAGAAGACAGTACCTGCGAACGCTTTGTCAACAAGATCACAGAAAAACAAAGGTTCCATTATTTTATTTCTCCAGTCGGGAGTCTTCTGCAACAGCAGTTCTATTTCTTGATGTCCTGCCTCCATATCCTCCTCCAACTTCAGAATCTTAGGAAATAGCACTTCTTTCTGGCACAGCTTGGACATCTGTGAAAACAAATAGCAAATAACTGATTGCTAATGGAGAGTTCTAATGGATTTGGTGCTAAAGCATGCATATCATACTTTTTGAATGGTAATTTATGCTGCTCCAAGGCCCGGGTACCCAACCTGTGGCCCTTTGGTGCTTGTGGTGTGGCCCTCGAACTTCGCAAATTAATAGTATAAGCATTTATTTCTAAAGGGGCTATAATAGCAGTCTCATATGACATATCCCCAGTCTCTAACAGTCTCTTGCAGCCTATTTCCAGCCATATACAACTATACCTGTAACATGTTACCAGTCTTTTACCATTTCCAGCAATGTATCAAAAGTCACTAAAAAAACCTTTAGCACTATAGATATTGAATAAGATGTACAGCCTCCGAGGACATCAGGAGCAGCAGCTGATGGTCCCCTTTATCTAGTGAGATCACTACAACTCTATGGCAGTGGTTCTCAACCCTGTCCTCAAGTACTCCCAACAGGCCATGTTTGCAGATTTTCCTTCATCTTGCACAGGTGCTTAAATTGGAGTCAATGGCTTGGTATTTTGGACAGCTATTTTATCTAAGAGAAATTCCCAAAACATGGCCTGTTGGGGGTACTTGAGGACAGGGTTGAGAACCACTGCTCTATGGGATAGGAGAATTTCAGAAGAAACATGCATCATTTGGAAGATCTGAGATTGTGAGAAGATAAAACACTGAAGAAAAGTTATGGTTTGGTAGTAATACATTTTGGTTGGTGGACGATTCAAAAGAAACAACCTACAAATTAACCAGCAGTGTAACAATTAAAAAGTATTTCAACATTTTTGCCATTTTTGTCCCATTAATAAGGTCCTGTACTAAAGGGAAAGAAAATAAATCTCTCCAAGGGGAAATCTCTTCATAGAGAATGCCCTTTTTGGAAGATTTCACCTTTCTTCCTGTTCTGGTTACGACTTAAAATTTTGGATTTTCCCATCACATTCAATGAGTCATAGAAGTGTGAAAAGTCTAAAATCTTGTCTTGTAGGAGGGACTTGCTAAACAGTGAAGCAAGGAGACTGACAGCCCTGGTATCCCACACAGTGATAAAAGGTTAGTGATGGCAGCTTCCATATTTATAGCCTCACAGGTTCCATTTACTTACTTGCTGCTTGATCATTAACAGCATCTCTTGGTTCTCACTTTGCTTCATGTTTAAAGCATCCAGAGTCTTTTTCAGCTCCCTAAATAATCAGATAAACTGTCATTTAAAGAAAAAAAGATAAAAGTAAAAACAGAAGGCAAAAGTAAATAGAGACTGCACAGCTTCCCCATCAGTAGGAAAGACAGCTGTACTTATGACAGCCACCTCTCTGTGTCCCTGCTATGATACCAGGACTGTAGGCTGATATCTGCATTGCTTTGTTTCTGATTCCAATACATTGACCCTTTCAGGTTCATTATTCGAACTTAAACTAACAATTGAAAAATTATTATTATTCTAACAGGTGAAATGTACAGGTGCATCTCAAAAAAATTGAATATCATCAAACAGTTAATTTATTTCAGTAATTCAAATCAAAAAGTGAAACTCATATATTATATAGATTCATTAGACACAGAGGGGGTTATTTATGAAAGGCAAATCTACTTTGCACTGCAAGTGCACCTGAAAATGCAGTTGCTCTAAATCTGAGGGGTAGATCTGAAATGAGTGGAAGCTCTGCTGATTTTATCATCAAATCATGTGCAAGCTAAAATGTTGTTTTTTATTTTCCTTGCATGTCCCCCTCAGATCTACAGCGACTTTATTTCCAAGTGCATTTTAAGTGCACTTGCAGTGCAATGTGGATTTTCCTTTAGTAAATAACCCTCATAGTGATAATAATCAAAATTAAATGAAAGAAATGCTTGAAATATATATCACTCTGTGTGTAATGAATCTATATAATATATAAGTTTTACTTTTTTGATCTGAATTACTGAAATAAATTAACTTTTTAACCGGTTCCCGACCAGTGCACGCTGATGTACGTCGGCAGAATGGCACGGCTGGGCAAATGGGCGTACCCTACGTCCCTTTGAATTTGCCGCCGTGCCATTGCTTGCATGCCGCCGGCGGCGCACGCTGGCCGGGAGCTCAGTGAGTCGGGTCGCGGGTCCCGCTGACTCGATCGCCGCGGGGATACCCGCGATCGCCTCACGGAGAGGACGAACGGGGAGATGCTAATGTAAACAAGCATCTCCCCGTTCTGCCTAGTGACAGTGTCACTGATCTCTACTCCCTGTGATCGGGAGCAGAGATCAGTGACGTGTCACACGTAGCCATGCCCCCCCCAAAGTTAGTAACACTCCCCAGGACATACTTAACCCCTCCCTAGCCCCCTAGTGGTTAACCCCTTCACTGCCAGTGTAATTTACACAGGAATCAGTGCATTTGTATAGCACTGATTGCTGTATAAATGACAATGGTCCCAAAAATTTGTCAAAACTGTCCGATGTGTCCGCCTTAATGTCGCAGTCACGATAAAAATCGCTGATCGTCCGCCATTACTAGTAGAAAAAAAAATGAATAATAAAAATGCCATAAAACTATCCCCTATTTTGTAAACGCTATAACTTTTGCGCAAACCAATCAATAAACGCTTATTGCGATTTTTTTTTTTTTTTTACCAAAAATATATAGAAGAATACGTATCGGCCTAAACTGAGGAAAAAAAATGTTTTTTTAAATATTTTTTGGGGATATCTATTATAGCAAAAAGTAAAAAAATAATGCGTTTTTTTCAAAATTGTCACTATTTTCTTGTTTATAGCGCAAAAAATAAAAACCACAGAGGTGATCAAAAACCACCAAAAGAAAGCTCTATTTGTGGGAAAAAAAGGACGTCAATTTTGTTTGGGAGCCACGTCGCACGACCACGCAATTGTCAGTTAAAGCGACGCAGTGCCGAATCGCAAAAAACGCACTGGTCAGGAAGGGGGTAAATTCTTCCGGGGCTGAAGTGGTTAATGATATTCTATTTTTTTTTTTTAGAAGTAAAACAAATGTGTAGCGCTAAAAGTTCAACATAAACAAAATGTCCAACTGATGATTCTGGGTATCACAGAAAACTTAAAACAGTCCTCCATATATGTAAAGCTCATAAATAGATAGATGCATTTTCAGTGACTTCGTGCAAGGAACGTATCATATGTGTTACATCTGAGGTGAACACAGAAGGGAAGCACCACCACCAACATTAAGGAGGCTTACCGGATGGCGTGGACCCAAAAGAGCATACGCCCAACTGGGTCAAATCAGGCTTGGGTGGTGGGTATTGATGGATGTTCCAGAGAAGTGATGGAAGTGAAAATCCGGAAGCAGACCAGTGGCTATGCTAATGGTTAGGTGACAGCTGGGGTTCGTCATATGAGAAGTGTATTCTCATTCTAGTTTTTGTTTTGCTTTCTATCCAGAAGAGATGAACTCTGCCCATACTCGTACCTCCCAACTTTCTGAGGTGAGAAAGAGGCACACGTTCTATCGCCTGTCCTGTACAGCGGCAGCGTCACTGCACGTGCAGACACGTTATAGCAGATCAGAGTAGTCAGTGCCTGATGAGTGGTGACAGCTGGAGGCATCGAGGCAGGGATTGTGCTGGACACAGTCGTCGGATGCAGTCTGCAGAGCAGAGCAGAGCCCCAGGGCGTGGCAGACGTGTGCCCTTTGCCTTGGCCCTTTGTGTGCCTCTTTCTCATCTCAGAAAGTTGGGAGGTACGAGTATGTGCAGAGTTCATATCTTCTGGATAAAAAGCAAAACAAAAACTAGAATGAGAATACACTTCTCATATGACGAACCCCAGCTGTCACCTAACCATTAGCATAGCCACTGGTCTGCTTCCGGATTTTCACTTCCATCACTTCTCTGGAACATCCATCAATACCCACCACCCAAGCCTGATTTGACCCAGTTGGGCGTATACTCTTTTGGGTCCACGCCATCCGGTAAGCCTCCCTAATGTTGGTGGTGGTGGTGCTTCCCTTCTGTGTTCACCTCAGATGTCACACATATGATACGTTCCTTGCACGAAATCACTGAAAATGCATCTATCTATTTATGAGCTTTACATATATGGAGGACTGTTTTAAGTTTTCTGTGATACCCGGAATCATCAGTTGGACATTTTGTTTATGTTGAACTTTTAGCGCTACACATTTGTTTTGCTTGTTGTTACATACCCATATTCCATTGGTCGTGTTAGTTGCTTATTTCTATCCTTTTTCTGGCCGCGCAGAATTTTTTGTTATCCCATTTTTTTTTAGAAGTAACCCAATCCATCCAATCAGATTTTAGGTTACTGAAGGTATATCAGTTATCCTGATTGGATGGCGTTACTGTACCTTACACACTGTAATTTGGCATTAAATAAAACCCAAAGTGCACTGAATGTCAGAGCCAGATTTGCATAACCAACCTAAACTATGGCCTAGCATGGCAAGGCTGCTAATGACAGACATATACCTGGCTTACCAGGGCCATAAGGCTTTGAGTCATTTAGATTTGGTGTTTTTATGTTGGTGGAATAGTGTACTATGTACTTACAGTTCACCCACTCTGGTTTCCTGCCCCTAGAACAGATATGCTAGCAGAGAAGAGTGAAAGCTTACTGTACTCTTCCAGTTGTTTGATTTTTGTATACTGGTGCAGAGTGGGCAAACTGTCTCTTTCAGCCTCTCTGCCTCCAGTCTTAGCACGCCATGAATGAATATAATGCCTGATCTTAGTAGTGGGATTTTAAGGCTTATCAAATGACTAGGGTAGGAAGTGGGCATCACAATACAGTTGGCCAGGGAGGGAGTGAGGCAGTAAATATATGTCCCTACTATGGCTCCATTCACACTAGTGTGATTTCAGATGCAACTTGAGTCACACAGAATCGCATGACAATGTGAATCACATTTTTTTCAATGTTGCCCATTCACATCAATGCAACTCAGCAAAGCACTGTTTTGCAAAAGACTCCTGTACTGCTTTGGTGCAAATCCATCACAATTTTGGCCCCATAGACTATGCAAACCACATCAAAATTGCACTACATAATTGCATTGAAAGCCAGATCAAAATCAGATTGCAGCAGTGTGAACCTGGCCTAAATGGTAATAAAAACACAACACAAACACAATGGGGATTATTTACTAAAGGCAAATCCACTTTGCACTACAAGTGCACTGCAAGTAAAGTCGCTGTAGATCCAAGGGGGACATGCAAGGAAAATAAAAAAACAGTATTTTAGCTTGCACATGATTGGATGATAAAATCAGCAGAGCTTCCCCTCATTTCAGATCCACCCCTTAGATTTAGAGCGACTGCACTTTCAAGTGCACTTGTAGTGCAAAGTGGATTTGCCTTTCGTAAATAACCCCCAATGTTACCCTTGTGAAAGTTTTGGACTTTAAAGACACACTCACCTATTGGCCATCCCATGGGATTCCAATGTCAGCCTGTCCTGTAGAGCATACTGAACTTCAGAGTCACAGAGCTGCAACATAGCGATGCAGTTATAAACCTCTATTCGGATACCTGGCTCCTCCAGCTTCATGGCCCACAGGAGGAGTTCTTTCACCTGAGATGTAATATGTCCTATTTGTCCTAGAGCTAAAATATTTAAAAAGATCAACACAATGGACCAATGCAATCAAGCAGACTTTTTACTGACACTGAACAAAATAAATAGTACATGTACATACAGTGGGGACGGAAAGTATTCAGACCCCCTTACATTTTTCACTCTTTGTTATATTGCAGCCATTTGCTAAAATCATTTAAGTTCATTTTTTTCCTCATTAATGTACACACAGCACCCCATATTGACAGAAAAACACAGAATTGTTGACATTTTTGCAGATTTATTAAAAAAGAAAAACTGAAATATCACATGGTCCTAAGTATTCAGACCCTTTGCTCAGTATTTAGTAGAAGCACCCTTTTGATCTAATACAGCCATGAGTCTTTTTGAGAAAGATGCAACAAGTTTTTCACACCTGGATTTGGGGATCCTCTGCCATTCCTCCTTGCAGATTCTCTCCAGTTCTGTCAGGTTGGATGGTAAACGTTGGTGGACAGCCATTTTTAGGTCTCTCCAGAGATGCTCAATTGGGTTTAAGTCAGGGCTCTGGCTGGGCCGTTCAAGAACAGTCACAGAGTTGTTGTGAAGCCACTCCTTCGTTATTTTAGCTGTGTGCTTAGGGTCATTGTCTTGTTGGAAGGTAAACCTTCAGCCCAGTCTGAGGTCCTGAGCACTCTGGAGAAGGTTTTCGTCCAGGATATCCCTGTACTTGGCCGCATTCATCTTTCCCTCGATTGCAACCAGTCTTCCTGTCCCTGCAGCTGAAAAACACCCAAACAACATGATGCTGCCACCACCATGCTTCACTGTTGGGACTGTATTGGGCAGGTGATGAGCAATGCCTGGTTTTCTCCACACATACCGCTTAGAATTAAGGCCAAAAAGTTCTATCTTGGTCTCATCAGACCAAAGAATCTTATTTCTCACCATCTTGGAGTCCTTCAGGTGTTTTTTAACAAACTCCATGTGGGCTTTCATGTGTCTTGCAAGGAGAGGCTTCCATCGGGCCACTCTGCCATAAAGCTCCGACTGGTGGAGGGCTGCAGTGATGGTTGACTTTCAACAACTTTCTTCCATCTCCCGACTGCATCTCTGGAGCTCAGCCACAGTGATCTTTGGGTTCTTCTTTACCTCTCTCACCAAGGCTCTTCTCCCCAGATAGCTCAATTTGGCCGAATGGCCAGCTCTAGGAAGGGTTCTGGTCGTCCCAAACGTCTTCCATTTAAGGATTATGGAGGCCACTGTGCTCTTAGGAACCTTAAGTGCAGCAGAATTTTATTTTGTAACCTTGGTCAGATCTGTGCCTTGCCACAATTCTGTCTCTGAGCTCTTCAGGAAGTTCCTTTGACCTCATGATTCTCATTTGCTCTGACATGCACTGTGAGCTGTAAGGTCTTATATAGACAAGTGTGTGGCTTTCCTAATCAAGTCCAATCGGTATAATCAAACACAGCTGGACTCAAATGAAGGTGTAGAACCATCTCAAGGATGATCAGAAGAAATGGACAGCACCTGAGTTAATTATATAAGTGTCACAGAAAAGGGTCTGAATACTCAGGACCATGTGATATTTCAGTTTTTGTTTTTTAATAAATCTGCAAACATGTCAACAATTCTGTGTTTTTCTGTCAATATGGGGTGTAGTGTGTACATTAATGAGGAAAAAAAATGAACTTAAATGATTTTAGCAAATGGCTGCAATATAACAAAGAGTGAAAAATTTAAGGGGGTCTGAATACTTTCCGTCCCCACTGTATGTCCACTAAGTATAACGAGAAATCATAAACAATCTTGCAATTTTTGAAATATGAACTGCACAGAGATTTAAAAACACAAATTATGGTAGGTATCTACTTAATAATAACTCAAAAACTGTATTTTAAATGTAGCCAGTGTAGGAATCTAAAATTTTCTTGATGTCTCAATAGCTAGCAATTGGAATGGAAGATACAGGGCCATTGTAAGCAGTCAATTAGGCTCTGCTGCAGTGCACATGTATTTGTGCTGAAAATTATTATTATTATTATTATTATTATTATGCCAACAGATGGAAAAAGAAAGTGTCAGTGTGATGCAGCTCCTGTTTTTGACCAAGCAGTGCTGCTGAAGTGAAGATCAGTGAGCTGGCTATCTCACAACAAGTAAACTGGGGTCACAAAACTGCTGGAATAGAATAACTTAATTAAGCTATCCTTTATGATCCTCCCCCCACAATCCTACAATTACCTATCCCAGCGTCTCGCATATGTTTGCTATGTGGCCTGCTGGGCCATGCTTTCACAATAAAAACCCTCAATAATTCCATCTCTATTCATTTCAGGTTATTGGGACTAATAGTGAATTGCCTTTCTATAGAAATGAATGGAGATTACCTGCAGGTATGGTCTGGCTGTACACTGAAGACCTACAAGGATATTTGGAGCGATGCTGGGGGAGAATAGAGTTATTCAAAGGATAAGTTTACTACAAGTACAGTTATCTATGGAAGCAAGAAGCTGCTCTTATTAACCTCTCTCTAAAAAATATAAGTTCTGGCTTGTATACTTTCTTAGTCACTGTGCTAAAACCAGTATGCATAGCAGATACATCAGAGGCCCTCATCTGCATACTTGTTCTGGGTTGGAGACATAAAACATTAAAGCCAGAACACCATTGTGACAGCCAGGCAACTAGCATTTGCAGGATGAGAAGTTAGCAATGGCATCTTGGCCATTTAGATTGTTAGATTGGCCAGCTACTAACCTCTGATTGCCTGCGCTTGAATTTTCCATACTGGATCATACTGAATTATGTGGTAGAGGTGTTCCATGACCTACAAGAAGAGTATAAGTTCAAAACACATAACAATTCTGAATCAGATTAATCATTATAAAGTTGTAGATGATTTATTGCTTGATCTGAATAAACACTAGCGACCAACAAAGCAACTAAATAATGTAAAATGTTTGTTTTGTTAGCTTAAAGACTAGGTATTTGTCAAAAATTCTATATTTGTAGCTATACTGTCCCTAAGAGAAAAAAATACAATACACTATGTAAATCATAAGGTTTGGCATTCTGCTTAATACTGATAATACTGAATAAAAAAATAATAATAATCTAGATGTATGGCTTTGTACTCTTTGAAAAGAATGCAGGTTATTTTCTGAATGGAGGCGGTGCAAAGCGAGTAACCAAAACTGCAATGCACACGGTTAAATGGGTCATGTTTGGCAGATGGTACTGTGTGCCGAATGCAACAAGGGGCACTATTTTTGCTGTGGTGTGATGTTGATTCTGAAAAGAATGGACAAAGCCCATGTGGAAGAACCTAAACAGTCTTGTCATCCAGGTAAAGGAGGTGGAAATATAATGGATCAACTGGCAGGATCCACAGGTAATCAACAGAAATTCTGTGACTGGAGGAGGTAAGATTGTGACATTCATCCACTCCTCCTCCAATCACCCAGTGCCTTGCACTCTTCAAAAGGAATGCATGGCTTTTTCTAAATGGAGGAGGTACAGAGCAAGTAACCCAAACTGCATTGCACACGATTAAAAGAGACGGTGCTGCCTGCCTGAGGGTGGATTCATTTTTGCTGTGGCATGATGACTTCAAAGCATTGCGGTCGCACCATGTGTACACCTCTGTCCACTGCTTTTGCAGCTTAAGGGTGAGCAGTTTGGGGGGGAGGTAAGCATGCAGCTCAGTTGCCTTTTTTTACAGATTCCCAACCGCAAGTGAAAACTAAGTCTTACCATCTCATCTTTAATGTGAAGTACACCTGCAGTGCGACAGGCCTGTCTGCGAACTGCAGCAAAGTCATTAGTAAAACACTGCAGGAATCCTGGAAACAGCTGGGCTGTCATAATCTGTAGGCAACCAATGAGAGACAAAGCTTCCACCTTTGATTTCCAACTGGCACCTTCTAGGTGTTTCCTGAAAATAATAAAGTCAAACTTCAGTTATATATTCATGTCCCAGGTAAACTATACTATGCAAGGATTTTAGCAGATTCCGTTGTATCGTCTAATGGTAGCCTTTACTATTTGGCTCTTGTCAAAGTTGCTCAGATCTTTATATTTGCACATGTTTTCTGCTTTCAACACATCAACTTCAAAATCAATGAAACCTGTGGCTCTGAGTACCAAAAAAGTAGACTTGATCCACCCACTGGCTTGTACACAATTTTTGGGCATTTTGCCAAGGCACCCTGGTTGAAAAAGGCTGTTTTAACCTGTTTCTCTTCTGTAGGTATTGAGATATAGACCATACTGGTGCAACTGCTGCACCAGTGCTAGGGCATTCCTTCTGCAATCACATGTTCAGGCCCAGTGTTGTAATAAGAAACACCAATAACATCTATCTCACCAAAGATACAGCACTAATAACAGTGTCAGTGTTGACTTTTCTCTCAAGCTCTCTGGAGATTTCTGGAAAAGACAACGAGCCACTGAAAACTATTAGGAGCAATACCCACAGAGTACTGTTGTAATGGTCGCTCAGATTCCCAAATGACCCAGTTAGTTAATCATGTTAATGTCATGTCATGTCATGTCGAATAACTTTTATTAGCACCATTACACTAGGCACAGCATATCCTCCTGAGATAAAAATACTCTTTCTATCACCCATGCAGACATGGCTATACCCACTGCCATTCCCACCTTAATTGGTCATGCACCTCCTTTCCTTGACCAAGACTGCCCAGTGCTTTGGCAGCTGCCCAACGCACAGCAGGACTCCAGTCATTCCACATCAGATGGCTTAGTTTATTCTTCAGGTCCTAGAGACACAAAACACAAAATCAGGCAATCCAAACAGACCTCAGTGGAAATGGACTCATTTTGTAATCGAGAAGGGAATTGCCTACACCAGAACATTAGTATATATAGAGGATCCTTAGGCTGGGTTCACACATATGCGAATTGGATGAGGGTTTCCCTGCATCCAATTTTGCATGACAGGAGAGTGTGACCGGCTCTCAATGGAGCCGGTTAACACATCTCCGGGGCGGCTGTGGTCCACATTTAAAAAGGGTCCTGTGCGTCTTTGGTTCTGATTCAGGCGCAAATTCAGGCAAAAACCTGATTCGCACCTGAATCGGTGAACAGGGATGCACCAGACCCCATGCTGTGAACCGCGCCTGCAGCATAAGTGAACCCAGCTTCAAGAACACGTTCAAACCAAAAGTACAGCTATTTTTAGGTGACACCCACGTGATGTATACTGCTCAGTGGTGTGTGTTCAATTTATATGGGATGAAATGATGAAACAACAAGAGTGGTGTAGGCAGGGTAAGGAGAGAAGATTTAAAAGAAAATGTAAAGTATGTAATACCCTGAATTATAAAAAGTGGGCCTCTTTTACAAAAGTATCTGAAAGAACTCATGTTGCATTAGCACCCAGATGCCTTTTCCCATTCTTCTTTCGAACAGATAACATCCTTTTTCCAGAAAAAAAACAAGCCCCATACATCCCATAGCTGTGGAGTCAGCGCTCCCATTGCTTTGTTTTGTGGTGATCCAGTCTATCTAGAGTGAAGTTTGGCCTAGAACTCCATTGCTCCTCCTTTATAAATGCTCCCAATTGCCAAGCCACAGGATCTGCCATGGTGGATAAAGAGAGGGAAGACATTATGCTGAAACATAATCATGTTGGTCACTGTGTAAATCAAAGAGTCTACTGCACTTCTAGGCTTCAGCTGTATGTGTTGCTAGCAAACCTAAAATTTATCGGCGTATAACACGCACCCCAGGTTTAGGAGGGAATTTTAAGGAAAAAACTTTTTAAGGAAAAAACTTACATTTAAATGCCCATCAATGCAGCCTTATCAGTGTCCATCTGCAGCCTTGCACAGCGTCCATCTGCATGCTTGTCCAGTGTCATTTGCTACCTTGTCAGTGTCATTTGCAGCCTTGTCAGTGACATTTACAGCCTCGTCAGTGTCATTTGCAGCCTTGTCAGTGTCATTTGCTACCTTGTCAGTGTCATTTGCAGCCTTGCCAGTGTCATTTGCAGCCTTAGCAGTGTCCATCTGCAGCCTTGCAGCCGTGTCAGTGACATTTGCAGCCTTGCCCAGGCTGCAGTTAAGCTGCAGTGACTTGTCAGTGTCACTGCAGTTTGAAAATGGCGCCACCAAGATACACAGAGCCGGTCCTCAGCTCCTCTCGGCTCCTCTCATAGTGGGGGGGTCCTTATCCACCGGGGGAACTTTCTTGGCAAGGCACCGGCGCTCGCTCTGCTCACAATCAGCGGGGGGGGGGGATCGGCGTATAACACGCACCCATGATTTTCCCCTGATTTTATGGGGGGAAAAAGTGCGTGTTATACGCCGATAAATACGGTACTTACCAGGCTGGTTAAAAACTCAAGAATCCAAAATCTACAAACACATTAGCAACTAACAAAGCAGCCTTGGGTATCTTCTTACCAATCATTTAGTACCACCTTAATGTGTTTCAAGGTAAGCTATATTTTTAACTAACGTAAGCCAAATAGCTGACACTTACCTTCCCATGCACCCTTATACCTACCTACTTCCGATCAGCGGGAGATCTGATACAGGTGTTCTGGCCTGTATCAGCGAACTAGGTTTTTTTTTGTATGTCTCTGTTATCCAGAAAATATAAGGGAGGTTTGGAATGATTTTTCTGGGCAACACAGTTAGTTATTCTTTCATATACTCTTTTATTCCTGAGGCCCATTATATTTTTTTAAATCTCCAAGTGTTGCTGACTCCTGTGTGATAGTTTGTAAAATGCTTCCATGTAACATATCAGCAGCTGAATAAAATATTAACATATTCTCTTCTCCAGATTTAGCTTTGGTAGCTTTTTAATGTTTTCTATTAGGAATGCTTACCCGGCTGGTGTCCCCATGAAGACGGGAGAGGGCTCTGCATGCAACAATTCGATCCTTCCAGTTACTTCTGTTAAGTGCTTCTCCCAGCAACGAATAAATCAGATTCTATAAGATAAGATACACTAAAGAGGACCTGTCATCAAGTAATAAAAAAAACTCATCAGCCACTAGCACAGTGCCCAAAGCACACCAGGCCATGGTACTATAATTTGCAACCGTAGAGTTGTGATTGTCCAAGTACTAATATATCTCTAGTTAACATACTCTGTCTCAGGGGCGGACTGATAACTCATGGGGCCCCCAGGCAATAGAAGATTATGGGGTCCCCAGGCAATCAGAGATTATGGGGCCACACAGTATACACACAAACAGTATACAATCACACAGTATACACATACATGTACAGTGGCTTGAAAAAATATATAGTTGTGGCTAGATGGTTAAGTTGGATACGGCACCTCATCCCAAAGTAATTAGATAACCAATGAGTAAAGGGACAGGGGATTATAGCGGTGCTAAAGTATTAAATGTGAAAAAGAGAAGAAAATGTAAAATTACTAAATTTATTTTACAAAATGTATTTAATATTGTGAAATAAAATTTTGTAATTTTACATTTTCTTCTCTTTTTCACATTTAATACTTTAGCACCGCTATAATCCCCTGTCCCTTTACTCATTGGTTATCCATGTACAGTACATACAGTATACACAGACAGATGTAAAAAAAAACACAGATTTATACATACTGTCCCTGGTTTTACTGAGGCTGGCAACCCTGATGGGGCCCCCAGTGGCCTAGGGCCCTCGGGCAGTGCCCGAGTGGCTCAATGGTCAGTCCGCCCCTGCTCTGTGTGACCAATAGAACTAGGATCTGCAAAAAAAATTTGAGGTCCAGTGGCGGGTACAGTTAATGCTACTAGAAAGGACATTGTAGACAATTGTGCACTTCCAGTTTGTGGCAATAGTTTGGGGCCCTTTTGTCTTCTAGCATGACTGTCCCTCTGTGTACAAAGCCAGGTCCACAAAGACATGGTTTGATGGGTTTGGTGTGGAAAGACCTGAGTGGCCTACACAAAACCCCGACCCCAACTCTACTGAACATATTTTAAATCAACTAGATTGCTAGCTGTAAGCCACGTGTTTTCATACAACATAAGTATTTGACCTCACAAATGCTCTTCATAGAAAAGTGGAGGCTGTTGTAGGGCAGATGTAACTCCATATAAATTGCCCATGGTTTTGAAATAGATTTCAAGCAAGGTGTGATGGCCAGGAGTCAAAACCAGTTCAGCACTAGTGGTGGAAATAATTCTGTGAGATTATTGAATTTGTTTGTGTCCTTTTTGACACTTCTGTAATTAACCACTTTAAGACCAGCCTCGTTTTGGATTTTAGGTGTTTACATGTTTAAAACAGGTTTTTTTGCTAGAAAATTACTTAGAACCCCCAAATATTATATATTGTTTTTTTTCTAACACCCTAGAGAATAAAATGGCGGTCATTGCAATACTTTTTTTTGCACCGTATTTGCGCAGCGGTCTTCTAAGCGCACTTTTTTTGGAAAAAATTCACTTTTTTTAAAAAAAAAATAAGACAACAGTAAAGTTAGCCCAATTTTTTTTTATATTGTGAAATATAATGTTACGGCAAGTAAATTGATACCCATCATGTCACGCTTCAAAATTGCGCCCGCTCGTGGAATACCGTCAAACTTTTACCCTTAAAAATCTCCATAGGCGACGTTTAAAAAATTCTACAGATTGCATGTTTTGCGTTACAGAGGAGGTCTAGGGCTAGAATTATTGCTCTCACTCTACCGGTCGCGGCGATACCTCACATGTGTGGTTTGACCACCGTTTTCATATGCGGGCGCTACTCACGTATGCGTTCGCTTCTGCACGCGAGCTCGTCGGGACAGGGTGCTTTAAAAAATTTTTTTTTTTATTATTATTATTTATTTTACTTTATTTTATTTATTTTTTCACTGTTTTAAAAAAAAAAAAATTTGGATCACTTTTATTCCTATTACAAGGAATGTAAACATCCCTTGTAATAGAAAAAAGCATGACAGGTCCTCTTAAATATGAGATCTGGGGTCAAAAAGTCCTCAGATCTCATATTTAGACTAAAATGCAAAAAAAAAAAAAAAAAAAAAAAAGTCGTTTAAAAAAATGACACAAAAATAATTGTGCCTTTAAGAGACGTGGGCGGAGCCGTCGTAATGACGTCGCTCCGGCCGTCACATGGTATGGAGACGGGTGGGGGCCATCTTAGCCTCACTCGTCTCCATACCGAGGAAGTGACAGGACCCGATCGCCTCCGGCTCCGGTAAGTGGCGGAGGGTGCGGGAGAGCGGCGGGAGGGGGGGTGGCACCTCTCCCGCCGCCGATAACGGTGATCTCGCGGCGAACCCGCCGCAGAGACCGCCATTATCATGTACGGAACCGCTCACTGAAAAGATGGATACCTCGGTTGTGGCAGCAGCTGCTGCCGTTACCGAGATATCCATCTTCAAAAAAATGACGTATATATACAGTGAGCGGTCCGGAAGCATAATCTAAACCCAAGAACAAAAATCAATAGTATTGCAACATACTGGTCCTTAGATGTAGTAGCTGAATTTGTTTTCTTTTCTTTCATGCTGTTAACCTGGTAAGCCTGCCATTAACACACTTCCCGAAGGCTATCTGCAAGGACTGCATAACACCTCCCTCTATAATGGGGGTGTTTTGTAGTTCACAGACAGCAGGGAACAATGCTAACTGATAACAGTACAGGGGCAGGGAGTACAGGAAGTTATCAGCTTACAAGATTCCTGGCTGGATGAACAGCTATTTTTTCATTGTCTGGACGTGTCAAACAGATATAATAAAACTCTTTCAATGGTATATCTAACAGACCAAAAGGGAGTAAGTAAGGGACATTTATTGTTAAAGCTTGCATACACATTGAGGTATGCTAGCCCAAACTTTTATCATATAGTTGTAAAGGTTAGAGCTCTTGTCAGGTTATTATTGCTTTCTGTGTGCCTGCATGAGAATTTTATCTTTACTTTCTGTCAGGACAGGAAGTGATGAAAAATCTCTCCAAGGGTTTCACAGTGTTCTGTCAAATTAGCCAACTCATCAGAAACTCCAACCACATCACTTCCGGTTTCTTTAAACCATCAGTAATTGGAGATTTTGACGATTTGCCTTTTGGACACATTACCAGCAACCAAATACATTCCGGTACTGGAAGATATAGTTGTTTTGACAGCACAGTGGCTAACGAGGACAAAGTTGTCGCCGCCTCAAAGGCGGACATTTTGTTAGCTAGTATCGGAGCGGAGTAACAATCTCCGCTCATAATATTGTGCACTGAACTGTATTCGGTTGCCGGTGTCGTGTCCAAACAGAAGTTCGTTAAAATCTCCAATTACTCATGGTTTAACCACTTGCCGACCAGCCGCCGCAGTTGTACTGTTGTTATGTTACGTCGCTTCGCCCTGTGGCCACTAGGGGCGCGCGCCCACTGCTCTCCCATGGAGCCAATGCGAGTGCCTGGAGGTCACGATTACCGCTGCTGACACACCGAGAACCGGTATTGTGTGTGTAAACTCTGAGGGGAGTAGAGACAGATCGTCTGTTCATACAGAGTATGAACAGCGATCTGCCATCTCCCCTACACAGTCCCCTCCCCCCTTCAGTTATAACACACACTAGGGAACACAGTTAACCCCTTGATCGCCCCCTAGTGTTAACCCCTTCCCTGCCAGTGACATTGTTACAGTAATTAGTGCATTTTTATAGCACTGATCACTGTATAAATGCCAATGGTCCCAAAAATGTGTCAAATGTGTCCGCCATAATGTCACAGTCCTGATAAAAACTTTTTTAACTATAACTATAACTTTAACTATAACTTTTGCGCAAACCAATCAATATACGCTTATTACAATTTTTTTTACCAAAAATATGTAAAAGAATACATATCGGCCTAAACTGAGGAAACAAATAGTTTTTTTTATATATTTTTGGGGGATATTTATTATAGCAAAAAGTACAAAATATTGAGTTTTTTCAAAATTGTCACTCTTTTTTGTTTATAGCGCAAAAAATAAAAACTGCAGAGGTGATCAAATACCACCAAAAGAAATCGCTATTTGTGGGGAAAAAAATAACGTCAAATTTGTTTGAGCGCAACGTCGCACATCCACACATTTGTCATAGACATTTAAAGCGACGCAGCGCCAAAACGCAAAAAGTGCTCTGGTCAGGAAGGGGGTAAAATCTTCCGAAAGTTAAAGTGTTGGAGTTTCTGAGTTTACTATTTTGACAGAACACATTTTCAGTAGAGTGGGTAAGGCTTAGAACTTCTGATAATGCTTTTATGCTTATCTTATGACATAAGATTTCCACTCACTTCCTGTCCAACTGATGGGTATCAAACAGAACAGGAGGAAAACATAAATCTCTTCAGTGCGGATGCTGGCAGAACCCTTTTCCACTGAAGTTTGTTTTCAGTTGGGTTTTACAGTAAAACTGTGTTAAGACTCTGCCCATTTAAGTATTTACATGTTTTTAATAAGCAGTAAAAGCCCTATAAAACAAGCCCTCATTCACCTCTGAAGCTATAGACATTGTGGAGAAATTTGTCTTCAGAGTTTACCACAGAGACACAAAAATCTTAGCTATTTTCTATGGAGAACAGAATCTTGGCAGCCTGTCAGCAGATGTACACACAGCAAATGTTTCTAAACATAAAGGCTTGATAAATATGGATGCATTCAGCCATGCAACGTAAACATGCTGCGTATTTCTGGTGCCCAGTTAAAGCAGCTGTATGCAGGTCCCGAACACAGGACATTTTGTCTGATTCTTGCCATTGGAATCTGCCATATGCACATAATTACCTATATAAATGATTCCTTACAAACTGAATTAAACCAGAATCCAGAATCCTTGTTGTGATCTTTGATGATCTGTGAGAATAAGGTACTTAATAATACATGCAGCTACAGAGGTCAGGGATGCCTTGTTTTAAAGTTCTTTTGCTGCTTGATAAGAAGATGTAAATACTTTAGCGCCCATTCAGGGCAGATGCATTGAAGCTACGCTGTCAGTTATTTTCAGCACAGACCCAACACATAAATAAGACAAAACAAGACAAAATAAAACAAGGGGTGGGCAGGAGGGGCGGCTGCCCTGGGCACTGTGGTATAATGTGAGGTGGGGCACTTCAAGGAGATTGGGGGAGGGGATTTGTGTTGGAAGTGGGGAATTTGGGGGACGGCAGGGGGTACGAATTTTCCTAGGCAGGTAAATTCGGGGGGGAGGTGTTAGGAGCAGTGATTTAGGGGGATTTGTTTGGGAGGGGGGGATAGGGAAAGAAGATATGTGCTAGAAGGGGGGAATTGGAGGGTTTGCGCTAAAAGGGGGGAATTGGATGGTTTGTGCTATAAGAGGTGATATGGTAGAGGGTAAGGGGAATTTTTTTATTATTATTTGGGGGGTAGTTGTGCTAGTAGGGATGATTGGGGGGTATTTGTGCTAGGAGGGGAAATGTATGGGGAGAGGATTTGTGCTAGGGGGGGGGGGGGGGAATTTGTGCTGGGAGGGGGGATTTGGAGTGGGAGGATGTGTACTTGAGAGGGAAGTTTGAGGGGTAGAGGAATTGTGCTAGGAGGGGTTATTTTTTTGGGGGGGGGGGCATTTGTGCTGGGGGGATGTGGGGGAGCAAATATTTGTTCTGGGAGGGGGAATTTCAGCAGGAGGACGGATTTGTACTAGGAGGAGGGGGAATTTATGCTTAGGGGGTAAGCATGCAGATTAGTGCTCATTTTTTGGGGGGGGGGCTTTTGCTGACATACATCTTGTTCGGGGGGGGGGGGGGCGCAGTTTGACATGTTGCAATCACCTGGTACTTACTGTTTGCTGACTGAGCAGGCTTAGCAGATAAAAAGCCTGGTTTTCTGTTTCCTCATCCAGCACCTTAAATAGCTGGGTAAGTATCCTTTGTATCACCAGGTAACTGTGATTGCCCTCCAGAGCCAGACACTGAGCCGCAGCCCAGCTATCTGCATCGTTGCCTGGAAAAATGAAAAAAAAATGAATGTACAGCTGAACCTACAATTTACTTATTTATCCCCTAGAACACACACTGTTTCTTTTATAGATACAGTCAGTGCCTTGAAAAAGTATTCATACCCCTTGAAATGTTTCACATGTTGTCATGTTACAACCAAAAACGTAAATGTATTGTATTGGGATTTTATGTGATAGATCAACACAAAGTGACACATGATTGTGAAGTGGAAGGAAAATGATAAATGGTTTTCAATTTTTTTTTACAAATAAATATCTGAAAAGTGTGGCATGCGTTTGTATTCAGCCCCCTTTACTTTGATACCCCTAACTAAAATCTAGTGGAACCAATTGCCTTCAGCAGTCACGTAATTAGTAAATAGAGCCCACCTGTGTGTAATTTAAACTCAGTATGAATACAGCTGTTCTGGGAAGCCCTCAGAGGTTTGCTAGAGAACCTTAGTAAACAAACAGCATCATGAGGGCGAAGGAACACACCAGACAGGTCAGGGATAAAGTTGCGGAGAAGTTTAAAGCAGGATTATGTTATAAAATAATATCCCAGGCTTTGAACATCTCACGGAGCACTGTTCAATCCATTGCCCAAAAAATAGAAAGAGTTTGGCACAACTGCAAACCTACCAAGACATGGCCGTCCACCTAAACTGACAGGCCGGGCAAGGAGAGCATTAATCAGAGAAGCAGCCAAGAGGCCCATGGTAACTCTGGAGGAGCTGCAGAGATCCACAGCTCAGGTGGGAGAATCTGTCCACAGGACAACTATTAGTCGTGCACTCCACAAATCTGCCCTTTATGGAAGAGTGGCAAGAAGAAAGCCATTGTTGAAAGAACGCCATAAGAAGTCTTGTTTTCAGTTTGCGAGAAGCCGTGTGGGGGACATAACAAGCATGTGGAAGAAGGTGTTCTGGTCAGATGAAACCAAAATTGAACTTTTTAGACCTAAAAGCAAAACGCTATGTGTGAAAACTAACACTGCACATCACCCTGAACACATCAACCCCACCGTGAAACATGGTGGTGGCAGCATCATGTTGTGGGGATGCTTTTCTTCAGCAGGGACAGGGAAGCTGGTCAGAGTTGATGGGAAGATGGATGGAGCCTAATACTGGGCAATATTAGACGAAAAATTGTTAGAGTCTGCAAAAAGACTTGAGACTAGGGCGGAAGTTCACCTTCCAGCAGGACAATGACCCCAAACATACAGCCAGAGCTACAATGGGATGCTTTAGATTCGCAGCATATTCATGTTAGAATAGACTGCCCAGTCAAAGTCCAGACCTAAATCCAATTGAGAATCTGTGGCAAGACTTGAAAATTGCTGTTCACAGATGCTCTCCATCCAATCTGACAGAGCTTGAGCTATTTTGCAAAGAAGAATGCTCAAAAATGTCACTCTCTAGATGTGCAAAGCTGGTAGAGACACCCCCAAAAAGACTTGCAGCTATAACTGCAGTGAAAGGTGGTTCTACAAAGTATTGACTCAGGGGGGCTGAAAACAAATGCACGCCACACTTTTCACAAAAAAATGTTGAAAACCATTTATCATTATCCTTCCACTTTACAATTATGTGCCACTTTTTGTTGATCTATCACATAAAATCCCAATAAAATACATTTATGTTTTTGGTTGTAACATGACAAAATGTGGAAAATTTCAAGGGGTATGAATTCTTTTTCAAGGCATTATATTTCATATGACAGAGACTTTAATTACAGGAGGTGTGCAGTGGAGAAGGGGAGTCCCATGTGTAAAAATCCAGTGATTGTTATGGGAATTAACAATAAATGGGACCCAGTACATTCTTGTTGCATTAAAATCTGTCTAGGCAACAGCAGTATTGGAAAAACACATGCCAGACTGAATGTCAAAGCTGAACTCCAGGAAAGGTAAATATTGTATAAATACAAGAGGCATGTGTATTCTTACTTGAATCTTGGTGTGGTTTGTGTATTTTTTCCAGATCTGTGCAGTAATACAGTGTGAAACTTTGTGCAGAAGCTTCATGTAATAAAGACCAGACACTGCTGTCCTCTCTCCTTGTGCAGGGTGACTGGTCTTGTATCCGCCCCCTCCTGTAGTTTTCTGCAGGCAGCCTGTCATGGGTGGGGCCTGCTGGGTCCCTCCCTCAGCTCTGCTCTCTGCACATGAAGTGTGCAGCACTGTAATGATGTCGCCACTACTTTTACAAGGTAGTAACTTGACTTGCAAAGGCATTTGATGCACACAAAGTGGATTTATATACTTAATGGCTATTAAAGAATATTTTTAAGAAAGTTTTAAAAAGTTGCCCTGAGTTCAGCTTTAACATACTGTAATTCAGGTACCTTGTTTAGTGCTATCAAAAGAATTAGTGTGAGTATATACAAGTGCTGGTCTCTGCACTCATGAAATCCTGCTAACAGCTCCAGTTGCTCTAAAATCAAGAACTACAGTATATTGGTATTTTAATTCCCTCACTGGATTACTCAAGAAATGTTCTGTGTGAGTAGGGATGAGCCGAACACCCCCTGGTTCAGTTCGCACCAGAACATGTGAACAGGCAAACAATATGTGCGAACATGCGAACCCTATTAAAGTCTATGGGACAAGGACATAAAAAATCAAAAGTGCTCATTTTAAAGGCTAATATGCATGTTATTGCCATAAAAAGTGTTTGGGGACCCGGGTCCTGCCCCAGGGGATCAATGTATCAATGCAAAAAAAAGTTTTTAAAACTACTGTTTTTTCAGGAGCAGTGATTTTAATAATGCTTAAAGTGAAACAAATAAAATGAAATATTCCTTTAAATATTGTGCCTGGGGGGGGGGGGGTCCCCTTAGTCTGACTGTAAAGTGGCGCATCTGCCTGATGTGTTTTACAGTGCCGCAGCAAAATGACATTTCTAAAGGAAAAAATGTCATTTAAAATTGCCCGCGGCTGTAATGTATTGCCGGCTCCCAGCAACATAGATAAAAATCAATAAAAAAAAATCAGAGTGGGTCCACTCCCCCATTCCATACCAAACCTGAAGGGCCTGGGGAACTCCACTCCAAAATGTAAAAAAAAATTGCAGTGGGGTCACCCTCCAAAATCCATACCAGACCCTTTTCTTTCTCGAACATCACGGGACACAGAGCCACAGTAATTACTGATGGGTTATATAGGTATCACTGGTGATTGGACACTGGCACACCCTATCAGGAAGTTCAACCCCCTATATAATCCCTCCCCCTTGCAGGGATACCTCAGTTTTTACGCCAGTGTCTTAGGTGATGGACGTGTAAAGATGTCCTGTGCTGAGCTCCAAAGGGAATATCCTAAGATCCTATACTGGGGCAAGCCAGGCGAACCGGATCCATTCAAAGTGTCTTTTCATGGCCGAATTGAATGGTACCCGGGCCTCGTGTCCGAAGAAACGAGGTTTTACCCGTAATGCTTCTCTTTTTAGAGAGCTGGACCCCGCAGATCAGAAAATGGCTTTAAACTTCCTAATTTCTGGCGAGGTGCTTTACGGTCCCAGAACTGTTGGATCCCCCTACTGATGGGGGCCCCAGTCTCTGACGGTTTTTTCAAACGGAGCCCACCGTGAGAGGTGAAGATTGGGTCTGTGTAAACAGCACCCTGCGGCTGGATAAGGTAAGAGGAGATTCCACAGAATTTTTGAGTTCTAGTGGTTTTTCTCCTTTAAGGTAAATGCATGCTATGCCTATTGTGACCACCGGGGGCTGCCAAGAGCACAAACCTACACATGCTGACTGACTGTCTCAGGTGTTCAGTGCTGATTATGTCCCAGCATCTCAAAGCAGGCTGCAAGCAGGTAAGGTGGAAAGGGGGATTTCTCATGTTTGAATGTTCCCCCCCAGGCTAGAGAGGGGCCACAGGGGTCTAGAAAGTGGTTATACCACCCGGGCTCTGCGGCCTAATGGCCACCATCTCTGAAGATAGCCGTTCAGGCAGATCTTGTTACCAGTCTCCCTCCTTCCCCCCCCCCCCATCCCCAGCCTTTTCTCCAGAAGCATGACAGGAGAGTCGGCAGTGCGGGAAGCGCTCGTTTTTTTCAAAACTCGAGGGGGGGGGGCGGTAGAGGAGGGGGCGGGACGTCAGCACAGGTGCTTAGACTCCCACTCAGGCCAGCTGCAGGCTATTAAAGGCACTCTGTACAGGTGCACTCAGCCTTCTGAGAGACACAGAGCTGACGGTCGCATGTAAGGTGGGACACAGGCATTCTCCTAGGCAGCATTTACTGAAGTAACACCAGACTGAGCATTGGGTAGCAAGGCTTTTAGCCAGACTACATCGCTCTGCGGGCAGTGTTCATTTGTATACCTCACACCTTGTTGCTTTGCACTATGGGTAGAAGAGGTTCAAGCACCCCAGGAACCAGAGACACTAGGGGATCTCGTTCAGGTTCTGAGGGCCCCCTGTCGGCAGCATCCTCCCCCCCTAAAGATGGGCCAGGGACGGCTAGCCAGGGAGAGCCATCGGGGTCAGGGGCTACACCTGCTTCTGGCACTTCAGCCCCTGTATATATTACACAAGAGGTTTTTTCCTCAACCATTAATGGTCTAGAGGAAAGATTAATGGCCGTGATTACGTCTTCACTCAGTGGAAGAAAACGCACTAGGCCTTCCTCTGTTCCCCAAGACCCTCAGACAGAGGAGCTCTGGGATAAAGGAGATGAATCCCTTTCAGAGGATCGGGATGGGACGGATGATTCCTCTTCGGGGGAATCAGGTGGAGAGGGACCCTCTGCGACTTCCCAAGAGGAAAAAGTCTTAGTGCAGATCCTCACTGGATTGGTCCGATCCACATTTAAGTTGCCCATACCTGAAACTACTAAAGAATCCTCTTCTGCTTTGGGGTCACTGAAACCTTTCCAAGCAGCACATGCTTTTCCTGTTCATACTTTACTTGAAAAGCTCATTTATTCTGAGTGGGATCACCCAGACAAACGTTTTTTTCCGCCGAGAAAGTTTTAAACACTTTATCCGATGGAAGAAAAGTTTATTAAAATGTGGGGAATACCGGCTATTGATGCCGCCATTTCCTCCGTAAATAATAGCCTGACTTGTCCTGTAGACAATGCTCAGATGCTCAGGGATCCTGTAGATAAAAGGATGGAATCCCTATTGAAGGATGTTTTCTCCTTAGCAGGATCAGTGGCCCAACCTGCAGTAGCAGCGATTGGAGTCTGTCAATACTTAAGAGACCATGTTAAGCAGGTCATCAAAGTATTACCTGAACAGCAGGCCCAGGGGTTTGCTAACCTTCCAGCGGCCTTATGCTTTGTGGTTGACGCCATTAGAGATTCTATCGTGCAAACCTCCCGTCTTTCACTGGGATTGGTGCATATACGTAGAATCCTATGGTTGAAAAATTGGTCAGCCGAAGCACCATGTAAGAAGCTACTGGCTGGGTTTCCATTTCGTGGTGCAAGGTTGTTTGGAGAGGACTTGGATAACTATATCAAGAGAATCTCTTGTGGGAAAAGCACTCTCTTACCTGTCAAGAAGAAGAGTAAGCGTCCCTCTTTCAAACGGACTCTTTCCCCAGCGCCGGGGGCTTCAGCCTCCAGGCAGTCTCGACGGCCGCCTCCATTGGGGTCCAGAGACAAGAGTCAACCCCAGGGACAAAAGAAGTCCTGGGGAAAGAAGCCTACTAGGCAAAACACTAAGACCTCTGCATGAGGGGGCGCCCCCGCTCACTCGAGTGGGGGGAAGACTGCGACAGTTCTCAGAGCTCTGGCACGAGGACTTCCAGGACAGATGGGTAATCTCCACGGTAACCTTAGGGTACAAGCTGGAGTTTCAGGAATTCCCTTCTCCTCGGTTCCTCAGATCAAATGTTCCCAGAGACCCAGAGAAGAAGCAGTCGCTCCTTCTAGCGTTAGAGCGACTTTTGTCGCAGCAGGTCATTATGATAGTTCCCGCAAAGGACCAGGGATTGGGCTTCTATTCCAACCTTTTTACGGTCCAAAAGCCAAATGGGGATGTCAGGCCCATTTTGGACTTAAGGGATCTGAACCGATTCCTAAGGATTCAATCCTTCCGCATGGAATCAATTCGAACAGTAGTTCCCACCCTGCAGGGAGGAGAATTTCTGGCATCAATAGACATCAGAGATGCATATCTGCATGTGCCCATTTTTCCTGCTCATCAGAAGTTTCTGCGCTTCGAGGTAGGAGGGCGCCATTTCCAGTTTGTGGCTCTGCCTTTCGGGATAGCCACTGCACCTCGAGTGTTCACAAAGATCTTGGCTCCTCCTCTGGCCAGATTAAGGGCTCAGGGTATAGCTGTCATAGCATACCTAGACGACCTTCTCTTGATAGACCGGTCGGTAGCCTCTTTGAATGGAAACTTGAGGACCACGGTCAGGTATCTAGAACACCTAGGTTGGATCCTCAACTTAGAAAAGTCTTTCCTAAAACCAGTAAGAAGACTGGAGTATTTAGGTCTGATTATAGATACAAGCCAGGAGAAAATATTTCTACCTCAGGCAAAGATCACTGCTTTGAGAGAGCTGATTCTGACAGTAAGGACCAAGAAGGGTCCCTCAGTCCGCCTTTGTATGAGGCTACTAGGGAAGATGGTGTCTTCATTCGAAGCAGTTCCCTATGCTCAGTTTCACTCAAGAATGCTGCAACATAGTATTCTGTCGACCTGGAACAAGAAGGTTCAGGCATTAGACTTTCCGATGCACCTGTCGCATGCGGTGCGTCAGAGCCTCAATTGGTGGCTCATACCCGAAAACCTGCAGAAGGGGAAATCCTTTCTACCGGTTACCTGGACGGTGGTAACAACAGATGCCAGTCTGTCAGGTTGGGGAGCAGTTCTGGAACAGGCTGCGGTCCAAGGGGTATGGTCCAAGACAGAGAGGACCTTACCCATCAACATTCTGGAGATCCGGGCGATACATCTAGCTCTAAAGGCCTGGACTATCAGGCTACAGGGTTGTCCGGTCAGGATCCAGTCCGACAATGCCACAGCAGTGGCTTATGTCAATCATCAGGGAGGCACCCGGAGCCGAGCTGCTCAAAAAGAGGTGAACCAGATCTTAGTCTGGGCAGAGATGCATGTGCCATGCATATCGGCAGTTTTCATCCCGGGAATAGAGAATAGGCAGGCGGACTATCTAAGTCACCAGCAGTTACTTCCAGGGGAATGGTCTCTGCATCCCGACGTCTTTTGGGCCATATGCCAAAGATGGGGGGTTCCAGATGTAGATCTCTTTGCATCCCGATTCAACAAAAAGATAGACAGATTTGTGGCAAGGACAAAAGATCCTCTTGCATGCGGGACGGATGCGTTTGTGATTCCGTGGCATCGGTTCTCACTGATTTACGTATTCCCGCCTATTCTGCTATTACCACGACTCCTTCGCAGGATCAGGCAGGAAAGGAAGTCGGTACTTCTGGTGGCCCCCGCTTGGCCCAGAAGGACTTGGTATGCAGAAATAGTAAGGATGACGGTGGGTTCCTCGTGGACCCTACCGGTACGCCCAGACCTGTTATCTCAAGGTCCAGTGTTCCATCCTGCCTTACAAATGCTAAATTTGACGGTTTGGCTATTGAGACCCACGTTCTGAAGAGTCGTGGGCTCTCAGGTCCTGTCATATCTACCTTGATTAATGCAAGGAAGCCAGCTTCCAGGATGATTTATCATAGAGTCTGGAAGGCTTATATAACCTGGTGTGAATCCAGAGGTTGGCATCCCAGGAAATATGTCATAGGTAGAATCCTTGATTTTCTACAGATGGGATTAGAGATGAAGCTGGCCTTGAGTACCATCAAGGGCCAGGTCTCTGCTTTATCAGTATCTTGCTTCGCATTCTTTGGTCCGAAACTTTATGCAGGGGGTGATGCGTCTTAACCCTCCGGTTAAAGCGCCCCTAAACCCCTGGGACTTGAATTTGGTCCTGGCTGTGTTACAGAAACAGCCTTTTGAACCAATAAGTCAGATTCCTTTGGTCTTGTTGACAAGGAAATTAATTTTTCTGGTGGCCATCTCTTCTGCTAGAAGAGTATCAGAATTAGCAGCTCTTTCCTGTAAGGAGCCTTATTTGATTATACACAAGGATAGAGTGGTACTACGCCCTCATCCTAGTTTTTTACCGAAGGTGGTTTCTGATTTTCATTTAAACCAAGACATTGTTCTACCTTCCTTTTTTCCAGATCCCTGTTCTCCGGAAGAGAGATCTCTACATTCGTTGGATGTAGTAAGAGCAGTTAAGGCCTATCTAGGGGCAACTACTCAGATCCGCAAGACGGATGTTTTGTTTGTGCTGCCAGAGGGTCCCAATAGAGGACAGGCAGCGTCAAAAGCTACCATTTCTAAATGGATTCGACAGTTGATCATTCAAGCTTACGGTTTGAAACAGAAGATTCCTCCATTTCAGATCAGGGCACATTCCACAAGGGCTATTGGTGCTTCTTGGGCAGTGCATCACCGGGCCTCTATGGCTCAAATCTGCAAGGCCGCAACCTGGTCTTCAGTTCATACATTCACCAGATTCTATCAGGTGGATGTGAGAAGGCATGAGGATATCGCCTTTGGGCGTAGTGTGCTGCAGGCAGCGGTACAGGGTCCTCAGGTCTGATTGCACCCTACTTGGTCGTGGTTCCCCCCCCTCAGGTAGCATTGCTCTGGGACATCCCATCAGTAATTACTGTGGCTCTGTGTCCCGTGATGTTCGAGAAAGAAAATAGGATTTTTTAAAACAGCTTACCTGTAAAATCCTTTTCTTTCAAAGGACATCACGGGACACAGAGGTCCCGCCCCTCTTCTAATACACTATATTGCTTGGCTACAAAACTGAGGTATCCCTGCAAGGGGGAGGGATTATATAGGGGGTTGAACTTCCTGATAGGGTGTGCCAGTGTCCAATCACCAGTGATACCTATATAACCCATCAGTAATTACTGTGGCTCTGTGTCCCGTGATGTCCTTCGAAAGAAAAGGATTTTACAGGTAAGCTGTTTTAAAAAATCCTATTATCCGAGCATGCAGCCTGGAGGACAGGGTAGGGAGGGATGAGCGAGGGCCCCCCCCCGAACCATACCAGGCCACATGCCCTCAACATGGGGAGGGTGCTTTGGGGTCTCCTATGCTGCAGCCACTGGATTGTGTGTGAACCCCCCCGCTGTCAGGTCCATACGACGTACGGACATGGCGGCAAAAGTGTTGGGGGTTGTCACTGGTACAGGCAGGCACAGGCAGCAATAAAAACTTTATCACAGGTTCCAAGCTTTCCTCACTACACTAAAAATGAACTTTCCTTTAGTATGTGTCCTTGTTACAGATATTTTGTATTGCTTCCTGCCCTGAAAGAAAAGGGAAAATTCCCCATAGGGACACTGATGGCAATAAAAACCTGACAGTGACTCTAACCTCCCACTCTATAAAAAAACGAAATTAGAAGTTTGGTCAGGAGTTGGGCTTTATCTAAATATTACAGAAAAATAAACTATCCATTATAGAATACCAATCTCCAAGACGGTGAACATGATCTTCCTGGCTTCTTCACTGAACTCTTGGATAAAGAACTGACACAGTGCAGCTGCCATCCTCACAAGGTCATCCTCATTGTGCAGAGCATCGGAAACAAGGTTCTGTATCTCGGACGGTAACGTTGGCACAGTGGGTGGTGTTTTGGAGCCATCAATTTTTTTGCCAGCTTTAATGTTGTAACACAACATAAATTAAATTATCGTAATAAAGAAGTACAAAGGCAAGATTCAGACTTTATATTTGTCTTTATGCTTTTATAAAACTGACGCATAGTAAAAGTGGAGAGGTTATAAAACTGACGCATAGTAAAAGCGGAGAGGTGTTTCTAACAGCAACCAATCAGATCCTTTAATTTTATTCTAAACCGGCATCCCTGACAAATATTGGAACCAATTTGGTGGTTACCTTTCCAGCATCATCTAGATAGAAATTATGTTTGTTTTGGAGGGGCAAAATCATGAATCCATTTGCTGCTGTGGCATTCTGTGAATGGTACACATGCCAAGCAAGTGACCCCCATGTGCACTATGCAGTATGGCAGCCGCCAGGGGCCCCGGAAAGCAGTGGCAATCGGTGTGGTAGTAGTGACTGTGACTACCACAGAGATTTTCTGCTTTCTCAGGGATCACATAAGTGTGGCATATGCATACTTACAAGATGGAAAAATCCATACCTGGAAGTCAGCTAATACATTTCCAAAATGAAAGTAAATCCAGTTTAAAGGGGTTCAATTAAGTTTTGTGGCTCAAATCAGTTATATGGAATTACTGAGTACAGGATATATACTGAAATACAGGGCAAAGTCTTACTTTTATAGGGGGTGAACTTGACACTAATAATGTATTATTTATTTCCAGTATACTTTACAATGTACACATTTCACCACAGATTACATCAGTCAATTTTAAAAAATGAAACATTAGAACAGAAAGGAAGCCATTTACAACAATACATGTAAGCAATGTTTGCAAGAGATCAGGGTGCTGCACGCAAGGTCAGTTGAGAACACAGTCTAGGAAAAGCTAAAGAAGACTTTTATCTACAGTGTACATACAAAGTCTATACACCCCTGTTAAAATGTCAGGTTTCAAGTAAATCATTTCAGAACTTTTTCCGCCTTTAATGTGACCTATAAACTGTACAACTCAATTGAACAACAAACTGAAATCTTTTAGGTGGAGGGAAGTAAAAATTAAAAAAAATAAAATAAATAAAAGGGTGCGCACACCCTTAAACTAATACTTTGTTGAAGCACCTTTTGATTTTATTACAACACTCTGTTTTTGGGTATAGCACATCTTGATTTGGCAATATTTGCCCATTCCTCTATGCACTCCAAATCTGTCAGATTGTGAGGGCATCTCCTGTGCACAGCCCTCTTCAGATCACCCCACAGATTTTTGATCAGATTCAGGTCTGGGCTCTGGCTGGGCCATTCCAAAACTTTAATCTTCTTCTGGTAAAGCCATTCCTTTGTTGATTTGGATGTATGCTTTGGGTCATTGTCATGCTGAAAGATGAAGTTCCTCTTCATGTTCAGCTTTTTAGCAGAAGCCTGAAGGTTTTGTGCCAATATTGACTGGTATTTGGAACTGTTCATAATTCCCTTTATCTTGACTAAGGCCCCTGTTCCAGATGAACAAAAACAGCCCCAAAGCATGATGCTGCCACCATCATGCTTCACTGTGGGTATGGTGTTCTTTTAGTGACGTGCAGAGTTGTTTTTGCGTCAAATTAGGGAATTATGGCCAAAAACTTCAACCTTGGTTTCATCAGACCATGATAACACATTTTCCCACATGCTTTTTTGGAGACTTCAGATGTGTTTTTGCAAAATTTAGCAGGGCTTGGATGTCTTTCTTCTTAAGAAAAGGCTTCCGTCTGGCCACTCTACCCCATAACCCAGACATATAAAGAATGTGGGAGATTGTTGTCAAATGTACCACACAGCCAGTACTTGCCAGATATTCCTGCAGCTCCTTTAATGTTGCTGTAGGCCTCTTAGCAGCCTCCCTGACCAGTTTTCTGTTGTGCCATATTTTCTCCACTTGATGATGACTGTTTTCACTGTGTTCTATGGTATATCTAATGCCTTGGAAATTCTTTCGTACCCTTCTCCTGAAGGATACCTTTTAAAGTGGATGTAAACTAAATAGGCAAGACTAGGCACAGATGAATTGACATCCTCTACTGTACCAGGTAGAAGCCTTCATTAAAAAATGTGTTTGAGGTTTACATCCACTTTAACAATGAAATCCCTCTGATGCTTTGGAAGCTCTCTGCAGACAATTGCTTTTGCTGTAGGATGCGACTAAGAAAATGTCAGGAAAGACCTACTTGAACAGCTGAACTTTATTTGGGGTTAATCAGAGGCACTTTAAATGATGGAGGGGTGTACTGACTCCTATTTAACATAAGTTTGAATGTGATTGCTTATTTCTGAACACAGCTACATCCCCAGTTATTTTTAGATTGGAACCTCTAATGAGCAGGGCCCTCTGATTCCTCTTATTCTTGATTCCGCTTCCAAATTGTATTGTAACTGTAATGTCTGCCTTCATTTTGTTTAGCTCTGCGCAAATGGTTGGCGCTACATAAATCCTGTATAATAATAAGAGGGTGTGCACACTTATGTAACCACATTATTTTAGTTTTTTTTTTCTTTCTTTCAATTGAGTTGTACAGTTTATAGGTCACGTTAAAGATGGAAAAAGTTTTGAAATTATTTATCTTTGTCTAATTTTTGTGCATCACAGAAATCTGACATTTTAACAGGGGTGTGTAGACTTTTTATATCCACTGTAAGTGTAGGGTGCTAGTTTGGGCTTTGAATTTTACTTACAAAACTGATGACCAAAAAAACAGTAGTTTCATTTAGCAGCAATCACAGAGGCTGACCAAATGAACTCTTGATTTAACCATAGGAAATTACTCAAATAAAGCAAATGGTGTAGATAGTAGACCCCAATTTCTAATTACAATTTACTACTCACCCATTTCCTGGGGATCTATCCCATCTAGAGGTCCAGCAACTGCAGAAGAAGCAATTGTCACAAGAGCTGAGACTTTGGAGGCTTTGTGTATACTAACAAGATCTCTTGTAAGCTGCTCCAGGGTGGCCTCTTTCCACATGGAACCTTCAAGGAACAAAAAAAAGTATTTCATATTGTTATTGCTAACAGAACTGAAATACAAGTACCTCTGATCCAGGGGTGATAAATTTGACATGATTGAATAGTATTATGCGGTGTTCTGCTATATTAATTCTCAACAGATAACTGATATCCAAATCCTATCCCATCATCAACATATTGTGACATCATCACAGAAGGACATGAAGAAAGATAAACTAACAGCTTCACCATATACATGGCAGCCCCCACACATTGTGCCCTTATGATGCTGGACATCAGACCTGTGGTCACTCCTAAGTTTTTCTTAAGTAACACAATGGACAAAGTGAGAATCAAAATACATTTAGAATTGTCCGGGACTTGCTCAGGCCTGTCTTATCATGCGTTTTCCAAAGTGCATGGAATACAGACGTGTTGATTGTATACAATTGTGTGCAGCCTCCTCCTTGCCTAAGTTTCTGGCTTCTCCACCAACCATGACCATCAATGCAATAAGCAAGCCACCCTGTTTCATTCTTTGCATACTTTTCAAAAAGGAAATGGAGGTTTGCAAAGAGGAATCTGACTACCTAAATATAGCAAAAGGCTGATTAGGAAAATAAGCCTACTGTAAAGTCAGTAATTTTATGCTGGAGGACCAGGTAACTATAAAAAGGTAGAAGATGCCTCTTGGTGTTCAGCTACTGATTTGACAGTGATGGATAACGGTTGTTGCAGCATACCCATGTCCTAATTAAGTGAATTGATATTGTATTGTAGCATATTGTATAGGATATATACTCACTTATCACCCAAGCACTCTTCCACTGCGACACAATATTGTAGAGGACTCCCTTCTCATTCCATTGACCATGCTTCGTAGACTCTTTGTCTCTTACACAAAAAACAGTTATAGGTCTTTCCCGAGTTCTCCTTCCAACATCATCCACAACTGCTGTAGGCAGGCCAAGCCACCTACGGGAACCCTTTTCAGGTCTCAACGTATGACCAGTTTAAACAAGAGTAGAAAAGAAATGATGTTTATTGTAATGCATTTTTCTTACGCCTCAGTGTGTTAAAAACTAAATATTTCTACAATGATCTGATATACAGTACACATGCTATAGGCTCTGTAGGTCATTCTAGGGGAACTGATTTATTTTTACTGCAAGCAGATAACACAGCACAGCCAACCTAGAGAACTGACTTCTCTCTATTGCAATATTCAAGTTTAGGGAGGACAGAGATAGTCAACTGAAAGCACCACATCCCATGATTATTTAAAGACTGGAGAAAAAAGGGGGGAGGGGAAATAATTTTCCCCTGGGACTTTTAAGGTGCTGTCAAGAATATAGTCAAAAATTCAAAAAATCTGTACAATCATATTGAATAAAATTATTATTTATTAAATCAAGATTAAAATATCTGTGCCTCACATAGAAAATGAGACATAATTGTAAAACAATTTGACATAGACAAATTCACCCAAAATACATTCACATTGAGCAATGCACCATAAAGCAACTACTTAGAGATGCCATGACAATCTGCCGCTCGACATGTTTCGCTCTAAAACGAGCTTCTTCAGGAGTTTATAGGCAATGATTGTGGTGAGCTCTGGATGATAGGAAGATAAACAATAATCAATACATGATTTAAACATATATAGAGTACATCTCATGAAATTAGATTTATTCTAACAAGATGGGAATTAGTACAGAGCATTGAAATGCATATACATAAATTCAACAATTTTACAAAATTTATATACAAAATTTAAGTTTGCACATCTTACCAGGCTGTAGTGCATCAATGTAGAACAAGTACTTCAACAGACTTATATCAATATCAAACCGGTACGCTTTCATACAAAACGGGACAACGCTGCCATGCTGTGACCACAGGGGAATACAAAGTTTTAAAACGGCCCTTTAAAAAGCAGGATAAATTTGAGAGATTAGAACAAGGGGATCGCATCCCATTTACTTCTTTCCTGTTTGGTCTAGAGGAGTATATTACCTTCAGTAGAACCAATCATGGATCCTTGCCTTAAACCAAAAGGTCTCTCGGCGTATGCATGTCAAGTAGGTAGGGATAGCACCATGGTCTGCTAAACTAGTCAATGGTGACCACACGATATGGTATTGTAGGGGGAACGATCCGAGTCAAAACTGCTTTCTAAATGAAAGATGGAATACAATAAAAGGGGCCATTAGAGTTCAAAAGGTGCAGCTCAGTTTGTGATACGGCTGCGGAAAGAGAACTTACTTGAAAATCAGTGATCCGGCACATAGGCTTGAAGGAGCTTCACGCTGCCTCTGTGGAACAGCGCCGGTAGCAGAACTGTAGGCGGTACGAAGCCACCTTTATATACCCCCATCGCGGCGGCGTCTGACCTCGCCACCGGGATGCGGACGCTCGTTGGGACCGGCTACGTCACGACGGAGAAGGACGTAGCGGCGTCGTGCTGACGTCAGCAACGTTTCTGGGGCTTAGTGCGCATGTCAGAGCCTGTAAAGGCGTCACAGGCGCCGAAGGCGCCATCTTGGCTGAGGGAAGAAATGAGGTAAAAGATGTGATTTAAAGCATTGTGTGATAACTTTGAGTACTCTTGCTGTATTAACAGTGCTTAAACAATGTGTTCCCCTGGATTATTAAATAGAAGCTCAAATGCCTCATGATTGAATATCAAGCACCCACCATGATATAGCCGGACCCAATTTAATAGGGCCACCACCATGAGGGCGATTGGTTCAACCCCCACTAGTGGGTGCCCCGGGCGTCCGTGTGGTCTGGATTGGCAGAGATAGTCCCAGTATGAAGGTATTTATTACCGTGAAATTAATACCTAGTATTGAGAATGAAAACACCCTTTCTAGGTGTATGTTTGCAACCACAGCCTGCAAGGTGCATATAACAACAGCTCAGTGGAGGTTCAATGACATCAAATGTAACATATAGAACATATGTGGTCATATTACAACTATTTCTATCCATTTTATGGCTCATAAATACATATGATGCCAAGTCTATTCAGAATTTAACAATACTGAACATGGCAAATGACCTAGAAGGAGAGGAGAGAACAGAAGAGAAAAAAGAACCAAAAAGAAGGAAAAGAACAAGGAAAGGCGAGAAAAGCATACTAAAGAAAGGGAGAAGGAACCGGGCCCCACCCAGGCCGAGGATGTTTCAGCTTTCAAAGGAATGGCTTAAAACTGAACGCATCGTTCATGCCTGGATGCTGAAGCGCCGATAACTCATGTATCCAGCGTGCTTCCTTTTGAAGGAGGAGCTTGTCATAGTCACCCCCTCTGTCGCCAGGGGGGATGTGTTCCAAGGCAAAAAAATGTAGGCAATCAGCATCAAAGCCATGCTGCAATCCAACATGGCGGCTGATAGGGGTCTCCATCCTTTTTTTCTGTATCAGGGAGACATGATCCCTGATTCGGCAGAAAAAGGGTCTCTTTGTCTTCCCGATATAGAACATCTTACACTCACACAGCATAATATATACTATACCAATGGATTGACACGTTACCGCAAATCTTGGTTTGAATAGATGCCCATTGGGCAATAAAAGGCTTCGAGTCTCCAAAATATATCTACAATAAGAGCAATGATGGCAAGGTCTGCTACCCCTATCAGCCTCTTTAATTTTGACAATGTGGCTTTCATAATGGCTATGCACCAACGAATCCCTCAGAGATCGACTTCGTCTGAAAGTGATCTCAGGATATGGATTTAAATGTTTGGCCACTTTTTCGTCTCCCATTAGTAGATACCAATACTTTTTCAGGATGTCACGAGTTTGTTTATGTTGACTCGAGTAGGTAGTGATGAGTCTGACTCCGGGATTCGCCTTTTTAGTTTTCGTACTATGCAGAAGAGAGGCTCTATTTTGATTTTTAGCTCTGAGGTATGCTTTTTTAAGGCATTTTTTACTATATCCTCGATGAAGAAAGCGTGAGCGTAGACATTTAGCTTCCTTTTCAAAGTCAGACTCATCACTGCAATTGCGTTTTGCTCGCAAGTATTGCCCGTAGGGTACGCTAGTGATCAGGGGGACTGGATGAGAGCTGGTGGCATGCAGCAGGGAATTTCCTGCAGAGGGTTTCCGGTATAGAGTTGTTCTGATGCTGCCATCAGGTTTAACTATGATTTGAGTATCCAGAAAGGTCAGACTGGATTGACTAAATTCAACCGTGAACTTAAGGTTGAACCTATTGATTTTTAGACTTTCCAAGAAAGACAAAAGAAGATCTTTAGGGCCCACCCATATGAAAAAGATGTCGTCAATAAATCTCCTCCATAGGGGGATTTGTTCCATATATCGCTGCATATCGTCTCTGGAAAATAATTCCCGTTCCCATCCCCCCAGATACAGGTTGGCATAGGAGGGGGCACATTTGGTCCCCATAGCCACCCCCTGTATCTGGAGGTAATGGGATCCCCCAAATAGGAAGATGTTGTTGGAGAGGATAAACAGCAATAAATTCAAAATGAATCCATTGTATTGAGAAGATATCTCATGATTTTGGAAGAGAAAGTCCTTAACAATCTCCACCCCCTGCTGGTGGGGAATGGAGTTATATAAGGCCTCCACGTCGAGGGCTACCAACCAAGCACCCCCGGGAAGGGAAACCCCATCGAGGGCGCGTAGCAGGTCATTGGTGTCCTGGAGGTAGGACACCAAACCCTCGACGTGGGGCCTAAGAAAGTCATCAATGAGTTGGCTTGCTGTCTCGGTGAGACTGCCATTACCCGAAACAATCGGGCGGCCCGGGGGTTTGGTTTGACTTTTATGGATTTTCGGAAGAGCATATAAGGTGGGTATTCGCGGAGATGTGACATTTAGGAATTCCCAAGTGGACTTGTTGATAAGACCACTACGATAGGCTGAACCAATAAGATATTGGTAACGGTTGATGGTTAGAGTGACATGGGTTGGTGATACTTTGCGGTACCATTCATGGTTTTGGACAATGGCCAGCACCATTGATTCGTATTGGCCCTTGTCCATCACCACTAGGTTACCGCCCTTATCAGCAGGCTTGATTATAATATTTTGATTTGATTGCAAAGATCTTAAAGCCTCGGCCTGGAGAGGGGTCAAATTAGTTTCAGAGGTGTTCCTCCATTTAGTTCCCATAATTTCCTTGGTGACTTGGTTGGTAAACGCCCATACATTGGGATTACCTTGCAGGGCAGGGAATTTCGAAGATTTGGGTTTGTAATTACGGGGTGTAGCAGTGGTCAAGGAGTGGGGATGGACCAATGGAGGTGGGGGAGGGGGTGGGGGGTCAACAGCCGTTTCAAGGGCAAGGGCCATTGATCCCCCCTCCTCCCACAGCTCCATTAGATCCTCCATGGCTTTAATATCATTAATGGACATATCCTTCCACAGAGGGTTATCCAGAGAAGAACTCTGGATAGAAGGAGGTGGCCTGTCATAAAGGATTTTAAACATGAGTTTTCTCGAGAATAGGTTGAGGTCTTTTATCAATTCAAAAGGGTCTACCCTTCGCGTGGGGCAAAAGGTGAGACCCAATTTTAACACAGAAATTTGTTCTGCCGAAAGTGGGCAGGAGGAGATGTTAATCACCTCGAGTTGAGTTTCTGGGGTTTGGGATTCCCCAGGTCTGAACTCATGGTTCTTTTGGGATCCGACATCATCTGTGTGAAAATCGAAGCTGGACGAAAATCCTGCTGTGAAGAAGAAGTGTTAACATTACTTACCGAGGTGCTCGGTAAAATCCATAAAAGTCAAACCAAACCCCCGGGCCGCCCGATTGTTTCGGGTAATGGCAGTCTCACCGAGACAGCAAGCCAACTCATTGATGACTTTCTTAGGCCCCACGTCGAGGGTTTGGTGTCCTACCTCCAGGACACCAATGACCTGCTATGCGCCCTCGATGGGGTTTCCCTTCCCGGGGGCGCTTGGTTGGTAGCCCTCGACGTGGAGGCCTTATATAACTCCATTCCCCACCAGCAGGGGGTGGAGATTGTTAAGGACTTTCTCTTCCAAAATCATGAGATATCTTCTCAATACAATGGATTCATTTTGAATTTATTGCTGTTTATCCTCTCCAACAACATCTTCCTATTTGGGGGATCCCATTACCTCCAGATACAGGGGGTGGCTATGGGGACCAAATGTGCCCCCTCCTATGCCAACCTGTATCTGGGGGGATGGGAACGGGAATTATTTTCCAGAGACGATATGCAGCGATATATGGAACAAATCCCCCTATGGAGGAGATTTATTGACGACATCTTTTTCATATGGGTGGGCCCTAAAGATCTTCTTTTGTCTTTCTTGGAAAGTCTAAAAATCAATAGGTTCAACCTTAAGTTCACGGTTGAATTTAGTCAATCCAGTCTGACCTTTCTGGATACTCAAATCATAGTTAAACCTGATGGCAGCATCAGAACAACTCTATACCGGAAACCCTCTGCAGGAAATTCCCTGCTGCATGCCACCAGCTCTCATCCAGTCCCCCTGATCACTAGCGTACCCTACGGGCAATACTTGCGAGCAAAACGCAATTGCAGTGATGAGTCTGACTTTGAAAAGGAAGCTAAATGTCTACGCTCACGCTTTCTTCATCGAGGATATAGTAAAAAATGCCTTAAAAAAGCATACCTCAGAGCTAAAAATCAAAATAGAGCCTCTCTTCTGCATAGTACGAAAACTAAAAAGGCGAATCCCGGAGTCAGACTCATCACTACCTACTCGAGTCAACATAAACAAACTCGTGACATCCTGAAAAAGTATTGGTATCTACTAATGGGAGACGAAAAAGTGGCCAAACATTTAAATCCATATCCTGAGATCACTTTCAGACGAAGTCGATCTCTGAGGGATTCGTTGGTGCATAGCCATTATGAAAGCCACATTGTCAAAATTAAAGAGGCTGATAGGGGTAGCAGACCTTGCCATCATTGCTCTTATTGTAGATATATTTTGGCGACTCGAAGCCTTTTATTGCCCAATGGGCATCTATTCAAACCAAGATTTGCGGTAACGTGTCAATCCATTGGTATAGTATATATTATGCTGTGTGAGTGTAAGATGTTCTATATCGGGAAGACAAAGAGACCCTTTTTCTGCCGAATCAGGGATCATGTCTCCCTGATACAGAAAAAAAGGATGGAGACCCCTATCAGCCGCCATGTTGGATTGCAGCATGGCTTTGATGCTGATTGCCTACATTTTTTTGCCTTGGAACACATCCCCCCTGGCGACAGAGGGGGTGACTATGACAAGCTCCTCCTTCAAAAGGAAGCACGCTGGATACATGAGTTATCGGCGCTTCAGCATCCAGGCATGAACGATGCGTTCAGTTTTAAGCCATTCCTTTGAAAGCTGAAACATCCTCGGCCTGGGTGGGGCCCGGTTCCTTCTCCCTTTCTTTAGTATGCTTTTCTCGCCTTTCCTTGTTCTTTTCCTTCTTTTTGGTTCTTTTTTCTCTTCTGTTCTCTCCTCTCCTTCTAGGTCATTTGCCATGTTCAGTATTGTTAAATTCTAAATAGACTTGGCATCATATGTATTTATGAGCCATAAAATGGATAGAAATAGTTGTAATATGACCACATATGTTCTATATGTTACATTTGATGTCATTGAACCTCCACTGAGCTGTTGTTATATGCACCTTGCAGGCTGTGGTTGCAAACATACACCTAGAAAGGGTGTTTTCATTCTCAATACTAGGTATTAATTTCACGGTAATAAATACCTTCATACTGGGACTATCTCTGCCAATCCAGACCACACGGACGCCCGGGGCACCCACTAGTGGGGGTTGAACCAATCGCCCTCATGGTGGTGGCCCTACTAAATTGGGTCCGGCTATATCATGGTGGGTGCTTGATATTCAATCATGAGGCATTTGAGCTTCTATTTAATAATCCAGGGGAACACATTGTTTAAGCACTGTTAATACAGCAAGAGTACTCAAAGTTATCACACAATGCTTTAAATCACATCTTTTACCTCATTTCTTCCCTCAGCCAAGATGGCGCCTTCGGCGACTGTGACGCCTTTACAGGCTCTGACATGCGCACTAAGCCCCAGAAACGTTGCTGACGTCAGCACGACGCCGCTACATCCTTCCCCGTCGTGACGTAGCCGGTCCCAACGAGCGTCCGCATCCCGGCGGCGAGGTCAGACGCCGCCGCGATGGGGGTATATAAAGGCGGCTTCGTACCGCCTACAGTTCTGCTACCGGCGCTGTTCCACAGAGGCAGCGTGAAGCTCCTTCAAGCCTATGTGCCGGATCACTGATTTTCAAGTAAGTTCTCTTTCCGCAGCCGTATCACAAACTGAGCTGCACCTTTTGAACTCTAATGGCCCCTTTTATTGTATTCCATCTTTCATTTAGAAAGCAGTTTGGACTCGGATCGTTCCCCCTACAGTACCATATCGTGTGGTCACCATTGACTAGTTTAGCAGACCATGGTGCTATCCCTACCTACTTGACATGCATACGCCGAGAGACCTTTTGTTTTAAGGCAAGGATCCATGATTGGTTCTACTGAAGGTAATATACTCCTCTAGACCAAACAGGAAAGAAGTAAATGGGATGCGATCCCCTTGTTCTAATCTCTCAAATTTATCCTGCTTTTTAAAGGGCCGTTTTAAAACTTTGTATTCCCCTGTGGTCACAGCATGGCAGCGTTGTCCCGTTTTGTATGAAAGCGTACCGGTTTGATATTGATATAAGTCTGTTGAAGTACTTGTTCTACATTGATGCACTACAGCCTGGTAAGATGTGCAAACTTAAATTTTGTATATAAATTTGGTAAAATTGTTGAATTTATGTATATGCATTTCAATGCTCTGTACTAATTCCCATCTTGTTAGAATAAATCTAATTTCATGAGATGTACTCTATATATGTTTAAATCATGTATTGATTATTGTTTATCTTCCTATCATCCAGAGCTCACCACAATCATTGCCTATAAACTCCTGAAGAAGCTCGTTTTAGAGCGAAACATGTCGAGCGGCAGATTGTCATGGCATCTCTAAGTAGTTGCTTTATGGTGCATTGCTCAATGTGAATGTATTTTGGGTGAATTTGTCTATGTCAAATTGTTTTACAATTATGTCTCATTTTCTATGTGAGGCACAGATATTTTAATCTTGATTTAATAAATAATAATTTTATTCAATATGATTGTACAGATTTTTTGAATTTTTGACTATATTCTTGACAGCACCTTAAAAGTCCCAGGGGAAAATTATTTCCCCTCCCCCCCTTTTTTCTCCAGTCTTTCTCTCTATTGCAAATTTTACCCATTTACACTCCTGCTCAGCAGCCCACTGGCCAGTTCATTGGGTGATGGAAGCATGGCCCTCTGAATGTGCCCTTGTTGCTATACACTGGGTGGGCTCCGTCTGCCTAACCTCCTGTGCATTTATTGACCTAAGGCCACATACCTCCCTGTATTTGACTTCCTACCCTGATTGGCTGAGACACTGTGGCACCTTATTTAAGCATGGCAAAGCCAGGGCCCTGGCTTGTGAAAGCATCTTGCTACATAGCTCTCTGCCCTGCCTTGAGGTTCCTGCCCCCTTGCCAAATCTTGAATTTTTCTTTATTCAGACTGTTTATTGATTACGCTTCTCTGCTGTCTGCCCAAATCTCAGACTGTTTTTGGATAACACTGTGCCTGCTGCCTGCCCTGACCTTGGATTGCCTCTGGATATCACTAACTGTCCACTGCCTGCCCTAACCACCACCAGCCCCTGGACTTTAGTTCCCATACACTTCTGCTGTGCTATACCTCATGTGAGATCCTCATTAAGAACCCGGGTACTATTTTCAATTACCAACGCTTAATCCTTAGTGTCAATAGGCCAGAAACTGTAGCATTGTGCACCAAGACCTAGGGGGCGACCAAGTTCCTTTCAATAGGAATAGAGAAGAGGCATATTTATCAATGTTTTCACCTAAAATTCACACCACATTCACCCAAGATTCTATCTTCGGTGAAAACATTCATAAATAGAACCTTAAATTTCATTCTCAAATAGTAAACTTACTTGGTTTTTCCTCTGCAAGGCCCCATTCATGATAAGATCTGGGCAGGGATTGCTGTACATACTTTTTATATTTATTGTGGTTCTCCATTAAAATGAAGTCCCTCTGTTTTGTACCCTTCTGGTGCACAATTTTACTTGCCCCTAAAACAAACACAAACTAAATAAATAAAAAAAAAAACACAGACAGATAAGTGCAGATCAAAATTCTTCCATATATGTATTCTAATTGTGTATTTACAACTGTAGATGTTTTTCTGGAACTTAGGCCTCATGCACACAGATGCAAAAAAATGCCGCTTTCAGGGGAATTTCATGTTTTTTTCCACCTCTGAACACACCTGCATGCACATGCAGACGTTTTCAGGGGCGGAAAAAAAATGTCACATTCAAATGTTCCCGGATTCGCCACTGGATCACTTTTAGAGGCGGCAGGAGAGGTGCCCCTGCCATTTTCTGGTCTTTGGATGGATAGGCAGGAAGTCGAGTGAGGGCAAGATGGCCCCTATTTGGCTCTATGCTTGGGCTTAAAGTGTAAAAAAAAAATTTCTTTTGCTTTTAAAGGTAAATGACAGATCTGGGGTCTTTTTGACCCCAGATCTTGCAATAAAGAGGACTTGTCATGCCTATTTCTATTACAAGGGATGTTTACATTCCTTGTAATAAGAATAAATGTGATAAAAACAATAAATAAATAAAGGAACAGTGTTAGAGCCGGTTCACACTGGGGCGACTTGTCAGGCAACCTAGCCGCCTGACAAGTCGCCTCCCGTTCTGTACAATGGAACCGTTCTAATCGGAGCGACGCAAGTCGCTCCGACTTAGAAGAAAGGTTCCTGTACTACTTTGGGGGCGACTTGCATAGACTTCTATACAGAAGTCGTCTTGCAAGTCGCCGCAGCAGTCGTGTGCAGGTCGCCTCGGTGAGGCGACCTGCAAGTCGTGCCGCTTCTAATGTGAACCGGCGCTAAAAATAAAAAGTATTGCACGCAGAAGCAAATGCATACATAAGTCGCGTCCGCATTTGTAAACGGTATTCAAACCACACATGTGAGATATCACCAAGATCGTTAGAGCAAGAGCAGTAATTCTAGCACTAGACCTCCTCTGTAACTCTAAACAGGTAACCTGTAAAAAAATTTAAAGCATCGCCTACGGAGATTTTTAAGTACTGTAGTTTGTCGCCCATTCCACAAGTGTGTGCAATTTTGAAGCATGAATAAAAGTAAAAAGCCTTCGCGCTATTAAAAGTGTTACAACAAACTGCTAAACATCAAGGTGAAGTGATGAAAAGGTGTAAAATGCATAAAAGTGTAATGTGGTAAATAAAATCACAGCTGTCTGCAGCAGAACCTGAAGTGTATCACAATCCACTCACAATATAATATATGCTAAAAATGGTTCCGCGCTACAGCAAAAATAAATGCAAACATATGAATGACCTAATGGTGTCTAAAGGTGAACAGATGATGAATCCTCTTAAAGTGAATAATAAAAATAAATCCAAAAACCACTAAAAGTATTAATCGTCTCTTAAAAATATCAATAATAAATGGAGCACAAGTGCATACAAAAGTGTCTGTGCAAAAAATGTCAAGAAGGTCCCAAACAAACAATGTGCAAGGAGAGGTAGGAATCCAGGGATGAGCTCACAAAACCCTCACCTTCATAGCTTAAAAATCAGGCATATAGTGAGCAGGAGTTCGTTGTGTGGTTCCCTCTTCAGCCACCAGGGGGCCCTTTGTTCCACTGTATACACGGCCAATAGTCACTCTCGGCCCATGAGAAAGGGGATGATTCTGGTGTATAATCAAGCAGCCACCACTAGAGGGACCTCTACATCACTCTCAAAACGGCCTCAGATAGACATCCCATCCAAGTCCTCATCCGAACCTGTCACCTCCGTTCGAGGGGGGGGGGGGGGGGAAGGCGGGGGGAACAAGGGAACGAGAGAGGGTGGGTAGAGGTGGGGGAAGAAGAAATTCCAGATAGTGTAGTATGTAAAATCCAAGTATGGTTTAATAAAAGTAATCCTGGACTCTTACAATATGAAAGTTAAAAACAAGCAAGAATCAGCAAAACGAAGCATCCGAGCGCCACTCTTACGTCACTTCCGGTGCACTGTCAACCTACGACCACTCCCTACGCGTTACGTCATCACGTGACTTCATCAGAGATCCCCTGATGAAGTCACGTGATGACGTAACGCGTAGGGAGTGGTCGTAGGTTGACAGTGCACCGGAAGTTCCCCCCGCCTTCCCCCCCCCCCCTCGAACGGAGGTGACAGGTTCGGATGAGGACTTGGATGGGATGTCTATCTGAGGCCGTTTTGAGAGTGATGTAGAGGTCCCTCTAGTGGTGGCTGCTTGATTATACACCAGAATCATCCCCTTTCTCATGGGCCGAGAGTGACTATTGGCCGTGTATACAGTGGAACAAAGGGCCCCCTGGTGGCTGAAGAGGGAACCACACAACGAATTCCTGCTCACTATATGCCTGATTTTTAAGCTATGAAGGTGAGGGTTTTGTGAGCTCATCCCTGGATTCCTACCTCTCCTTGCACATTGTTTGTTTGGGACCTTCTTGACATTTTTTGCACAGACACTTTTGTATGCACTTGTGCTCCATTTATTATTGATATTTTTAAGAGATGATTAATACTTTTAGTGGTTTTTGGATTTATTTTTATTATTCACTTTAAGAGGATTCATCATCTGTTCACCTTTAGACACCATTAGGTCATTCATATGTTTGTATTTATTTTTGCTGTAGCGCGGAACCATTTTTAGCATATATTATAATTTTGAAGCATGAGTCGTTCGATATCTATTTACTCAGCGTAACATCATCTTTCACATTATAGAAAAAGATTGGGCTAACTTTAGTGGTTTTTTTTTAATTCATTAAAGTATATTTTTTTCCAAAAAAATTATGTTTGAAAGACTGCTGTGCAAATACAGTGTGACATAAAATATTGCAACAATCGCCATTTTATTCTCTAGGGTTTAATTTAAACTTGTAAACAAAAAGTTCCAGAAAAGGCTTGGTCAGCAAGTGGATATGCAATCTATACACTGGCTAATTTATATCACAAATTTACCTGAATAAAGTTCTTTCTCAAATTCATTCTCAGTGGTATAGACATATTTCCCCGCTTTTGGGTTTATTGTGTCTTGTAGCTGCAGTGGAGGTGCTAATTCATAATGCTTGACCACCAATGTTTCTGCTGTTTTGTTTTTGCCACCAACCTCCTTCTTTTCTGTTGGTGATGGTAAATATCCAGGTAAGCTATATGGAAAGAGAGATAATACTGATCTACTGACATCCACCTATAATGTTTTAGGATATTGTATAGCATGGTCCTTAGATGGGGAAAGCACTACAGCTGTGCTAGAAGTGGAACATTCACTCAGTTTACTTTTATATGGGAGCTCTGTAATTCATTGCAGCTAGTCCCACTGTAGCTCACTAAAGGGCCACTGGGATGGTACTTTTGAAATCTGTGTTTAAGCATCACCAATTACATTGAACTTCCATTTTTTTCTTTTTATGTTTCCCCCTTCCCCATATACATCATTGTGGATTCAAAAGAAACTTGATGCAAGTAACCCGAATTACAAGACAGATTTACTAAACAATTCATCAATTTTTTCCTCTGCTGCTCTAAAGTAACAGTTACATTATAAAAACCTGCCCCTGACACTTCTTTATCTAACATATGTATTTAGGAAAAATTGGGTTTATCTACTATCATAATTCTATTGCAGATCTTTTAAAAAATGCTCTAGTTGGCCACCCAGGATTCCAGGAACAGGGGTTTCGAATAAATAAAAATACTATTACATATACCACACTAATTGGGAGGTGGCCTAGATGCGCATCTTAACCTCAAGTTATACTGATCAAAATTCAGCCAGTCCAGCAGGAACCAGCTAAATTTCAATCAGTATATGGGCTCCCCTGCTTGACAGAAATAATTAGTTTAATAGGAAAGGACATCTTGGTAAATTTTCATTGATCAGTGGCTGCAGCCAATTAGCTGCAGCCATTGATCAGTGTATCCTGACAGCAGTGAGTGCTGATGGCCAGCAGATAGTCATGTTTTAGTTTGTGGCGATTTTGCTTGGCAAATATCCCCCCTAGGCTCTCAGCAGAATAAATATGATTATTACTCCCGAATACTCACTTACTTGTAATAAACAGGAAGCAGGGTTTCAGATTTTTTTTCTTGCATAACAACATGTACATTTTGTAACCTGGACTTTTCTAATTCATTGCATGTCCTAAAGTCTTCTTCAGTCAGCTGGTCCTCACTTATCAGCACTGTAGCCTTATCCAAACCATACTGCTGATCAAACCTTTCTTTGGGTTCCTTATGTTCCGTGGTGTGAGCCAACATACATTGTGATTTAGCTTTTGTCAAAGTCTTCAAAAGAACTTCATTGCTTCTAAATTTGTTTGACTCAGTAGCAAGACTTGGTTTAAACTTCTCCCTGAGCTTGTCTTTAGCCCCTCCGCTTACATCAGATGCTTTCGATTTTTCTACCAGGAAGCTTGGTACATTTTCTTGAGATGTCTTCCATATACTCTTCCCAAGTATAGGGCAACTTTTTGATTTTATATCTTTGGAAGGTACAGAGGGATTTAAATGGCATATTTTGTGGTGCTTTGGATGTGTGCTTGATCCCCTCTTGCCTTTTGTTTGTGGAATAATATCTAAGATGTTGTAGATAGTTTGTGAATCCCATTCTTCATAGGGTAGACTGGAGAGGCCTCTGTCCTTTACCACCTCTTTGGAAAAATGAAGGTCTCCAGCTACACTTTGAATGTATTTAGCTTGATGCTGTAAGGAATGGCGGTTTGCGGGGCAGTACTCAGTTATAGGTTGGATAGATGTCGGGTGATGAGATCTGTGCGAAGGTAAGCTGAATTTTGAAATTCTTTGAGATGGTTCAAGGCAAAACACCATCTGATGACAATAGGTGGTGGAAAGTTCCATCATACTTAGCAATATCCCTTAAAAAAAATAAAAATTATATTTAATATCCTTGTGGCCAGATATAAATGTATTTACTTTATGTTGCAACAAAGTGCTTTAAAGTAAGCTGATTAGTCAGAATCTGAAACAATCATACAAATTACTCTTCAGGATGGCTGCAATTTTTTTTACACACTTCATATACAGCACTAAGACCTGATAAATAAGAACCGTTTATATGCCTGAAACGCTGGCTTTTTATCATATAAACTATTGAAATAAAGTGTAATTCCACTTTTGTTAAGAAAAAAACAATCCCCCTGGGTGATCTATGCCGATTGCAGGGATTTTACCAAACTTTGTTGCAGATTCTTACCTGTTTCTGATCTATAGAAATAGCTGTTTGTTGCACTATGCAGACGGAATCTGAATAGGAGGGTCCAATTCATGAAAATTAGCTTGTGCACTCTTAGTGTTTAATGAGAAAAGCTGAAGGGTCGGCATCCCGTTAGAATTATCTCATCAAAACTAAAAAGTCCTATTGCAGGTGATGCCTAACATTTGGCTTGTATCTTAGTGCAGACTTCTGGGAAAATCAGTGAGCCAATCACACAAGCAGTGGAAATATAAAGTGGGGGATGTTACTACGCTAACTCAATATAGTGATGAAAGATAAACAGCTGCTACATGGAAATATGACAAAAATTCAAAAGCAAAGGATAGTATAAATGTAGCGCCAAACCATAGACATTAAATAATGTCACCAAATAATGTATAAAAGTGATCAGAACTAAATAGTGAATATTAGTCCAAAAAATAAGTACAACAAAGCATATGAAAAATGGGTTAAAACACAAATAAGGAAGTCCCAAAGGTGAAAAAATGTTGTGGAAAACATATAAAAAGTCCCCTGCAGAAAATGGTTGTTCAGAAGTGGGATACAGAGGCCTTAGCAAGCATGTAAAACTTCAGGGATAGTGTGTCCTCCACCCAAGGTAAGCGATGTATACTCTTACCGGAACAGGTGGATTTGAACGTCAGCGACAACGAGTCAACAAGGCAAGGATAGCCGAATCAACAGATGGCCAAAATGATCCAGGAAATCCAGGTGAACTCCAAGGATGGATCCAGGAAATCGTACCGATGATGGTAAGGTTGGAACTCAGATGTTAGACCACCAAACTGAAAAGCCAGAAACTTTCAGACTGGAAGAGAGAGCAGTGAGATGACCATAGTCCATTACTGGTCCTTCACTGACCAATCACGGGCTGCAGGCAGGGATCTGACTTTAGCTACAATGCTAACGGCAGCAGAGAAAAGTTGGGGCACCAGGCCGGCTGGAGTGTGTGGAAAGCTTTTAAAATGGTAAAGCACTATTTTAAGGTTTATTACCTTGCATGTGGGCGATGTGAGTGGAGACCAATGGTAAATTAATAAGGATGGAGTATACCCTGTGATATGAGATGCCTGAATAAGTGGATAAGCCAAAAGACGGAGGAAAATCTAAAGAGGGAAAAGCAGAAGATTGATTGTAATCTAAAGGCATAGCCACTAAGCCTGTAAGGTGAGGGTACAACTGGTGACGGTAACACGAGGATATATATATATATATATATATATATATATATATAGATATATATAGATATATATATCTACAGTGGGAATGGAAAGTATTCAGACCGCCTTAAATTTTTCACTCTTTGTTATATTGCAACCTTTTGCTAAAATCATTTAAGTTCATTTTTTTTCCTCATTAATGTACACACAGCACCCCATATTGACAGAAAAACACAGAAATGTTGACATTTTTGCAGATTTATTAAAAAAGAAAAACTGAAATATCACATGGTCCTAAGTATTCAGATCCTTTGCTGTGACATTCATATATTTAACTCAGGTGCTGTGCATTTCTTCTGATCATCCTTGAGATGGTTCTACACCTTCATTTGAGTCCAGCTGTGTTTGATTATACTGATTGGACTTGATTAGGAAAGCCACACACCTGTCTATATAAGACCTTACAGCTCACAGTGCATGTCAGAGCAAATGAGAATCATGAGGTCAAAGGAACTGCCTGAAGAGCTCAGAGACAGAATTGTGGCAAGGCACAGATCTGGCCAAGGTTACAAAAAAAATTCTGCTGCACTTAAGGTTCCTAAGAGCACAGTGGCCTCCATAATCCTTAAATGGAAGAAATTGGGACGACCAGAACCCTTCCTAGAGCTGGCCGTCCAGCCAAACTGAGCTTTTAGAGGAAAAGAGCCTTGGTGAGAGAGGTAAAGAAGAACCCAAAGATCACTGTGGCTGAGCTCCAGAGATGCAGTCGGGAGATGTGAGAAAGTTGTAGAAAGTCAACCATCACTGCAGCCCTCCACCAGTCGGGGCTTTATGGCAGAGTGGCCCGATGCAAGCCTCTCCTCAGTGCAAGACACATGAAAGCCCGTATGGAGTTTGCTAAAAAACACCTGAAGGACTCCAAGATGGTGAGAAATAAGATTCTCTGGTCTGATGAGACCAAGATAGAACTTTTTGGCCATAATTCTAAGCGGTATGTGTGGAGAAAACCAGGCACTGCTCATCACCTGTCCAATACAGTCCCAACAGTGAAGCATGGTGTCATGGTTATGCAATAGTTTCTCTGTCAGCCTACCTGTCTCCATGTGTTCATCTCTAAAGACCAGCTGCCTCTCACCTGACTGGTTTTATAACCTCTCCTCTAAGCATGGCCCCACCCCAGGCCCTATCAGGGAACCCTATATTAACCTGTGCACTGCAAGCCAGCAGTGCTGATCAACCATTGTGTGTTAGCCTCCGTGTGTACTTGCTGTGTTTCCTACGTCTGATTCCAGTTACCGACTTTGGCCTGTTCTTAACTATTCCTGTCTGCTCGTGACCCTGACCTTTGGCGTGTCCCTGACCATCCCTGTTTGCCTGTGACCCTGAACCTTGGCGTGAACTCTGTTGTCCTTGTCTGCTTGTGGCCCCGACCTTGGCTTGTCCCTTACTTTCCTTGTTGTTACAGCCTGCTGCCTCCTTCCTCTTCTCCTGTAGTCTACCATGAGCGTGAGCTGTGAGACCCTGGGGGCCGCGACCTGGAGCCAGACTGCAGCGCAGTCCATCCTCACCACTAGAGGCTCTGGTGAACACCTGCTGGCTCTTAGACTCCACGCCCTGGGGAATCTATGCTCTAGCTCCCAGTGGGATCTGTGTCAGTGATCCAGTAGACCTGCTTCCTGAACCTCCCAGGGTTCAACCTGCAGCAGTCAGTCCTAGGGTCCACTACCTTAGCGGTACACTTCTGACCCCTACAGAGTGCATCTGTCACCTAGCCTCAAGGTGACCTGACACATGGTGGTGGCAGCATCATGCTGTGGGGGTGTTTTTCAGCTGCAGGGACAGGACAACTGGTAGCAATCGAGGGAAAGATGAATGCGGCCAAGTACAGGGATATTCTGGATGAAAACCGTCTCCAGAGTGCTCAGGACCTCAGATTGGGCCGAAGGTTTACCTTCCAACAAGACAATGACCCTAAGCACACAGCTAAAATAGCAAAGGAATGGCTTCACAACAGCTCCGTGGCTGTTCTTGAATGGCCCAGCCAGAGCCCTGACTTAAACCCAATTGAGCATCTCTAGAGAGACCTAAAAATGGCTGTCCACCAACGTTTACCATCCAACCTGACAGAACTGGAGAGGATCTGCAAGGAAGAATGGCAGAGGATCCCCAAATCCAGTTGTGAAAAACTTGTTGCATCTTTCCCAAAAAGACTCATAGCTGTATTAGATCAAAAGTGTGCTTCTACTAAATACTGAGCAAAGGGTCTGAATACTTAGGACCATGTGATATTTCAGTTTTTCTTTTTTAATAAATCTGCAAAAATATCAACAATTCTGTGTTTTTCTGTCAATATGGGGTGCTGTGTGTACATTAATGAGGAAAAAAATGAACTTAAATGATTTTAGCAAATGGCTGCAATATAACAAAGAGTGAAAAATTTAAGGGGGTCTGAATACTTTCCGTCCCCACTATATATATATATATATATATATATATATATATATATATATATATATATATATATATATAGATATGTATATATCTATATATATAGATCTATATCTTTATATATATATATGTCACGAAACGTCCAACACTCTGCTTGAGTTACTTTCATCAGTACACCACTCCCTCCCAGTCTGGACTCAGATATCAGATATTCCAACCGCTCATAAGCACAAAACAATGCGAGACTTGTTTTACTGCTAACATGGACTATTTTATTTAGAATCAAAATTACAAGACTTTATATGCCGTTGGAACCTCCTCTAACAATACAACTGTAACCTAATTAACATGAGCTAGTTTACTAAATCATTTACCCAGACTAGGTGACTATTTAATACACATTACCATAAACATCAACACAGGGTTAATTAGAACAAACAACAATGTGTGGAATACCCTTAGAACCTGTGGTAAGCCACACTAGACTCATTTACATTAAACACATTATAGCAGACCACAAGACAGGTAGTTGGAGTTGATGACACCAGCATCTCCTCACAGTATGTGTCCCAACAGCATGAATCAGTCTTATCAACAGGGGGGCTGCTGGAGGAATCCCCCTCCCTCTACAGGGACACACATCCCAAATGACCACAGCAAAGAGTCCACAACAGAATGAGACAACATACAATATATACATATATACACAATTGAGTCTGATTAGTACAGATCAGACTGGATTTCTAATTCACCTTGCAGAGTATTGTTCCCTTAACCACTTAAGGACCGGACCATTATGCTGCTTAAGGACCAGAGGACTTTTTACAATTTGGCACTGCGCTGCTTTAACTGATGATTGCGCGGTCATGCAATGTTGTACCCAAACAAAATTTGCGTCCTTTTCTTCCCACAAATAGAGCTTTCTTTTCCTGTCGCATCATGGCAGCATACACGTTGGGTTGTGACTCCGCCTCCACAACCTGATAGGACCACATAGCTATAAATTAGAGAGTAGACACCTGCCCCAGTATTCTCTTATTTTTCCTCACCTGTCAGGACGCACGGATCAGCACCCCCTTACCGCTTCGCCCCAGCCAGGTTCTAGCCTCTCCTGGGTGGAAGTCCTTCTTGTACAGCCTCTAAACGAGCTAAATGGAAGGAGCCCCACTCTGGTGATCTCAGGGGCATTCTCTCATCTCACTCAGCTGTCTGACCACAATATAAGCCTTAAACAGGCTTCAAGTGCAGCAGCCCACAAAAGCCTTAAACAGGCTTGCTGGAGGAATGGCCAGGGAAGCTTCAATGTGGCCTCATGAAATAAGCCTTAAACAGGCTTAGTTGTGTGCAGCGGTCTCCCCCCCCCTCTTTCCCCCTCTCCTACCAGTACCTCTGCCCATCTGCTGGGCTCTGTGGTTCTCCAAATCTGCTGTCCGGAGCGCCGAGCGTTCTCGGCGTCCTCGCGCATGCGCAGTGCGTCGTTTGGGCACCCCTGGGCCGCTTTCCAGCTTCCAAGATGGCGCCGGGTGTCCCGCGGCGCTACTGCGCATGCGCGAGCGTCCGACGCTGATGGCGGCGGATTTAAAAGCCCAGCAGTAGCTGTATTTGCTGCTGCTGGTTGTCTGTGCATGACAGATCGTTTTGGACTTCAAAAGCGCTCTACAAAGGTAGGTGGCCTTCCTCTACTCTGCCTTTAAGTCAGGATTCCTGCTCCCTCTGCATAGCGCTGTTTATTTTTTTCTCCCTGCAGGTTTCCAGTCCGCTTTCTCTCCATGGAGACCGCTGCCCCAGCAGATCACCGTCAGCCTATTAGGTAAGGGGGGGAAGACAAGTGTAAGTATTGAAGATTGAAAAAGAGAGCACTACTAACGCGGCCTAAATTGGTCAGCCCTACCCGGTCTTCAAGAACGTCTGCTTCAAGACAAAGAGAGTCCTCACGCAGGGGAAGTCGCTCCAGACACAGAAGGAGCCGTTCCTATCATAGAAGAAGCCGCTCAAGAGGAAGCCGCAGAAGAAGCCGCTCCAGGTCGCGCTCTAGGCACGGCCGATCCCGCCATAGAAGATCGCCCTCACGCAGACATCGTTCCCCCGCACGCCACTCCCGTCCTGCCGGGAACGCATGCTGGGTTTGCGGCGCAGCGGCTCTTCCGGAGAAACTGGTCTGTCAAAAATGCCTGGAAGAGGCCACAAGAGAGAGAGTCTTGGAGGTCGGAGATTCAGCTGGGGCCGTAGCCCCCCAGGCCTCGATATCAGATGTGGATTTCTCCACTACTACCTCTCCAGCCCGGGCTAGCACATCAAAGGAGCAAGACTCCCTGTCTGATAATGAGGGTCTGGAGGTATCGGCCGGATTCGACTTCAGTCTGATAGAGCCGTTTGTTAAGTCGGTTAAGGAGGCAATAGGATGGGAGGAACCCCAGGAAGCCCAACCAAAACAAAGGAAGTATTTTCCTCAGCTCAGAAAGGATCCAGAATCTTTCCCGTTCATTGACGAACTAGAGGACCTAATCAAGGAAGAATGGCAGAGGCCAGAAAAGAAGTCTAGTCTGAATAACAGACTCCTGAAGCTATACCCACTCAAGGAGCCTAAGGTGAACCCTCTGGTGTCCCTTCCGGTAGTGGACGCATCCCTGATGCGCCTAGCCAGGCATGTTACCCTCCCATTAGAAGACGTGGTAACGTTTAGAGATGTCCTCGACAGAAAGATCGACACGGATCTCAAGCGGGCTTACCTGTCGGCTGGAGGCGCCTGCAGGCCTGCAATAGCACTTGCTGCAGTAGGAAGAGTCATCTCGAGCTGGTCCACAAGCGCGGAAAAGCTTGTATCAGAGGGTGCAGACCAAGAAAGAATAGTAAAGGCGTTGCAAGAGCTAAGCTTGGCGGGCGACTTTGTGGCTGAAACTTCGGTCGACACCATCGGGTCTGCGTCTAAATCTATGCTGGCCTCAGTAACAGCCAGAAGAGCATTGTGGCTGAAGCCCTGGACGGCGGATCCAGCTTCCAAATCTAACTGGTGTCGTATTCCGTTCGATGGTGAGCGCCTCTTCGGAACAAAATTAGACACAGCCATCTCCAAAGTAACCGGCGGAAAGTCCGGGCTCATCCCCTCAGACAGGAGGCCCAAGCAACAGAGACCTCCTCCCTTTAAGCGGAACCTCCCAGAGAGATATAGGGACGCGAGAGCATACAGACCAGGCAAGGAGTATCGAAGGAGCTGGAAGAACCCTCAAACCTCCTTTATGAAGTTTCAGAAGCCTAAGGCGCCTGCTTCCAGTGACCAGAAGCCCTTTTGAAGGTGCGCCCGTCCGACCAGCGGTAGTGGGAGCAAGACTCTCCAGTTTCAAGCTGGTCTGGGCGGAAACCATAAGGGATACCTGGACCCTGGCCACTGTCACCTTCGGCCACAGGTGGTCCTTCAAAAACCGGCCCCCAGGGGATCAGTTCTATCCAACCCGTATTCCTCCATCTCGGGAAAAAAGGTTGTCGCTACTGAACTACATCCAAGATCTTCTCCAAAAACGAGCAATAATGGAGGTTCCGCCAGCACAACGAGGCAGGGGATTCTATTCTCCATTATTTCTCGTCAAGAAGAAGTCAGGGGACTTTCGTCCGGTTCTAGACCTAAAGAACCTCAACAAGTCCATCAGAGTGGAGTCATTCAGGATGGAGAGCTTGCAGTCTATCCTCCAGGCCATAAATCTGGGAGACTGGATGCTCTCCATAGATCTCCAGGATGCCTACCTGCACATTCCAATCCACGGGGCATTCCAGAAATTCCTGCGATTCTCGGTGGGTCAAGGGCACTTCCAGTTTCGAAGCCTTCCCTTTGGGATCTCAACAGCCCCCAGAACATTTACGAAGGTGTTACTACCAGCAATAGCCTTTTTGAGGGAGAAAGGTCTAAGGGTCCACCATTACCTGGACGACATCCTCCTCCTCTCAAGCATCCAGGAATCACTCGTCCAACATCGCGAGATCCTGGTTTCCACCCTAACGAGTTTAGGATGGATAATCAACTGGCAGAAAAGCAACATCCAACCTACCCAAAGGATGGTCTTCCTGGGAGCCGAACTGGACACCCGAGCAAACACAGTGGAATTGCCAAGGGAGAAGTTGTCCCTACTAATTCAGAAAGTGAAAGAGGCTGTCCCAGCGTCATGTCTACCGGCCAGAGCATATCTCAGGCTCCTAGGTTCCCTATCAGCAACCATTCCAATGGTCAGATGGGCGCAATGGAATACCAGACCCCTGCAAGCCTCCTTCCTGCGCCAGTGGGATGGATGGTCCATGTCCCAATTGATTCGCATCCCAGAGGAAGCCAGGCTATCTTTACGGTGGTGGACCCACCCCGACAACCTCAGCAGATGCAAGCAGATAGTCATCCTCCACCAGGAGGTAGTAACTTCGGACGCCAGTCTGGAAGGATGGGGGGCACACTACCTACACTATGCAGCTCAGGGCCGCTGGCTCTTCAAAACCAAGGATGTAGTATCGAACGTCCTGGAGATGAAGGCAGCCTTCCAAGCCCTCTTGGCATTCAGCTCACTTTTGAGAGGGAAACAGGTCCTCATTCAAATGGACAACCGAGTGGCGGTAGCCTACCTCAACAGGCAGGGGGGTACCAAGAGCATCTCCTTGATGCGGGAAGTCGGTCCGGTGATGCAATGGGCTCAACTGAACCTGTGGGACCTGAAGGCGGCCTATATTCCGGGGGTTCAGAACTTACTGGCGGATTCTCTCAGCAGAACATTCGTTTCCAACAACGAGTGGTGTCTAAGCCCACAGGCCTTTGCCCTCATATGCCAGACATGGGGTCATCCAGACATAGACCTCGCAGCAACACCAGAGAACAAGAAGTGTCAGAGGTTTCTGTCGAGGAACCCCTTCCCCGCAGCGGAGGGTACGGATTGTCTCCAGCACGCCTGGAACTTTCGCCTAGGCTACATTTTTCCACCGACCCCACTGATAGCCAAGTTCCTTCTGAGGCTCAAACACTCAACAGCTCTAGTACTGGCTGTGATTCCCTTTTGGCCACGGAGGCCTTGGTTCACCACCCTCCTGCAACTGAGCACAGCGGATCCACTTCCACTCCCGGTAACAACGGATCTACTAAACCAGGGCCAGCTACTACATCCGAATCCAGAGAGATTGCACCTAGCGGCCTGGAGACTGAAAGGTCTAGGTTCCTAGATCAAGGATGTTCTCAGAAGGTAGTCGATACCCTGCTTCAAGCCAGGAAATCCTCCACGAATAGCACCTACGAGAGAATCTGGGGAAAGTTCTCTTCCTTTGCTCAGGAACAAGGTTGGGACCCTTCTTCCCCATCAGCAATACAAGTGCTTGAGTTCCTCCAGTCAGGTCTAGACAAAGGCCTTAGGTCTAGTACCCTGAAAGTCCAAGTCTCTGCCATCTCTGCTTTGACAGGGGTTAGAAGGGCACTTAACCCTCTGGTGGTGCAATTTCAAAGAGCCTGCCTGAAGCTAAGACCGCCCAGGAAACCTTAATTTCCAACATGGGACCTATCAACTGTCCTAGAGGGTTTTATCCGGAGAACCATTCTCCCCACTTGAGGATACCTCCCTCTGGGACCTGACTCTAAAGGTATCATTCCTAATTGCCATCACATCAGCGAAGAGGGTCTCAGAAATGCAAGCCTTGCTGATCAAAGAACCGTATCTGATGGTTTATCCAGACAGACTAACCCTGAAGCCTTCAGACAGGTTTATCCCAAAAGTCTCCTCTTCGTTCCACTTTAACCAGGAGATTGACCTCCCGGCTTTGATCACGGATCAGGGCGTCCCTCATCCCCTGGATGTCAAGGGCAACATTCTGCATTACCTTTCGGTAACCAAGCCATTCAGAAAATGCGAGAACCTTTTAGTCAGCCCACATGGGTTCAGGAAGGGTCAGGCAGCTTCTGCCCGTACCATCGCCTCATGGCTCGTGAAAGCTATCAAGAAGGCCTACTCCTTAAGCACCTTGCAGATTCCGGGAGATCTAAGAGCGCATTCCACCAGGGCAATGGCTACTTCATGGGCAGCTTACTGTAAAGTTTCAGCGGAAACCATTTTTAGAGCGGCCACTTGGTCTTTGAGGAACACCATCATTTCTCATTATAGAATAGACGCTGCACGCTTAGCAGCAGTTGAATTTGGGAGGGCCGTTATACAGGCCAATTCTTCTGTTTCTTGTCAATAAAATTTGATTTTGCATTCCCACCCAGTTTGGCGAGTTACTCCCCAACGTGTATGCTGCCATGATGCGACAAGAAAACGGAAAATTGTATACTCACCTTTCCGTAATTTTCCTTTCCTGTCGCATCTTCATGGCAGCACACAATCACCCACCCTCTGAGGTGACATGTGTATATATTTACAGAGAATACTGGGGCAGGTGTCTACTCTCTAATTTATAGCTATGTGGTCCTAATAGGTTGTGGAGGCGGAGTCACAACCCAACGTGTATGCTGCCATGAAGATGCGACAGGAAAGGAAAATTACGGAAAGGTGAGTATACAATTTTCCGTTTTGATGGTATTTGATCACCTCTGCCGTTTTTATTTTCTGCGCTATAAACGGAAAAAGACCGAAAATTTTGAAAAAAAATGATATTTTCTACTTTTTGTTATAAAAAAAATCCAATAAACTCAATTTTAGTTATACATTTAGGCCAAAATGTATTCGGTCACATGTCTTTAGTAAAAAAAATGTCAATAAGCGTATATTTATTGGCTTGCGCAAAAGTTATAGCGTCTACAAACTAGGGTACATTTCCTGGAATTTACACAGCTTTTAGTTTATGACTGCCTATGTCATTTCTTGAGGTGCTAAAATGGCAGGGCGGTACAAACCCCCCCAAATGACCCCATTTTGGAAAGTAGACACCCCAAGGAAATTGCTGAGAGGGATGTTGAGCCCATTGAATATTAATTTTTTTTTTCCCAAGTGATTGAATAATGACAAAAAAAACAAAAAACAAAAAGTTGTCACTAAATGATATATTGCTCACACAGGCCATGGGCATATGTGGAATTGCACCCAAAAATATATTCAGCTACTTCTCCTGAGTACGGGGATACCACATGTGTGGGACTTTTTGGGAGCCTAGCCGCGTACGGGGCCCTGAAAACCAATCACCGCCTTCAGGATTTCTAAGGGCGTAAATTTTTGATTTTACTCCTCACTACCTATCACAGTTTTGAAGGCCATAAAATGCCCAGATGGCACAACCCCCCCCCCCCAAATGACCCCATTTTGGAAAGTAGACACCCCAAGCTATTTGCTTTGAGGCATGTTGAGTCCATGGAATATTTTATATTTTGACACAAGTTGCGGGAAAGTGACCATTTTTTTTTTTTGCACAAAGTTGTCACTAAATGATATATTGCTCACACAGGCCATGGACATATGTGGAATTGCACCCCAAAATACGTTTAGCTGCTTCTCCTGAGTATGGGGATACCACATTTGGGGGGCTTTTTGGGAGCCTAGCCGCGTACGGGGCCCCGAAAACCAATCACCGCCTTCAGGATTTCTAAGGGTGTAAATTTTTGATTTCACTCTTCACTGCCTATCACAGATTCGGAGGCCATGGAATGCCCAGATGGCACAACCCCCCCCCCCCCCAAATGACCCCATTTTGGAAAGTAGACACCCCTAAGCTATTTGCTCAGAGGCATGGTGAGTATTTTGCAGCTCTCATTTGTTTTTGAAAATGAAGAAAGACAAGAAAAAAAAATTTTTTTTTATTTTTTTCAATTTTTAAAACTTTGTGACAAAAAGTGGGGTCTGCAAAATACTCACTATACCTCTCAGCAAATAGCTTGGGGTGTCTACTTTCCAAAATGGGGTCATTTGGGGGGGGGGGTTGTGCCACCTGGGCATTCCATAGCCTCCGAAACTGTGATAGGCAGTGAAGAGTGAAATCAAAAATTTACGCACTTAGAAAGCCTGAAGGCGGTGCTTGGTTTTTGGGGTCCCGTACGCGGCTAGGTTCCCAAAAAGTCTCACACATGTGGTATCCCCGTACTCAGGAGAAGCAACAGAATGCATTTTGGGGTGTAATTTCACATATTCCCATGGCATGTTTGAGCAATATATCATTTAGTGACAACTTTGTGCAAAAAAAAAAAAAAAAATTTGTCTCTTTCCCGCAACTTGTGTCACAATATAAAATATTCCATGGACTCGACATGCCTCTCAGCAAATAGCTTGGGGTGTCTACTTTCCAAAATGGGGTCATTTGGGGGGTTTTGAACTGTCCTGGCATTTTATGCACAACATTTAGAAGCTTATGTCACACATCACCCACTCTTCTAACCACTTGAAGACAAAGCCCCTTCTGACACTTTTTGTTTACATGAAAATTTTTTTTTTTTTTTTGCAAGAAAATTACTGTGAACCCCCAAACATTATATATTTTTTTAAAGCAAATGCCCTACAGATTAAAATGGTGGGTGTTTCATTTTTTTTTCCACACAGTATTTGCGCAGCGATTTTTCAAACGCATTTTTTGGGGAAAAAACACACTTTTTAAAATTTTAATGCACTAAAACACACTATATTGCCCAAATGTTTGATGAAATAAAAAAGATGATCTTAGGCCGAGTACATGGATACCAAACATGACATGCTTTAAAATTGCGCACAAACGTGCAGTGGCAACAAAATAAATACATTTTTAAAAGCCTTTAAAAGCCTTTACAGGTTACCACTTTAGATTTACAGAGAAGGTCTACTGCTAACTTACTGCCCTCGATCTGACCTTCGCGGTGATACCTCACATGCATGGTGCAATTGCTGTTTACATTTGACGCCAGACCGACGCTTGCGTTCGCCTTAGCGCGAGAGCAGGGGGGGACAGGGGTGCTTTTTTTTTTTTTTCTTTATTATTTTTTTGCTTTTTTATCTTATTTTTAAACTGTTCCTTTCATATTTTTTAAAAAAAATCATTTTTATTGTTATCTCAGGGAATGTAAATATCCCCTATGATAGCAATAGGTAGTGACAGGTACTCTTTTTTGAAAAAATTGGGGTCTATTAGACCCTAGATCTCTCCTCTGCCCTCAAAGTATCTGACCACACCAAGATCGGTGTGATAAAATGCTTTCCCAATTTCCCAATGGCGCTGTTTACATCCGGCGAAATCTAAGTCATAAACTGCTCGTAGCTTCCGGTTTCTTAGGCCATAGAGATGTTTGGAGCCACTCTGGTCTCTGATCAGCTCTATGGTCAGCTGGCTGAATCACCGGCTGCATTCTCATGTTCCCTGTTGAGACAGGAGAGCCAGAAAAAAACACGGAAGACAGTGGGGGGGGGGGGGGCATTCCCTCCCACTGCTTGTAAAAGCAGTCTAGAGGCTAATTAGCCGCTAGGATTGCTTTTACATGAAAGCCGACCGCTGGCTGAAAAGAATGATACCAAGATGATACCATGTAGCTCATATTATATATTGTTATGAACAGAATATGTATATGTATACCAACTTTATTCTTATGTCCTTCTCAGCAGACCTATCCTCTGAAGAAGACCCCAGTCATAGGGGTTGAAACGCGTCAGGTCTAATGTTCATGACATAATATTGCTGTGAACAAATGTCTGCTTTTGTATGTTCAGCTAAAACAATTTTTTAGATAATACCCACTGGAGCTCATTGTTTTTAACTCTGATGATATATACTATTTATCCAATAAAAGTGCAAATTTTTTTCATAAATCTTGACTACATTTTTTCTTGTGCTGCCTAAAAACCCCAATGTGGGGAAACCTTCCTTTTTGTTCTAAGTTCTAAGGGGTGAGCAGCAATCCTCTTTTCCCTCCCTAGTGTCCTTCCATTTTTTCGAAATATATTTGGGTGGTTAAACACCCCTTCCCCAATGACACATGAGAGTGGAAACATGAGCTTCAGTATATAGGACTATTTGTCTATGTGTTGTGATAATTTTTGCAAAAGTATTCTGTTTTTGTTGTTAATATGAGTCACTTTCAAGGTACAGAATGGGTAAATCTAATGTCAGGCTATGAAACAGATTTTGAACAAGGGGACAGAGCAAAAACCCAGCTCTCCTCCCTCTTTCACAAACTCAATAGAACACTCGAGAAAAAATCAGCCCTATTTTGGCATATTAAAACTTTAAATAGATACAAAGAAGATAAAATCAATCCTCTGGGCCTACGGATCCAAATATTTCCCAATTTGGACCAGATTAGTGCTGAATGAAAAAGTGAATGGGAGGCCAATCTAAATGCCTGTTCGCAGGAAATGATGGCCATTCTCACCAGGGAATATAACAAACAGATGGGATCATTAGATAAGGAGATTGGCAGCATAGATACCGCTTTGAGACCCTTTATGCAGCACCCCCTTTATTTGGATCTACAGGCAAATCTTCGGAATGGCCTGTCGGCCTATAATAGGAATGTGCTGCAGAAGAAGGAGTCAAAGTTTTGGAGGGATCATGCGGCCTTCTCTGAAGGACGAGCATACAGATGGAATAGCAAGCCCCAAACAAACCCCTTAAAAAATAAACAATATGCGGCACAAAAACACCTGAAACAGAATAGCAATAGTCTGAAACCCAAAAAAGACCTTGACACCAATCAGAATCCAAAAACACCAAAAGAACGCGGTAAATTTAAGAGAAACCGCAACAATAAGGGCTCCCCAGAAAAAGAAAGTAAAAAACGGACCATAGAGGCCAATTCGGAGCCTAATCTGGGGGACCATATAGGTGAAGTGACAAATGTCGGACCTAAAACTGACAGAATGAACGTAGCTACAAATGAAATAGATCTCTCATCTAATATTTCAGCACCCAAAACATACCCCAACTCATCACTAGGACATCAAAAATTTGGATCACAGACCCCTTTAAACCAAGTGCAGGGATTCTCTCCATCCCAAACAAACAGGGGAGTAGGGAACCTGGACGCGTATGTCACGCGGATTCCAACGAATCCTTCAGTGTGATCAATCTGTCCTCCCATTCGCTATCTGTAGCGGAAATCAACGTGTTGTCGCGCGGTTTGACCTTTTGCGCACAAGAAAACTTCGATTTATTCGAAGTAATCACTGACCTACAATTATTCGCACGTCGGCTACTCCTGAAGAGCCTACATGCAAAGACTGATACCAACCTAGATACAACAGAGTGGGCCACCTTCAGTATGAAGGAATGTAAAGCCTTACGTGACTTAACACTTTTGTTCCAAGAAAACAACACCTTAGACCTTATAGACCAAATTGATCTAGAAACTCTACTTGAAAATGCCAACGAACCCACTCATAACCCTACCATGAACCTCAAAAAACCCTCTGGAAAATTTCCACCTCTGAGTTTGAATTCAAATATAGAGATTTTTGTAAAACAGACAATTAGAGACATATCAAAACTTACACACAAAAGAGTAGGTCCAAAAAACCTGACTACCGAGGAATCAGCAGCCATCGATTCCCTGTGCAATAATGTAGACATTACAATAAAACCTTCTGACAAAGGAGGCAACGTAGTCCTGATGGACAATCAGGACTACGTACGGATGTGCCAAGACATTTTGGATAATGTTGAATGGTATAAGACCATCTCAAGTAAATTCATACAGAGGTCCTATGCCAAGTTTTATGACCTAATACAGTCCGCTTTGGACAAGGAAGCCATCACTAGAGACCAGTATGAATTTATTCGAACAAAACACCCACGTATGGCCACCTTCTACAGCTTGCCTAAAATCCATAAGAACCAAACCAAACCTCCCGGATGACCAATTGTCTCCGGGAATGGAGGAATCTCAGAAAACTTGAGTAAAGTGATTGATTTATTCCTACAACCTCTAGTCACAAGTATGCCCTCTTTCCTCAAAGACACAATGCATTTACTCCAATTGATTCAGGAAATATCCCTTCCACCCAATTCATTCTTTGTGGCCATTGATGTTGAAGCCCTGTACAGCTCGATCCCCCACAACAAAGGGATCGAGGCTGTGCGGGCACTCCTCCGGAGAACCAACAGGTATGATGGAGCTCTGGGTGAGTTCATCATCGATGGCCTTGAATATATCTTGAATAATAACTTTTTCCTCTTTGACGACTCCCACTACCTCCAGGTGCAGGGCGTGGCTATGGGCACATGCTGTGCCCCGGCCTACGCCAACCTGTACCTGGGGGAGTGGGAGAAGGCACTCCGAGAGGACGAGGGCCTCGCCACATACGTAAGCTGTATACGTATGTGGCGACGATACATCGATGATGTCCTCCTAGTCTGGGAGGGACCTGAGGAATCACTATTAAAGTTTTTTGACCACATTAATCATAATGAACGCAATCTCAAGTTCACTATGACCTACGATCGCGACCAAATAAACTTCCTGGATGTGCAGCTAAGACGTACCTCTGAGAATCTCATCTCTAGCACCCTATTTCGTAAAAGTACCGCAGGAAATACCATCCTCCATGCGGATAGCTTCCACCCTATAGGTCTGAAGAGGTCTATTCCATACGGACAATACCTGCGTTTACGCAGGAATTGCTCAGATGAGGTCCTCTTCAAACAGGAAGCACAAAAGTTACAAATGAGACTACTAGCACGTGGCTACAGCCGTTCAACTTTACGCAAAGCGTACAATCGCGCAGCTGCACAATCCAGACATACACTGCTTTTTGGGGAAACGGCTAGGGGCGACTCAGGTATGGATCACACTAGGGTGATCATGCGTTTCTCTAAACAACAAAATGAGATCAGAAACATTATCTGTAAGCATTGGCCTATACTCCGAGATGACCCCAAAGTCAGTAGGTTCATCTCAGATACCCCTTCAATTACTTTTAGACGAGCAACCTCATTAAAGGAAAAATTAGTCCAGAGTGAGTTCAAAACGGCACAGAGGAGACGTAGGCATTGTTCTATCCTGGGATCTTTCCCCTGTGGACACTGCTCTTGCTGCCCATATATAAAACGTGAAAAAACCTTCCCTCTCCCAAATGGGACAACTTTCAAACCGTCACATTTTACCAACTGTCAAACACGTGGCGTAGTGTACCTTATGTCTTGCGAATGTGGAGCACACTACGTCGGAAAGACTAAACAAGAGTTTCACCAGCGCATATCTAAACACATCTACCATATGCAAATTGGTAACCCATATGTGCCCCTTGGGAGACATGTGAGGGAAATTCACAACTACAGAATGCCCATGGTATCCTTCGCCGCTCTCGACCGTATTCATATACCAGTGCGAGGCGGCGACTGGAATAAAATTCTTTTGCAGCATGAGCAGAGGTGGATATTCAAATTAAACTCCACCCTGTTCCCAGGATTGAACGAAGCCATCTCTTTTGCCCCATTCTTAAAAGGCTTTGTCTCTGGCAAAACACAATAATCATGTCCCCCCCCCTCTGCTTTGGGCTATAATATAGTCTAAAATAATAGAGAATGTTAGAAATCGGTGACTAGGTCCTGTTCCCTCTCTGCAGTTTTAACTGTTCCCCCCTTTCCCTGATGTTGATCCAATGATATCTGTTATCACATTTCACTAACATCTACTATCACATTATCGATTAGTTTTTGTTTTCCTTTTTTATTCTTAAGTGATGGGATAAAATTATCTATACATATGATTGAGTTGTTCCTGCTTTTTCTACTGAAGCCCCACGCATGATTCTGTATACACAAGATATACAATAATGTTGTTAATTTCAAACTGTGAAAAATGCATTGTGTATAATCTGTATTTATTTTTTTCTTTCCCCTTTAAATTTGTTCCTTTTGTACCACTGGGTGAGTTCTGGCACCCTCTCTGCCGTCATCCCCGGGGCGGGGGCGATTCATAACGTGTCTTCCCGGCAGGGTGAGGGGGATGGGACGAGCCTATCCGCTATTAGGCGGCTCCTCCCCCCCCCCATGCTTTTTCCCCTTGAGCGCTCGGCCGGCCACCGGGCGCTGTATAGGGAATTTCTTTCTCCCTGCCGGCGGCATTCCGGAACATCCTCGGATGCTCTTCGTCACGGCGCATGCGCGGGGCCCCGCGCGAGCGTCGTGACGTCACTGGCATCGCGAGATTTCGGCGAGGATGACGAGAACTCGGAGCACAGCTTTTCCGGAACTCCGGGGAGACCACACCAGGCTGCCATGTTGGCCGCCTTACCGCCCACCGGGTGACCATCACCAGATTGCACACACCTGGAGAGATAAGAGGCAAGGTATACACGCCCATATAACCAGGGGTATAAAAGCTTACACTTGTGATATGGTTTCAATTTCCTCCTGCCTGTCGGACTGCAAACACATCCCGCTGTCTGTTACCTTTTTGTCGCTCCTTGCGTCTATCACACAGTAAGTACACTTTGATAGCCATGTGTTGTATAGCATCATGTAGCCCCAAAAATAATAGGGGTTACCTACCCATATGACGTATAATAACATGTATTCTTTGACCACTCACAATATAGGTGGCTATACCCCCCCCCCCTTACAATTATATATACTTTGTTTATCTTTTAGACTGGTTGACTCAGCTTTTGGATACCATCACCTGAGTCTTATATAGCCTACGACCAACCTTGTGTTGGCCAATAGACAACAGTTTAGATACATGGGATAACTTGATGCATCCACATTGCTATTTAGCACCCCTTTTGAGGTAATGTTAATACATTAGTCTGTCACATCACTATGTATTTTCACATCCGTCTTTCCCCTCCCTTTCCGTCCTGTCTGTGTTTCTTTCACTCCCCCCCCCCTTGTTCTTTCCAACCCTCCCCTCATCCCCCCTCCCCCCCCTCCCCCCTCCCCCCTCCTTCCCCTCCCCCCTCCCCCCTCCTTCCCCTCCCCCCTTTCTTCCACCCCCCCCCCTCCCCTGTGTTTCACGCACTGGCACTTATTCGCATCTTAACACACACCTCTCTTATGTACCACTACACTTCTCCTTACTGCCTTTCTCTCTTTTCAGTACAGGTACAGTGTTTATTGCCCTCACCACATCTGTTCCCTGTGGTTCAGAACCCCCCAGTTGGTTTGGGTCATACATATCATACCTATAAAACCTTCGATACCTTAGAGGTTCTTCTAGTGCATAGATAAAACCCAACTATCTCTATATGGGTTTTTTATTTATTATTTTTCCCTTGCCAATCTCTATCACAGGTAATCCGGTGCTCTCCGGTTGGTTGTCCGCTCTGGTGGGCGGTGCTCTAAAGTGTGGCCTCTCGCAAGCCACGTTGTCTCTCACCATCCTGTTCTGGGTTGTGGCAGCGATAGAGGAGGTTGGAATCACCCTCTGGAGGAGAGGACAAAGCATTTTAAACTTTTAAAGGGATCTCCATGTGGGAATTTATGTTTTTCGTTGGACATACTCATATTTGGTAACTATACTGTACTATTGTACTGCACAATTCATGTAGCTCATATTATATATTGTTATGAACAGAATATGTATATGTATACCAACTTTATTCTTATGTCCTTCTCAGCAGACCTATCCTCTGAAGAAGACCCCAGTCATAGGGGTTGAAACGCGTCAGGTCTAATGTTCATGACATAATATTGCTGTGAACAAATGTCTGCTTTTGTATGTTCAGCTAAAACAATTTTTTAGATAATACCCACTGGAGCTCATTGTTTTTAACTCTGATGATATATACTATTTATCCAATAAAAGTGCAAATTTTTTTCATAAATCTTGACTACATTTTTTCTTGTGCTGCCTAAAAACCCCAATGTGGGGAAACCTTCCTTTTTGTACCAAGATGATACCTAAACCTGCAGGCATCTTTCTGGTATAACCACTCAAAGTCGTGAATGGCGTACCTGAAGACAAAAAAATGGTTAACAATAAAGCACAGTAAACAGTAAAGTATAAAAAATTGCATACCTGAAAAGCAAACATGATAAAACATAATAACAATAAAACATAGCAGAATAGAATACGGTAAAAAAAAGAGCAGAACAATAGAGAGAGAATAGAGAGAGAGAGAACAATAAAACGACAACTATTTTTTTTTATCTTATATTTTTTTTTGTGTTTTTTTTTTACACTGTTTTTGTAACTGTAACTTTTATAACGGTAACCGGTTCCAGGTTCGGGTCTCTCAAAATGCGATGGCATCTTGGGAGACCCTGTGAAAGTGTGCCTAGTCTGTGGAATGCTGTACCCTACGCTAATACTCAACTAGTGCATGGTAGCGTTAAAAACATTCACCAATGCAAAGACCAGGATTGTCAGGACAGGAGGGACAATAATAGCGGGTGTCACGCCTATATCCGCGCTTGCTGCAGACACAACATCTTTTTTTGGGGGGTTTGTTGGATAGGGGTACTCGGGAGGACATAAAGAAAATGCCTCTCATGCAGCCGACTCCATTTGGTTGGGGATGTGAATGGGGGAAGTACGGGCGCTGCAGAAGTGGTGGGTTCCCAATTAGGATTGGCGAATGCAGCAGGAAGGGCATTATGGGCACGACGGCCTGTGTTTGTCTTCTTGGTGGCAGCGGGATACTACTTGTGCTTGCCACCTCACCAGCTTGAACTGCACTTATGGGACTCGCCACGTCACCAAGTGTTACTGCAGTGCTGGTTTGACTACGACCGGGGTGTACTAGGCCGCTGGTGCTTGCCAGTTCACCAAAACGCTACCAAAAAAACTGTTAGCGATCACAGGGATCAGGCCTGACTCTGCGAACGCTGCAGTTATGCGTTTAGTGTTTTGTAAGTGACAGTGATCGATCGATACTGCACTTGGGTGGGCTGGGCTGGGCCGGACGGAGGGGCAAAACATAGGTCCAACAGGTATCTGGGCTGATCCCGCTAACACTGCATTTTTGGGAACCCTAAACTGCTGGGGACGCTAGTATAGATCTGATTGGATCAGATATTGATCCGATCAGATACTATACCACTAAGGGAGGTGTACGGTGCGTGGGAGTTAGCGCTACTGGCGCTTACCATGACGCTGCTTGGGGCTGGTGCTTACCAGTTCACCAAAATGCTACCAAAAAAACTGTTAGCGATCGCAGGGATCAGGCCTGACTCTGCGAACGCTGCAGTTATGCGTTTAGTGTTTTGTAAGTGACAGTGATCGATCGATACTGCACTTGGGTGGGCTGGGCTGGGCCGGACGGAGGGGCAAAACATAGGTCCAACAGGTATCTGGGCTGATCCCGCTAACACTGCATTTTTGGGAACCCTAAACTGCTGGGGACGCTAGTATAGATCTGATTGGATCAGATATTGATCCGATCAGATACTATACCACTAAGGGAGGTGTACGGTGCGTGGGAGTTAGCGCTACTGGCGCTTACCATGACGCTGCTTGGGGCTGGTGCTTACCAGTTCACCAAAATGCTACCAAAAAAACTGTTAGCGATCGCAGGGATCAGGCCTGACTCTGCGAACGCTGCAGTTATGCGTTTAGTGTTTTGTAAGTGACAGTGATCGATCGATACTGCACTTGGGTGAGCTGGGCTGGGACGGGCGGAGGGGCAAAACGCAGGTGCTAGCAGGTATCTGGGCTGATCCCACTAACACTGCGTTTTTGGGAACCCTAAACTGCTGGGGACGCTAGTATAGATCTGATCGGATCAGATATTGATGCGTTCAGATACTATACCACTAAGGGAGGCGTATGCTGCGTGCGTGGGTGTTAGCGGTACTGGCACTAATCTGACGCGGCCTGGGGCGACGCATATCACCGCCGGGCGATCAGGGGGCTAAACCTTTATTAGGTAATAAACGGTGGGTGCCCTGACACTATAAAAAATAAACGAACTAACCAGCGTCACCCGTAACGGTTTTACGGTGATCAGTGGTGAAAGGGTTAACTAGGAGGCGATCAAGGGGTTAAAACATTTATAAGATAGTATATGGGGGTCCCTGTCGCTATAAAACGCTGACGGCAAACCTAAATATTTACGTCCCTAACTAGCGTCACCAGTGACACTAATACAGCGATCAGAAAAATGATCGCTTACTGACACTGGCGACAGGGGGTGATCAAGGGGTTAAAACTTTATTAGGGGGGGTTAGGGGGGTACCCTAGACCTACAGGGGGCTAATACTAACTGCCCTACCACAGTAACTGTCACACACTGACACCATGCAGTAATCAGAAAAAATAAAAAAAAATGCTTGGTGTCAGTGTGACAGGGGGGGGGAGGGGTGATTAGGGGGTGATCGGGGGGGGGGGGTCGGGGGGTAAAGGGGGGTGATATGTGTGCCTGGCATGTTCTACTCTGATGTGTGTGTGTTGTGCACTCACATTGATGTCTTCTCTCCTCGGCGCCGGAACGGAAACTGCCGAGCCGAGGAGAGATGACATCACATCCCCTGCCTCTGTGTACTACACAGAGGTAGGGGAAGAATCTCATTGGCTGGGAGCGATCTCGAGGGGGGGGGCCACGATCGGATGGCCTCCCCCTCATCTCTTATCGCTGCCAGACCAAAGGCGACCGCCGCAGGCACCGGGGGGGTCCGATCGGATCCCCCGCCCGCGGGAAGGCAATCACGTACCACGTATGTGATTTTGCCTGCCTGTGCCATGGGAATGTAGGCCGTACAAAAGAATACCAAATAAAGAAATAATTCACACTCAAACTCAGTTTAAATGGTAATAAAATGGCCGCGGCACCTTTATTGGTATACATAAACTTTGTAAATAATATTCATTTTATTATTTTTTAAATATATATAAAACATATATCAATATCTCGCTCAGTTATAGAACTCGAGCGAGTACCATAAATAAAAACATTCATCAAAGTCCCCCCTTGATCCAAGGGTGACAAACCACATAACAGGTGCTGCGACAGGGTGGGAGGGATGGGGAGCTCGTCAAGCCGCTGTGGGGTCAACTGTGACAGGAGCCTGGTCCGAGGGTCTTATATAGCCCTAAAAACACGTGTATTACTCTATAATACACGTGTTTTTCCCGTCTGGAATCACGTTTTACCCGCTCGTGAGCCACATGCCTTTGCCTCAAACATTTAAAGGGACAGTATCAAATTTTTTTTTTTTTTTTAAACTCTTTTGCCTGCCACAATCCCATGCTGTGGGCACTTAATCAATGCCCACTTCTTCATGGGAATGTAGGCCGTACAAAAGAATACCAAATAAAGAAATAATTCACACTCAAACTCAGTTTAAATGGTAATAAAATGGCCGCGGCACCTTTATTGGTATACATAAACTTTGTAAATAATATTCATTTTATTATTTTTTAAATATATATAAAACATATATCAATATCTCGCTCAGTTATAGAACTCGAGCGAGTACCATAAATAAAAACATTCATCAAAGTCCCCACCAGCCGGTTTTTGTTAACCAAAACAAAAAACGGCCTACCCCACCACCGCGGCCATCTCTATCATGTTCTGTAAACCTAAATTAAAAATATCCAAGCCTACATCAGACAAGTGAACACCGTCTTGTCGATAAAGGCCGGAAAAACCTCCTTCCAAATCAACATGTCGGAAGGAAAAACTGTCCAATAAAGGCATGAATTTTTCGACAGAATGGTTCACCCGTCTTCGAATTTTCTCCAAAGGTCTTGCCTCTGGAGAAGATAACCAAGTAAGACGTGGCACCATTTCCGAAAAAATTACCTGAGTGTTAGGGAATGAAAGTCGTATGCGATGCAAATCTCGTTTCATCCTAAAAAGCAAATCCAAGGTTGATGATTTACCTATATCGTTACCCCCTAAATGAATTATCAAGATGTCTGGAGAGGGCCAGCTCTGAGATAAAGCAGAAAGATGAAAGAAAAGGTTATTCCATTGAAGCCCACGAATTCCCCTCCAAAGAACCTTAAAAGAAGCAGGAGACAAAGATAGATTGGCAGTATAGCAGCGTTGGCAAGCTCTCTGTTGAGCCCAATAAAATAAACGAGTGTCCAATAATCCAAATGTAGGACTTGCGACCTATGAAATTAAATAAATAAATTAGGGCGAACATAAACATTAAACCTCTTGGACTCCCACCTCCCCAGCCTCATAATGACTGCATCATCAAGGCCCAACCTAGCTGCTTCTGTGGCGGCTCCAATGCGAAACGAATGAGATGAAAATTTTAAGTGAGAAAGGCCTAAATGGGATAAACAATGCCGTAATAATGCTGAAAATTGAAATTTAGTGAGTGGTGAATGATCCATATGCACTAAAAAATTACCGAAACATGAAGGCCGAACAGAAAAATAAGTAGAAATAACCGCATAAGGACAAACAATGGAGTGGCCACAAGCATGTAGACTGATCCAATTACCTTTACCATTAACGTCCGTCTTTGAGTGACTAATAAAAACTTCTACCTTACCTTGGGCAAGCAGTACCTCATTAAAAAGTAGACCTGAATTACCTTTTTTGTTGGCCGGTACCATCTCAGAAATACGAAGAGCAGCAAAGAACATCAAAACAAAGGCTGTTTTAAGTAACAATGCTTCGTATTCTGAATGGCACACTTTTTGAGTAGACAAACAAAGTTTTTGCAAAAGATCCAAAGAAATGGGCCTACGCATATCAGGTGTAACTGTTCTTTTCCTATAACCTTTCAGTGCTTGACGCACGGAAAAGAAACTAGTACAAACTGGTAAGTTAAGGAATTTAAAGAAGAAAGAAATTCCAGTCAAACTTTTGTTAATATGACTATAAGAAAAATTTTGTTGCATAAGAAAACAAAAATATGCTAATACCGTTTGTTCCAAAGGTGAAAAACCTGACAAACCCAATTCATCATTAAACAATATCCATTTTCTCCATGCAACCAAATATGCGGTCCATGTTCTGGGAGCTAAAGAATTCTGAATAGCCGAAAATACAGGGGTTAAATCAAATCCCATAGATGACTGGGGCATGTGTAACCGACTAGGTCCGCTTCGGGAAAAAGCTGCCTGAAACGAGCCATCTGGAAACGAGATAATGCATCAGCTTTCTCGTTGTCTTCACCAGGAACATATCTAGCTTTAACCCAAATATTGAATTTTAAGCATAAAAATACAAAATAACGCAGCAATTTTATTACAGATATGGATTTAGAAGAAAGACAATTTATCGCAAAAATCACCCCTTTGTTGTCTGAATGAATTAAAATCCGTTTATTAGCAAAATTGTTTCCCCATAATTCAAAAGCCACTATGATAGGAAACAATTCCAATAGAACAATGTTTTTTGTAGCTTTACTAGAAACCCAAAAAGAAGGCCAAGCACCACAACACCAATGAGTGTGCCATATCGCTGCAAAACCTAATGAACCTGCAGAATCTGTAAACAATTCCATGTCTGCTGAAAAAACCAATTCCTCCTGAAAAAAGGTACGACCGTTATAATCCAAAAGGAATTGCGACCATACTATCAAATCATCTTTTAAATCTTCAGTAAGACGAATATGGGAAAAAGGTGATTTAAATCCCGACATTGCCATAGACAATCTCCTAGAAAAAATTCTACCTACCGGCATAACTCGAGAGGCAAATGCTAGCAAGCCCAAAAAGGACTGAAGTTCTTTTAATAAAACTTTCTTTTTTCTCAAAAATATGCATATGAGTTCTTGAATCCGGTTAATTTTTTGCAAAGGAAGTTGAAACTGGAATAAATTAGTATCAATGCTGATACCTAGGAATTCTATGACTGGAGAAGGAAAAACCGTTTTTTCATAAGCAATAGGAATGCCAAAATTATGAGAAATGGCCAAAAATAATTTTAATAATAAAGCGCATATTGGAGAATCAGGAGGTCCAATGAACAGGAAATCATCCAAATAATGGATTATTCCTTCACATCCTGATTCATGCAATAGAACCCATTGCAAAAAAGTAGCAAAAGTTTCAAAATACTGACACGATAAGGAGCAACCCATTGGTAAACACATATCATAGAAAAAATTACCTTCGAAACAAAAACCTAAAGAATTAAAAGATTCGGGTGCAATAGGCAACAATCGAAAAGCAGCCTGGATATCTGATTTGGCCATTAGAGCTCCGACACCGAATTTCCGTATTAGAGAGACAGCGTCGTCAAAACTGGCATATTTAACTGAAGATAAAGAATTGTCAATTTCATCATTCAATGAATTACCTTTCGGGTAAGAAAGATGATGAATGAGACGATAAGAGTTTGGTTCCTTTTTTGGTACTAAACTCAATGGAGATATGCGAAAATTTTTAAACGGAGGAGATACAAAAGGACCAGCCACCCGACCCGCTGCGATTTCTTTAATCAATTTTTTTCTAACCACCTGACTATGAAGAAAAACTGATTTAAGACTATCCACCATATGGCACCCGGATCCAGAGAAAATAGGAAGTTTAAAACCGGAAGAAAAACCGTCAATTAAAATTACTGCTTTCTCCCTGTCTGGGTAGAGAAGCAGCCATGGGTACATTTTTTCCAGCTTCACTGGTGTGTACGCTTTTTGAATTATCCCGAAATTGCAATTGTGAATGGCTTCTTTTAAAACATTTTACTAATGGGTGAGTCCCAAAGCAAAATGAACACTCATGCTTATAACGGCACGAAGTTGACCATTTGCACTGAGACTCATTAAAAGCGTAGCAAATGCCTTTCTTGTATACAGATGTGTTTTGATTCCCAAAAGGCTGTTTTGCCAACACTTGCTTTTGGGGAAGAATTAGGTTCAACCATAAACCAACGTCCTTCATTCCCCATTTGAGAGAAGGGTAAACAGCCATTTTTTGACGGAAAGATTCATCGTAATTATACCAACCAAAACCACCAAAATTTTTATAAGCTTCGAGAATATGTTCAAGATGTTGAAATAAACGACTACATTTTTCAGGGAATTTCTCACCCATAATCGCTGAAAAAATGCAAAAAGCATGTAACCAATTGTGAAAAGATCTCGGTGCCGTGCGACGCCTATCCTCTTCATCAGTTCTTTTATCACTTTTAATAGAAAAATCTTTAGAGCTAGGTAACAACGTTAACAGATCAATAAAATCACCTTTCCATATTTTTTCTTTTATATTGGAAGCTAAATGAAAACCTAACGGTGATATTTCACATGGCAATACTTCTTTAAAACAAATTTCAGGCACAGAAGAAGATCTATGTTCCAAAACAGCAGAATCCTGTGCATGTTCAATGGAATTTGTATTAAACGAAGCATTTGTATGAATTGACAATGCAGGATTTTGTGACCAAACATAAGCAGGTGAAGAGACAGGTGTAGATAATTGCTTTTGACCTAAAGCATCTGTAAATTTAGATAAGGAATCAACCAAAAGTGTTATTAAATTCTGTTGTGCTGACTCACCAGCAGGGATGGTTCCTGTAGCGGACTGTAGATCAGAACGATTTCGGTTCTCAGGAGGTCCTGGAATCAGATGATCCATTTCAGCATCCAGCTGTACAAGCCTGGACGCGCGCGATCCCGTCGGTATGGCAACAGGTGACGCTGGTGCCTGCGAAGAAAAAGAAACAGTAGGCGGGGATGAAGGAGCGCTTCCCCGTCCCTCTCTGACACGGAGGGGGGAAGGAGAGAACGCCCTCTTTCTTGGACGGATCCGACGTCCACTGCGCCGATGCGCAGTGACGTCATCGGTGACGGCATTCTCTCGAGGGCGGAACTCATCTTCCTCCAAAGGGGCTGGCGTAGCAGGGCGCTCCGGCGGGCGGCTTCGCTGATGCCTGCGGGCTTGACTGAGGTGAGTCATTGGGCAAGTAACTGGCGGCGTTGAGATCCGCGAATCGTTCCCCACAGGCGCCGTCACGTGTACCGCGGTATCTTCCAAGTCTTCTTCCAATGCCGGCTCTGCCTCCAACTCCGCCAGGCACTTCTTCAGCCACTCTTCCCCTCCTGTAGACGCCGCCTTCTCCAGGACCCTTCGGACTAACGTCTTCATGACCTTAAGCGGCAGACAAGCTCCTGTATTATAGCTCAGTATTATAGCCTATGGAGCTCGTCAAGCCGCTGTGGGGTCAACTGTGACAGGAGCCTGGTCCGAGGGTCTTATATAGCCCTAAAAACACGTGTATTACTCTATAATACACGTGTTTTTCCCGCCTGGAATCACGTTTTACCCGCTCGTGAGCCACATGCCTTTGCCTCAAACATTTAAAGGGACAGTATCAAAAATTTTTTTTTTTTTTTAAACTCTTTTGCCTGCCACAATCCCATGCTGTGGGCACTTAATCAATGCCCACTTCTTCATTCTGCTGACGTATATCAGCGTGAGGCAGTCGTCAAGTGGTTAAAATCCAGGGCCCATAATCTGTTGGCAAGAGGCTTGCGTTCAGTCCCCTCCAATAGCCTCTGTCCCGGGTAAGTCTGTCACAATATATATCTATATATATATATTTATATATATATAGATATATATATGCACAGAGGTGGATTAGAGTGAAGATATTTTTTTAAATATAATTTTTGTATATGCACATTGAATATAATTTTGTATATGCACATTTGATTTTTGGTATAGCACTGCACTTATTTTGTATCATTTTGTATTTTCACATATTTTGGAAGTGTGGGAAGGGCCAGCAGCTTTTGGGGTATTATATAGCAGCTCACAAGGTTTTTTCTAAATTTTCAACAGAACCTGTGGCCCTAATTTTAATTTTCCTTGCACATTTTCCAAAACCTACAGGCAAAAAAATGTTTACTATCCCGGTGCTCTTGCGCCTCCAAAAATTACATAGGTAGTCAGGAGATTAGATGTGCAATTTAGGCCTTTAGAAAGCCCAAAGGTGCTTTTTTGGATTTTGGGCCTCTCTATGTGGCTAGGCTGGGAAAAAGTCTCTCACATGTGGTATCCCCAAACGTGGGAGGCATAGCAGAATGTATTTTTGGGGTGTAATTGTAAGTATGCGTGTGAGATTTAACTTGTTAAAATGACAACATAAAGTATTTTAGCAAAATAACAACTTCAAATAACTTGCCATGCCCCTTACTAAATACCTTGGTCTTTCTACTTTCCAAAAAGGGGTCATGAGGTTTTGGGGATGAGGCCCCTGTCCTCATAAACAAGGTACCCCCCCCATTGGGTGCATGTAACCTAGTACGGTTCAGAAGGGGGGGACGCATGCTTGCCTCCCTTTTCCCTGGCCAGCCAGGTTGCATGCTTGGATTAAGGGTCTGCTATGGATTTCCTGGAGGTCCTCATACATTTTTTGTTGTGTGAGCTACCCCCTTAAAGTCCAAAGTCCAAATCAAGAGAGCAGCCTAGGATGACAACACTACTCCTCTATAGATACAGTACAGTGAGCGTTGTCACTCTAGGACAGGCAGTGTGTTATTGGTAGGATCACCGGGTGAAAACAGCATGGAAAAAAGAAGAAAACGACTGAAGCCACCATATCTAAGGACCAGTAAGCTGCAATATATTAGATTTCTCTTCTTGGGTTTAGATGTGCTTTAGGGTAAACATAACAAAAACTGACAGACAATTTTGTTCAATGCATTAGGCAGGCCTCATTTATAGGGTCGGTTGGAGACACCGGCAGGGTCTCGTGTAAGTATGCCAGCATATTTCTGTGGCTGGGGGGCTACAGGTGCTGTTTACAGCCACCCAAACTTCTCCTTTGGGAAGTACATCATATGCGAATAAAAGCATTAGCATTTACACAAGTACAAGAATGTACAGCCACCTACCTCTATGGGCGGCTGCGCGTATCACCTGTGGCTCCCCAGCTGCAGGAAAACTCTGGGATCCTTATACCAGAACCTGTCTGCGCTTCCAAGTGTCCATGTGAATCTTCATTCACATAAGGATAACACCGATTACAGTTGTATTAGGCATATATTTTCAGGTATACAAATTTAAATTTTTATCATTGATGGAGGCCATACATGCTTCAATTTTATTACCCAATCAATTACAATCGAAATGATCGAATCGGCAAAAAATCTAAAAAGCCGCGTACACACGGTCAGACTTTTCGTCTACAAAAGTCCGACAGCCCGTCCGACAGACTTTCGACGGACTTTTGGCGGACTTGCGGTAGACTTTCTAACGAACGGACTTGCCTACATACGATCACACAAAAATCAGACGGATTCGTACATGATGACGTTCACTGGACTAAAATAAGGAAGTTGATAGCCAGTAGCCAATAGCTGCCCTAGCGTGGGTTTTTGTCCGTTGGACTAGCATACAGACGAGCGGATTTCTGGGTCCGGCGTAGTTACGACGTAAAGATTTAAAGCATGTTTCAAATCTAAAGTCCGTCAGATTTGCGGCTGGAAAAGTCAGCTGAAAGTCCGGGGAAGCCCACACATGATCAGATTGTCACCCATATTTTGTCCGTCGGCGTCCGTCGGTCTTTTGTAGACGAAAAGTCCGACCGTGTGTACGCGGCATTAGACATAGCTTCTCTTTGGATCATTTGGGGCTTGATTTAGATCGGATTCAATCAAACTGAATCGATCGGTCAGAGAAGAAAGTATCAGTTGGCAATGCTGAGATCAATCCTATTATGAGATTGCATGGTGAAAACAGAAGTAATTGAATACTTACGATTGTATACCTAAACTGACTTTAGGTTCTCCGCATCGGCATCTATCTTCCAACTATTGATCGAAATCCACTTCCCTGCGTGTGGCATAATGATCAAATGGGTTGTTGTTGTCCATAGATCAATTATTCCTATCGAGAAAGTTCAAACGGGAAATAAATTGATCATTCATCAAAGCATGTATGGCCACCATTACACAATTTTTTTTATTCTCTTATTAATAATTCAGTTAATAAATCATACATTTTATGATCTAGCTGTTTGAATTCTTATGAAGCTAAAGACCTCAGAAAACAGTTCTACCTGAGACAATTCTGATCAGACAAATATTACACCAATCACTATATAAATGTATATAATAAAACTATGTTATGATGTACTCTCCAAATTGGTAGATAAAAAGTATCCATTACCTGTTTACCTGCAGAAAAGATCAGCTCCTAATCTCCAGTTAAAACATAGAAGTGAGATTATAATCACATTTCCTCACTAACTTCTTGCACAAGTAATGACAGACGGGTCAGTCTTGTTTGCAAGGGTTGCTAAGCAACGACCTCTATTTTGGCTGCCAAGCTCTTTGTTTGACAATGTACTTTGAAGGCCACTAAGCATAAAGCCTAGTACACACTGCTAGTTTCTTTTTTCGTTCAACCCAGCAGGCTGAACGACAAAAATAAACAAACAGCTCAGGTTGGAGCCGCTGTACTAACAGTCTGATGATCGTACCTCGATCTCCCCCCCCCCCGCTCTTCTATTGTGTTCTGACAATGGGACAGCCCCCCACCAGAACACTCCGATCAGCGCTCTCAGCCATTGACCAAATTCCACTGGTTCGGCAGACCTTTTTCGGCTAGGCCCCTTCGACAGAAGCCGCTTCTGTCAGGCTGACTGTAGTACACCAGTGCCGAATGTGGGCCGGGAATCTTTCTATTGAACCGGCCGATGCCACCTGACATTCGGCCTGTGTGTACGAGGCCTAAGGGTAGCCAAACATGGATTTTTTTTTAATCAGCTGGCTGGCTGATCGAAAAAATATATCAATGGAATGGATTGAGGGGCATGGAGGATTTCTCCCCGCTGTGCTATTGTATGTGATTATACACCTGATTAACACCCATCACATCATAACAACATACTTAGGTAATAAAGTAAACACACGATAAGGATTGTGAAAACATTTAGACCGCTGCCCCTTTATTGGGTTTAAATCAATTTAAATTATGACATAAACTTTAACCTTTACTACCAAACAGAACAGCTGTTAACCATTAACAAACCAACATGTTTAGTCACCAAGGCTCAAGTGGCAATATGTTGGCAGGTGCAGTTAGCTGTCTGCCACTAGATGGCTCTGTGGCTCTGATGCCAGTATAGTATGGGTGGGGGAATTTTGTAAGTGGGTGTTAGGTCCCCTTTTAGAGAAGTCCCCTCTTAGTGATGTAATGGGTGGAGTTAGTGCCTATATATATATATATATATATATATATATATATATATATATATATATATATATATATATAAAAGCATAATATAATAATAGAAAAAAAAATTATATATATATATATATATATATATATATATATATATATATATATAAATGCGCACTATTTAGGAGATTTTCTAGCTAGCAGCAGTCTGTGCTGGTCCTTCAGAGTGCACAAATCCACATAGAGAGGAGAAAACACCACCGCTCCAGGCAGATCCACCGAGACAAATACTTCTCCTCTAGAGACAGAGAGCTCCAGGTACTGGCTAATGCATGTACAAATGAAGATGAGCGGAAAAACTCTGGACAGCCGCACTCTGAAGAAAGTTCCTTATGCCTTTTATTGAAAACTTGGGATCACATAATACAAACCACAGCAAAGCGATACAGAAAAACTGACGCGTTTCACTATAATAAGTGCTTACTCATAGCTGACGATCATTCAAATGAGAATCAAATACATACTCTATGTTGTAGACCATGTGACCAGATGATTATTCAAAAACCTAAACAGCTGAGACACAACCACATAAGGTCTCCACACACGTTGCCAAGTAATTAATCTCAAAACAGAACCATGATCGTATAATATGTAAGCAACAAAATAAAATAAATTAAACCAATGTGCAAAAAAGACATCTGTGTGTATTCACTTGTGATTAATAAAAACTGATAAGTAAAAATAATATATGAAGGAATGTAAAATGTAAATCGGTTTTATGTGAAAACATAAATGAAAATAGTGCATTTCTTTATGATGAAGTCCACTAAAGTGAAGAGAAAGGATTGAATGAATTTATCTAAAATGTTTTTTTTTAAATTGAATGAATTAAATTAAAGTGAAACTACCATGAATATATGTCGTGTTTAATATCCATAAATATATGTCCACTTAAAACAATCCCAGAAACAAAAATAGTGGGTCATACAAATGGACTCCGTAATTGAATCCATACATGTAAAAATTAGATCAATCTAAACTTATATTTAGTGCCAAGTAAACGAAAAAATAGAAGTAAAAGATCCCTAATATATATATGGTTAAGGGTGATGTAAAAAAAATATATATTCCAAAAAACATGTTCCAACTAATTATAATAAAAATTACAATGAAAACCTATATACCTATTTATATTACTGTATACACAAGGTCATCTTAGACATAAGATGAGATATGATATGCTCTAATGAATGTATATTAATATGTATTCATAAATGTGCATCATGCAGTCTCATCATAAAGATCGAAAAATCTGTATATATAAGGCAGGGGTCTCAAATTGGCGGCCCTCCAGCTGTTCCTAAACTACAAGTCCCATGAGGCATTGCAAGGCTGACAGTTACAAGCATGACTCCCACAGGCAGATGCATGATGGGACTTGTAGTTTCGCAACAGCTGGAGGGCCGCCAGTTTGAGACCCCTGATATAAGGTATATGGTATATAGTCGTATGGTGCTGTGAGGATGTGTGTATAAGAGTCGAAGAGGAGTGTCAATGTGGTGACCCCGCAATCATGTGCAAACATGAACATCCCTCTGAGTCATTGAACTCCAGCCACCTGAACTTGGCGGTCGTACGGTATCCCTCTGCACCCATCTGACCTTATGTATAAGCAATGTTCATAATTCCAATTAAAGAAATAAATTGGGAAATGGGGGAACCGAGCAACATGTGCCGAGAGCTCGGTGTGCATGAATCCACATACATGGATACCTGCACATAATCTATAATAAGAAGGAAGAAGAAGGTGTTGGTTTTGTATCAAATGAACACATATTTCCTTCTTCTTTTAGATTATGGGCTGTTTTTAGAGTGTCATTCCCCTGTTGATGACTGTTAAGTCGAAACGCGTAGGTCTAGCATTTTCAGCTTCCCACATTGTCACCTTTTATCTGCTTGTGATCACTTTTTTACCGTGTATGGCATTTATACAATAAATCCCATTTTTGACCTGCACCATGTGGAGCTTCCTTTTTTCTTTTTCCACGGCTCCATAATCGCCACCTCTGGATTGTTCCACCCTGGGATCGGAGAACGTGAGTGGCAGTTGCCTAAACTCTGCCTGTGACCACCATCCTCCATCGGTGCTCGTGGCCTACAAGACATCGCCCGGCTGGACATCACGGGAGATTCTCCCCATGCCTATTTGACGCACTACTATAAGGTATGTGCGTCCTACGGATCCGGTAAGCGTATCCATTTACTTCCACTGAACATCTGTATGCCTTTGATGTCTACTGTTGCCCTTCCATTTGAGCATCTACACACCTTCCGGTGTCTACTGTTACCCTCTATTATCTGTCATATGGACTTCCACTATTTGCTGTTCCATATTTTATTACAGACACTTTGATCACGAATTGTTTTTTCACATTTCCATGTTGATATTTCTTCTTTTCACGTGTTTACTGAGTATATGTTAGACATGGTGATATATATTTACTTATTTTTCCTCATCATAAGTTTATCTAGTACATGTTAGATATTTCTAGCGCTGCACTTTATGTTTTTTAAATTTCTAGTGGACTTGGTTTGTTTGTGTGCTAGCTGCTTTTGTTGCTTTTTGTTTTTTGGGTTTAGCGCAGCATTTTTTTCACTTCTTGTTTTTAGATGGTGTAGTTAGGACTCGGGGTCATGCCAAGACTGGTTTTATATTCATCTGTGCAGGTATCCATGTACTAGTAATGGCAGTGATTAGCGGGACTGCGACATTGCGGCGGACAGATCGGACACTTTTGACACTTTTTAGGGACCAGTGACATTATTACAGTGATCAGAGTTAAAAATAGCCACTAAATACTGTATAAATGACACTGGCAGGGAAGGGGTTAACAGTAGGGGGCGATCAAGGGGTTAAGTGTTCCCTAGGGAGGTGTTTCTAACTGTGGACTGACTGGGAGTACAGAGAGATCGCTGTTCCTAATCACTAGGAACAGACGATCTCTCTCTATTCCCCTGTCAGAATGGGATCTGTTAGTTTACATTGACAAATCTCCGTTCTGACTCTCTGTGGAGCGATCGCGGGTGGCGCGTCTGCTATAGCTATTAAAGGGAGCGATGTAGAGCTACGGAGATTCGCGCAGCCAAGCCAACCTGCCGCAGTATAACTGCGGCGGCTGGTTGGCAAGCGGTTAAATACCATTGTTATAGGAGCAGCTAGCTGCCATAACCCCAGTATTGTTTTTTTTCCCTTTCGGATAAAAGTGGTCCCAGCAGGGGAACCGCAGCGAGATCACTTTTATAGGCTGCGAGAGAGGTCTTTTTGACCCCAGATCTCTCAATAAAGAGGACCTGTCATGCTTATTTCTATTACAAGGGATGCCTACATTCCTTGTAATAGGAATAAGGCTACTTTCACACGGGGGCGGGCGGGCGTCAGCGGTAAAGTGCCGCAATTTTTAGCGGTACTTTACCATAGTTTTAGTGGTGCTTTACTGTCGTTTTAGTGGCGCTATTCGGGAGCTAGCGGGGGGCGCTTTTAACCCCCGCTAGCAGCCGAAAAAGGGTAAAAAAACGCCAGTAAAGCGCCGCTCGGCGCTTTGCCGGCGGTTTGGCGGCGCTGCCCCTTTGATTTCAATGGGCAGGGGCGCTTTAGGGCACTTTAGGAGCTCCTACATGCTCCTACAAGATGCTGCTTGCAGGACTTTTTTTACCGTCCTGCAAGCGCACCGCTCCAGTGTGAAAGCACTCGTGCTTTCACACTGGAGAGACAGAGGGCCTCTTTTACAGGTGCTATGCAGGCGCTATTTTTAGCACTGTAGCGCCTGTAAAGCACCTTGGTTTGAAAGTAGCCTAAAAGTGATAAAGAAAAAAAAAAAAGAAGGGAAAAAAAAGGCAAAAAAATGGAAAAAAATTAAAGTGTAAAAGAAAAAAGAGTAAAATAAACAAGAATTTTTTTTTTTAAAGTGCCCCATCCCTCCGAGCTCATGTGCAAACGCATACTTTAGTAGCACCTGCATAAGTAAATGGTGTTCAAACCACACATGTGAGGTATCGCTGCGATCACTAGAGCAAGAACAATAATTCTCGTGCAAGACCACCCCTGAAGCTCTAAAACAGGTAACCTGTAAAAAAATTTAAAGCGTTGCCGCCTATGGAGATTTTTAAGTACCGTAGTTTGACGCCATTCCAGCCTGCGCAATTTTAACACCTTCCCGCCTAGCCTATAGCAAAATGACGAGTGGGTGGGGGTTTCATTGTTGTGACTGGGTGTCATATGACATCCTTCACAACATGCCGCTCATGCACGTGGCAATCGGTGGTGCAGTGTGTTGCTCGGACACACCGCATTCCCAATCACAGTAAACAGTCTATGACGTAGGCTCTTTACAATGTGACAGAAAAGGAAGGCTAGGCGGCTCACCCTGGTGTAGGGGAATCACGAGGGTGTCATATATGCATCCAAAATGTGCATGGGTGAAGGAAAGGTTCCCAGAAAGTTGATTTAATAAACTTTTAGTCCAATAAACATAACATTTTTTGTAAGCATACTGCCTGGGGTCAATTAATACCGACTTTCTGGGAACCATTCCCTCACCCGTGCACTCTTTACCATGTGATCGGCTGTGTCCAATCAGTTTAAATAGGAAGTGCCGGTTATCGGCATTCCTCTATTCATGCTGACAGCGTGTGAGTAGAGAAGAGCTGATAAGCGGTTCTCCTGACGGGGGGAGGGGGGTCTGCACTGATAATCAGTGCATTGATTATCAATGCAGCCCCATCAGCGATGCCCATCAATGCCCACCAATGATGTCCACCAGTGCTGCCTTTCAGTGCCCATCAGTGCTGCCTTTCAGTGCCAATCTGTGATGCCTGTCAGTGGGATCTATCAGTGGCCATTAGTGCCGCCAATGAGTGCCCCTAAAGGCTGCTCATCAGTGCCGCCTATCAGTGCCCATCTGTTATGCCTGTCGGTCCCATCTATCAGTGCCTGTTAGTGCCATTCATCAGTAGCGCTGATCAGTGCCTATAAAGGCTGCCCATCACTGCTGCCTATTAGTGCCCATCAGTGCTGCATATCAGTCCCGCCTATCAGTGCTGCATATCAGTACCGCCTATCAGTGCTGCATATTAGTGCCATATTAGTGCCATACTAGTGCCTCCTCATCAGTGCCCATCAGTGCAGCCTATCAATGCTCATCAGTGTAGCCTCATCAGCGCACATCAGTGAAGGAGAAAAATTACTTATGTATTTACAAAATAACAAAAAACTTTTTTTTTTTTTTGGTCTTTTTTTCATTTGTTTAGCAAAAAATGAAAAACCCAATGGTGATTAAATACCACCGAAAGATAGCTCTGTCTCCAAAAAATTATAAAAAACGGAAAAATTCCTATCAAATACTTACTGTAATTTTCCTTTCTTGATGGACTCCATGGCAGCCTTCGTGTGGTTTTACCCCACTTCCTCTCCAATGCTATAGGATCCCTACTCTGATAAATTTTGGCTCAAGCCACAGACTACGTTCCGTAACTAGCCAACTCTTGACCAATGGGTGGGAGCTCCGTCTGCCATGGAGTTCATCAGGAAAGGAAATTTACGGTAAGTATTTGATAGGAAATTTTCCATTTTCCTGACAGACTCCATGGCAGCCTACGTGTGGGAAATAACTAGCCATAAACTATGTGGGCGGAATTGCTGAACGAAATAAGGTTTTAATTTGCCCAGTCAACTGACAGGATTCTTAAAGGGGTTGTAAAGGTAATTTTTTTATTGTTTAAAACTAACAAACATGTTATACTTACCTTCACTGTGCAGCTCCTTCTGCACAGAGTGGCCCCGAACCTGCTTTTCTGGGGTCCCTCGGCGGCTGTTTCAGCTCCTCCCCGCAAGAACTATCCACCTTAATGCGAGCTCCCTCGCATGGTGGCTAGTTCTTGCGGGCGCGCTCCCGTGATACAGCCGGCGGCTATAGCCTCTCACTGTATCACTCGGCCCCGCCCCCCGGCGCGCCGTGTCATCGGATGTGATTGACAGCAGCGCGAGCCAATGGCTGCGCTGCTTTCAATCCATCCACTGCAGCCAATCAGCGACCAGGCTGAGCTGCAATAGAGATGACTGGAACGAGCAGCGAAGATTCGAGGTGTCAGGTAAGTAAAACGGGGGGGCTGGGGGCGGCGGTATTGTCAAAAGTTTTTTCACCTTAATGCATATAATGCATTAAGGTGAAAAATTTTTTACCTTTACAACCCCTTTAAACCAAAATTCACAAAGAATAATGATGCAGGTTTACACAATAATGCGCCCTTAAAGTGTTGATAGAGGCCCATGAGGCGGCCCTGCAGATAACATATGGAGCCACATGTCGAGCCGCCTCTAGTCAGGTGTGCTGTCACCGCCTCCGGAGGAGTCAAGCCCTTCGCCCTATATGCCTGCTGGATGGCCTGGACAAACCAAGAAGCAATTGTTCCTAGACGAAGCATATTATCCTCTGTTTTTCCAGGAAAAGAGGTAATCTGACCATCTAAAAGAGGATGTAGCTTGAAGGTACTCCTTTAGTGTCTCACCCACATCTAGGGGATGAGCCTCAGCGGCTTCTGGTGCCTTGAGGGTAGGAAGAATGACCTCAGGTTTTCGTGGAAGACCTATGCGACTTTGGGATTTGAGTACTACCCGGTCTGGAAAGAAGGTTAAAAAACGGTTATTTGTGGCTGAAGGCCCCAATCTCTGAAACTCTATTGGTCGATGTGATGGCCACAAGAAAAGCGGACTTGACAAAGAGATCCTTAATAGATGTCTGGCTGACGATGGCTCTGAGCTCTGGCAGATAGTCGAGGACAAGGGGAAGATCCCATTTTGGGAATCTTGGTTTTCTCTGGGGCCTGCTGCCCTCCTGAAGAATTGCCAGACGAGAGGGTGACCGGCCCACAAAACTCCCGAGAAGGCTGATAGGGCCGACACTTGGACTCTAAGGGAGCCAACAGACAGAGACAGATCTAAGCCTGATTGTAGGAATTCCAGGATTTCTTGCACCCCCGGGTCCCTGAATGATCTTCCCATGGAGGATGTGAACTCCACAAAATTGTGCTAGTTCTTCTCAAACTCATGATGGTGTAGCTGACCCCTGATGCACAGCCGAGGGCTTCCAGCCTCTCCCTCTCAAGAACCAGACCATCAGCTGTAGACATGCTGGGCATGGATGCAGAAGTGCCCCCTGGGACAGAAGGTCTGGTCTGAGGGGAAGGGGCATTGGGTCAAGAAAGTTGAGTTGTGTTAGCAAAGGAAACCATGCACTGTTCGGCCAGTATGGTGCTATTGCCACTAATTTAACGGCTTCTGCTTGGAGTCTCTGCAAGAATCTGACGATGACTGGGATCAGAGGTAAGGCATACACTTTGCTGAAGTCCCACTGCTCAGTGCATGTACCCTGAAGGCCTGGCCGCAACAACCCCGAGTGTAATACTTCCCGAGTTTGAAGTTGCAGGGGGATGCGTACAGGGCGACTTCGGGATCAATTTCAAGGGACAGAATCCACCTGAATGTCTCCACATGGAGGGACCATTCATTGTTGTCCAGCTGGGTATGAGACAGGAAATCTTCTGGGCCCATGTCATGATGGGCTCCACTTCCTGAAGTAGGGGAAGACTCCGACTCCCACTCTTCACATAGTAGACCACTGTGGTGTGGTCCATTCTCAACAGCATGGGCTCTCCCTTTATCAGATGGTGGAAGGCCACAGAATGCTGCCCGTAGTTCCAAGATATTCAACATTGGAGTGTAAAGATGGGTATCCTATCTGCCCTGGGCAATCTCTGACCCGCAGTGGGCCCCCCATCCTGTATTGCTGGCATCGTAATAGTGACCCAGGAAATGGGGCTGATGGAATTGCATCTGAGCAAGTTCCCGCCTTGCAGCCACCAGAAGAGGCTGTCCCTCATGCCTGAAGTTATGAAAATGTGCTGATCTCTCCTGTTTGGGTCCCACTGCTGGAGAAACCCTTTCTATGAGGGGCGCAACCTCCAAAGTGCCCATTTGACCATGGGGGCCAAAGAGACCATTGTGCCTATGATTCTGAGGCATTGTGAAGCTCTCAGGCATGAGGAAGCTAGGGCCAGGCAAACTCTGTCCTGTACTACTGGGATCTTCTCCAGAGGCAGGGAAATAGTGTTCTGGACTGCGTCGAACTGGGCCGCTTGGTAGATTAGGCGCTGTGTTGGTTCTAGATTACTTTTTCTAGGTTCAGTAACCAGCCAAACTCCAGAAGAGTAAAAATGTGAAGTAACAGCTGCTCTCTGTCTTGTGACAGGAGATCATCGAGATACTGATGTAGGCGTGTGCCTCTCGTTCTGATGAGGGCTACCAAGGCCAGAAGAACTTCAAAAATACCCGAGGTGAGGTTGAGAGTCCGAAAAGGAAGGCAGGTGAATTACAGATGCTTTTGCCCAACCATAAACCGGAGGTATTTGCGGAACTCCTCTGGCAATGGGTATGTGAAAGTATGCATCTATGAAGACTAGCCAGTCGACCGGCTGGACAGCTTGTTGAATTGTAGACAGGGTCTCCATTTTGAACATTTCATTCTTAACGAACTTGTTCAGATACGTGAGATCTATTACTGGGTGCCACCAGCCGTTCTTTTTCAGAACCAGAAAGAGAGGTGAGTACATGCCCTGAAATTCTTCGCCCTTGTCGACGGGCATTGCAGCCCTCTCAACCACCAGCGAATGCACGTAGGTCAGCGGCACCTGCTTCTTATCCTCTGAGTGAGGTAACAGCGCGGGGACGAATCTGAGAAGAGGCGCACTTGTGAAGGACCATATGTGTCCCGAGGAGACTGTCTTGTATTTTTTGTATTCTCTGTAGCCGGCAACTGTGTCATTCCACTAAGGAAACAGCGTGAATATTTCTGCGTTTGCAGAATCACGCTGTTCTTTCAGGAATTTTACAGTTCAGCCCTCACCCTTAGGTAGCTGGGGGTATTTAAAGGTGTAGAAGGGGAGTGCTTTATATCGAGGGAGGGAGGATTCTATGGACTGCAGATTTCCATTTTTTATGAAGGTGAATACTGCATGGATCATCTATTTTACAGGTTATTCTTTGGGAGGCCATAGACAAGCTGGTGGGTGGATTTTGTTGGGACTTCCTTCTTTGGTCTATTATAGGGGATCTAGGGGCCTTTTATTGCCTTTTTGTATTTTGCTCATTTATAGCTAATAAAATTATATAGTTTTATGCCGCGTACACACGAGCGGACATTACGGCGGACTTTGCCCGGCGGACTGGATTTCGTCGGACAATTCGATGTGTGTGGGCTCCAGCGGACTTTGTTTTCTCAAAAGTTCGACGGAATTAGATTTGAAACTTGCTTTAAATTTATCCGACGGACTCTGCTTTCTAGCGGACAAACCGATCGTCTGTGTGCTAGTCCGACGAACTCAAACTGACGCATGCTCTGAAGCAATTACAAGACGGAAGCGCTCGGTCTGGTAAAACTAGCCTTCGTCTTGAAGCTAGCACATTCCTCTTCTGTCGTCTTTTAATACAGCCTTTTTTTAGGATTGATAATGCGAGAGGAATGAAGTTGTTTTTCTGCTTTATATTCACACAGAGTTCTCACAAACTTCTTTCTTCATGATTTATCCTCCTGCCATGACTAATATAATATTTTGTAACAGCCAGATCTCCATAACTTTTAAATTTTAAAATAGATATTTTTTTTTTTTTTTTTTATTTCCGCACTTTAGCTATTTTACAATGTGTGTTAAATGTTAACCACATTTTTGGTGTGTATTTTCAAGTTACCACAATTAACATTCATATTTTGTGTTGTTTTAAAGAACCTTAATGAGGTTGTTTTCCCTTGTTCATTAGACATAGGGGGGTGTATTTAACAAAGGCAAAATCATTTTTCACTCCAATTGCTAATTATACATATAATTCCACATAAAGAGCATTTTGAAGTGTGTTCGCTGTGTATCCGAGGGGCACATGCAAGGAAGCCCAAACCAAAACAATTAATTTTTATTTTACATGATTTTCGGAAAAAATCAGCAGAGCTTCCCCCGAGCTTGTTTTTGACAAAAGGCTTAAATCATTTAAGAATATCAAGTGAAACGTTCACTTGAGAAATTGCACACCAAGTGCACTTGTTGGAAGTGCAGTCGCTGAAAAACTGAGGGGAAGAGCTTAAATTCGGGGAAGCTCTGCTGATTTATTCCTAAAATCATGTAAAATCAAAATAAATTCTTTTTATTTGACAAAAACACACATAGGGGTTGATTTCATAAAGGTAAAAAGCCTGTGCATTTTGGAAATTGCATTTGCCCTCTGCAAGAGCAGTTGCTCCCAAGCTTTATTAAATGTGAAGCAGCTCTGCTGACTTCCATCATCCAATCATGTGCAAGCAAAAATGTTTTTTTTTTTCTTTTACTTGCACAGGATTGGGTACTCTTTGCAAAGTCAAGCTTTTAAATAATTTCTGATGCTCTGGAGCAATTGCACTTGCAGAGGGAGTGCACAGACTATTTGCTTTTCTCAAATCAACCCCATAGTCTTTTCGACCTGTACCTGCCGACTCCCAAACAAAATGGCGTTTTTGAATCAAAAGACATAGGCAAGAATGTAAGTTAAACCAAAAAGTATTTATTTGATAAACAAAAAAATTAGGAAGGCAACACTGGACACACTTTTAGAATCTGGGAAGCCTTTCGTCCCCCAGGACACACATCAAGTTTGAGGACAAGAAAATAGGTATCTTGCGACTATAGGGAGCACAGGGAGCACAGTCAGAACAGACAGAAACCAGGCAATCACTTTCGACTCTTCCGTGTAGCCTTCCCTCCACGCTTCTCTGCAGCCTTCCCTCCACGCTTCTCTGCAGCCTTCCTCGGAGGTTGTGCCTCTGGTGGTGTACTTGGGGCAGGAGGAGGAGGAGGAGGAGGAGGAGGAGTAGGAGTGCCTTCATCTGCTATATATGTGTTAGCAGTAAGCTCCCCTCTCAAGCCCTTCTGGTAAGCCTGGAAAAATAGACCCTCACAGAGGAGGCGTTGGCCCTTTTCCAACTCCTGTAATCTGCAGGCTATATAGGTGCCATACGCCTCCTCTGCATTGGGAGGTTTACTCAGGATCAGGCTTGCTTCCCGTATGAGCTCTAGGGATTCCTGCTCTGTTGCAGTCATCCTCCTGGGCCTTTTCTGTATAATGCGGAGGGGAGGCACCTGGCACTCCGTGCGGCTTCTACTTGGCCCAGCCACAGCTTCCTCCTCTCTCCCACTGGGCAAGGCCTCCTCCTCTCTCTCACTGGGCAAGGCCTCCTCCTGGCTGAGGTCATCCTGGGTAAAAAAAAGGGACATAGTTGTAATTTTCTGTTATGCAATCACACACAATTTTCAGCTCATAACTTTCAAAGATAATTACACAAAATAGTAAAGGCTATCTATTTGACCACACCATTATTTCAGATGATCAACAAGATCTGAAGTTACGTATATATTTGGCCACTACTGTCTAGTGATATGTCTACATATTACTCTTTGTGCAGAAGTGATTTTTGATGAAGCACTTTCAAAATGAACACCTTAACATCATTAATAACATTTACACAATCCCAAAATCTTCAAAAAAAAGTATACCTGGCTGAAGCTGGGCGCATCCACTTCATCAATGGTGAAAAGGCCCAGTTCATCCTGGGACTCCTCAGCTGGGGTGGAGGTGGATGGAAGGCTGGAGGGAAGAGTGGATGGAAGGCTGGAGGGAAGGCTGGAGGGAAGGGTGGGGGGAAGGGTGGGGGGAAGGGTGGGGGGAAGGGTGGGGGGAAGGGTGGAAAGGGATTGCCTGGCTTCGGTCTGCTGATCCAGGAATCGCAGTTTGTGGTAATACCACAACTTGGGTACATAAACTTGGTCAGCTGCTGCCCCGGATCTCAGCGACTCCTGGATTTTTCTGTGTTCCCGCTTGTACATATTACGCAAGATACCTATTTTCCTGTCCACAAACTTGAGGTCTGCCTGGGGGAGTCGAGTCTTCACAAACTCTAAAAGTGTGCCCAGTGTTGCCTTCCTAACATCACGATTATAATATTGGGGGTGTTTGACCTCCCAGAGGTTTTTCTTCTGCTCATATAGATCAATGAAATGGATCAAAAACTCTTCCTCTTTAAAGGGATTCATTATTTCTGCAAGACAAGACACAAGATCAAAACTTAAATGTCAGTCCCAAATCTCAGGATTAGTTTGTGTTGTAATCTAGGGGACACACACGGGGACACACACAAACACACACACACACACACACACACACACACTCTTTAATCTTACCTTCGTTTGTGCCGCTCGCTACTTCCGCACGGACATACGTTGGCCATCGTACTAGCTTTATATACACTGCGCATGTGTCATGCTCCACCTGCGTCGCCCGCCCCTGACGTTCGTGAGTACGATTTGGCCCCGCCCCTTCACTCTTCGTTGCGCAGTGGGAGTAGATAGCAAAAGATGGCGGAGCGATTAAGTGGAAGTAGCGCGGAGGAAAGCCCGGAGCCCCAAACATCCACATCCCGGAGGAGATATAAGGCCACCAACATGGCTTTTGAAGAGATGGTGGAGATGGTGTCCATATTAAGAAGGGAGGACTACGATGGCAAAAAAGGACCGTACACACGACCCAATATGAGGAAGGACAAAATAATGTCGTCAGTTGTCACCGCTCTGGAAGATAAATTTGGTACAAAACGTTCGAAAGAACAATTGCGGAAGCGGTGGTCTGACATAAAAAGTCGGGAGCCAGAACAATATTGGCGAATAAAGAAGCTGCTGAAAAAAAGTAAGTACTTGTGTTTTACTATTGAGATACAGAACTTGCATGCTGATCCTTATTTTTGGCGGTTTTTCTGCATCGTTCGTAAATACCGTTCTTTGGAATAGATCGGATACTTTAGAAAGTGACGTTATTTTTTCGCCAAATACGATGGGACAGGGTTGGACATACATTTATGGCTTGATAATTTGGCGAATTCCCACAATGAGTTGATGTGGTGTAGATGTGTTTGAAAATATAATGCTTCATCAAAAATGATTTAGTGTAATGTAGGGACAGGACACAGCAGCTGTTTCCACATCTGGACTCACGAGCACTATAGTTAGTGGGAATGATTTAGCAGTCCCACTATTGTTCTTCGATTTTATTTTTTGAAATATTTAATTGGAATATTATTCCGTACGTTTTTTGGCTCTGCGTAACTTCTGCATACTTTCAGCTATTAAAACCATTCAACTATTAAAATGTTCGTCTCTTTGAGCTGATGTGTGGTCATTTTCAACTTTTTTAATACCATGTATACTTTATTAAATAATCAGTTTTTTTTCTCATTTTTAAACATTGAATTCAATGGGAGCATGCTTGAAATCCTCCAATTCTTCTTCCGCTCCCAAAAGTTTCAGCTCCTTCATACTTTCACCTAGAGACACCAAACAAACTTTACAATGTTCACTAAATATTCATCTATCTGGCTATATCTTTTCAGTTTGATATTTTAAAAATTTTTGGAGAAAAAGCTTTTTGTTTAGAGGTCATTTCGTGTAATTTTAGACATTAATCAGAGTGTACTGTGTTTGTTTTGTTGCCATGGTTACCAAAGCTTCTGTTATACACAGGGGGGGAGGTGGCCGGAGCATCTCAGCTCTGATTACAGAGCCCGGGGGAGGGGACAGACACACCATGTACTGATTTATAATAGAGGAATATGATGGGGCATTCCCCCGCATTTTGCTAAGGAAATGCATTTTCTAGTGTACTATGTGACCATAAATAAATTTTTGAGGGGTAATACACATAGGAGATCATTGAGGTGTCAGCATCTGTGAAACTTTCCCAAAAATATGCATTCTTTCTAATTGTTGTTCAGAGGTAATGTTCATCCTGTCTTCAACATTTATTATGATGCAAAATTTGCAAAAAAATCATAACCAACATTTTACTTTCTTTATTAAAAAATAAAAGATCAGTGTGTTTTAACTTGACCTTTTTTTATAATCTCATAGGGGAGAAAAGACTCAGACAACAGTCCAAGGATCTCAGGACCCCCCCAAGTCACCAGCCTGAGGCCCAAGATACCCCAAGCCCCAGCCCAAGACCACGCCCACCCGACGACCTTGAGGAAGGAGAGGTGGAGGAAGTGTGCGAGGTTTCAAGCCCACCAAGTGAGTGACTGACACCCCAGCTTGAGTTACTGTATTTTGGCGTGCATATTGTAAACATTGTTTTTATTCACTCGTTTTAGGTGAGTTTCTGGTTGTGGAAGGCCAAGCGGCGGAGCACTTCACCACAGACAGTGCGCAAAGACTAATAGGCCAGATAATGCTGTGGAATGGCCACATAGATCAAATGCGTGAACAAATTCACAGCATGAAACTTCGCCTGGACTCCATGCAACAGGAAATGAAGAACATGATTGATGTTTTGGGCAGAATATAAGCACGTTTGGGCTAAAAACATCAATCATGTTCTTCATTTCCTTGTGAAGTTATTTTGTTTTTAAAAAAAATTTTGCAAGTTTTGGGGTATACCCAAATTTACATTGTGTGATGCACACGGTGTGTCATCATGTGCTATCTTCCATCATGGGTTAGCAATGTACTTGTTTTGTGTTTGCAAACCCTTCATCCTGAAAATTCTTGGGTGGTGAGAGCAACCAAAAATGGGATTGCACACACAAAACATGTACATTGCTCTCCCATGATAGGAGATAGCACATGTTGACTTGACCCTTTAGTAAAGCTCAATTTTGAGCATCTTATAAATGACCAATTTCTGCAAGGGTGACATTACATGCACCGTTCTCGAAATATTGAACTTTGTAAGTTAATGTATTGTAAGTTTTGTTTATAAAAACACTGTTGTGTATGTAAATGTTTTGAGATAAAGGTCTATATATTTTTGAAAAAATGGCTTGAATAATTTTGTAAAAGATAATTTTTTTACACAACGTAAAATATTTTTTGACAAAATAAAAAAAATAAAAAACAAAAAAATATGATAAAAAATGCACCTTTCAATGTGCACCAAGTAAAATGTTTTACCCTATACAATGTGTGTGGCTGTTTCTTGAAGTCAACATTTGGGGTTTGTTTTTGTGGGCCTGATTAACTAAAGCTAAATGCACTTGACACTACTACAAGTGCACTAGGAGACAGACATAACTTAAAGGTAAACAACAATAAAAACAAGATATTTAGATAAACAAATTTTCTTTTTTATTTTTGTAAAAAAATTAGAGATGTTGCTGAATAGCAATGGCCCCCCGACCATTAAAATAATTCACATAACGGTCACGCACTTGACGTGCGGGTCGGGGGGCCAAGCCAATACGGCCAATTTCTAGGCCTGTCAAAGTGCTACTAGCCTCTTCCAGTCTGGGCTCAGGCCCAACAGAGGATAGATATGTCACTGAATGTCTCCTTAAAAAGTTATGCAAGATGCAGCAAGCAAGGATGACGTGGTTGATTTTATAGTCCGCCAAATTAATAGCCGTAAGGAAGATACGGAACCGGCTGGCCAGAATACCAAAGGCATTCTCCACAACCCTTCTTGCTCTGGCCAGCCGGTAATTAAATACCCTCCTCTCAGGGGTGAGTGTCCTTTGGGGGAACGGCCTCATCAAGTTCTCACAGAGAGCAAATGCTTCATCAGCAATAAAAACTGAGGGGAGTCCATCCACATTATCGTCATCAGGTGGCAATTCCAGGCCACCGGTCTGGAGACGATAGCACAGCTCGGTCTGTGCAAAGACTCCTCCATCAGACATTCGGCCGTTCTTCCCCACATCCACAAACATAAACTCCAAATGTGCCGAGACCACCGCCATCAAAACTACACTATGGAACCCCTTGTAGTTAAAGAAATATGACCCCGAATGCGGTGGTGGCACAATCCGGACGTGCTTCCCGTCAATCGCCCCTACACAGTTGGGAAAGTCCCAACGGTCAGCGAACTGGGAGGCCACAGTCTGCCATTCCTGTGGACTTGTAGGAAACTGTGGAGTGCAAAAAAAATAAGATAAGGACTTTAATAACAAAAATTGTATATCAGATTACACCAAAACATTAGTAAACAACAGCAGTCAAATATTATGAATATGTGTGTTTGTAATTGAAATTTATAAAAACATAAGGCACACTTATAAGATTACTCACCCCCTATGATGGCCCATTGATACATTTGAATGTGGGGGGAGGGGCTCTAATTAGGTTAACAAACACACATGACTGGCTGAAACATTTGTGGGGTGGGGGAGGGGTTCTAATTAGGTTAACAAACACACATGACTGGCTGAAACATTTGTGGGGTGGGGGAGGGGTTCTAATTAGGTTAACAAACACACATGACTGGCTGAAACATTTGTGGGGTGGGGGAGGGGTTCTAATTAGGTTAACAAACACACATGACTGGCTGAAACATTTGTGGGGTGGGGGAGGGGTTCTAATTAGGTTAACAAACACACATGACTGGCTGAAACATTTGTGGGGTGGGGGAGGGGTTCTAATTAGGTTAACAAACACACATGACTGGCTGAAACATTTGTGGGGTGGGGGAGGGGTTCTAATTAGGTTAACAAACACACATGACTGGCTGAAACATTTGTGGGGTGGGGGAGGGGTTCTAATTAAGTTAACAAACACACATGACTGGCTGAAACATTTGTGGGGTGGGGGAGGGGTTCTAATTAGGTTAACAAACACACATGACTGGCTGAAACATTTGTGGGGTGGGGGAGGGGTTCTAATTAGGTTAACAAACACACATGACTGGCTGAAACATTTGTGGGGTGGGGGAGGGGTTCTAATTAGGTTAACAAACACACATGACTGGCTGAAACATTTGTGGGGTGGGGGAGGGGTTCTAATTAGGTTAACAAACACACATGACTGGCTGAAACATTTGTGGGGTGGGGGAGGGGTTCTAATTAGGTTAACAAACACACATGACTGGCTGAAACATTTGTGGGGTGGGGGAGGGGTTCTAATTAGGTTAACAAACACACATGACTGGCTGAAACATTTGTGGGGTGGGGGAGGGACAAACAAGACAATGGAGCAGACAATATACATTGTTCAATGGACTATAGGCTAGAGATAAAAATGGACCCAGCATTGCATGGTGGGGAGGTTAATGAAAGAAATTATGCATGTATAGGGCAATAACTGATTAAAATAGGCATGTACAAAGATAAAGGGGACATTCACAGCAGATTGAAAGCATGGCAATTAGGTAAAGAGGACAGTTCTACAATACATCAAAAAACAGTTAATACATATCATGTAATGTTAAAGGATAAAACTTACCTTCATATATTCCTTCTGCAGGACCTGAATAATAGCAGAACAGGTCTCTGGGATTATGATCCCCAGAGCCTGGGGGGAGATGCCTGTCGAGAACTTTAAGTCCTGAAGACTTCTCCCTGTCGCCAAGTAACGTAAAGTGACAACTAGCCTCTGCTCCGCACTAATGGCTTGCCTCATGCAGGTATCCTGCCTGCTGATATAGGGGGTCAGCATAGCCAAAAGACGCTCAAAGATGGGGTCCGTCATCCTGAGAAAATTCCTGAAATCCTCAGGATTATTCTCACGGAGCTCACGGAGCAAAGGCATATGACAGAACTGGTCACGCTGGCGCAACCAATTCTTGGTCCATGAACTCCTCCTCGCCCTGTTCATGGACTGGACTCGGGTCAAAGTATTAACCCCAACACCAAGTCCCCACACAGCACGAACTCGAGAACGAGTACGTCCACTCGACATGGCTTCAAAACGGTCGGCTGCTCAAACTAACAAACTTATAACAAACGCACTGAAGAACAGCAAGGCCTATGAAGAACGACCTGAAAATCAGGAACGAGCGGAGCAGAACGGCCTGCAAGGCAGGTTACGAACTGACCAACACGCACTGAAAAGCAGATACAAACCTCACAAGCACAAACTGAACCGCAGAAAACGAACGAAATAAGCTGAAGTGTGAAAAGCGCGAATCATCTCTAACCAAACTTCTACTAACACGAGATAAACACGAGATTAGCAGAAGGAGCCCAAAGGGTGCCGGAGTGGGGCTTGGACTTCCTTTTTCTAGTCCCGTCGTACGTGCTATACGTCACCGCGTTCAAAACCAGCGGACTTTTGCAGTGACCGTGTGTGGCCAAGTCCGTCCGTTTTTAAGTCCGGCGCAAGGAGCAAACAAAGTCCGACGAAAAGTCCGCCGGGCAAAGTCCGCCGTAATGTCCGCTCGTGTGTACGCGGCATTACTCTTTAGGGTGTGTTTATGGTCATTTGGTTTGTTATTATTTTTTTATTTTTGTCTTAGTAATTTGATTACACCCCCCCGATATATGTTCGGTGAGTGCTACTTTTTGTCCAATATAGGCGGGATTCCCATCCCCTTTCTTGTTTATAATGTCAAAGGAGGCCTCACCCAGGAAGACCAACGCCAGCTTAAGCTCCTGAACGGCTGAGCCTCTGGCCACCTTTTCTGAGACGCACCTGGGTACTGTATCAACATTTTTTATCCAAACTTTCATGGCAGCCATGTCCAAGGCAGGTTTGCAGGCCATTCCCGCCATCATGTAGATCCTTTTCAGGTCTCTATTGATCCTTCTCTCAAGACTGTCCTTGAAGGACACAACATCCTCTAAGGGAAGAGTGACATGCTTTGCCAGTCTGATAATTGCTGCGTCAACTAGAGGAGTGGCTGTCATGATGGTGGGAGTGGTGTCTGGAGAAGGAATCTGAACTTCTGCCTTGATGTTGGATCCTAGATGAAGAGCCATGGCATCTGGATCTAGATAAAGAGTGCTGACGTTGCGGGCTGGCAATGTCTCTGTCTTCAGGGGCCAAAGTTTGGCGATCCAACCTGGAAGGGCTTAACACACAAGAGGGAGAAGAGAGAGAGAAGCATGCTGTTAACAGGGATGTGCTTTAAGTGGACCTCAGGTGCGCCCTGCCCGCCAGACGCCCCCCACTACACATACCTTATGTATGAGGGCTGGCCGCAGGGAGGCGGTGATTTGTCCATAATAAGTAGGAGGGGAGGAAGGCTGTACAGTCCCACCGAACTGCAGGGTATAAGGGACATGGTCAAAAGAAAAAAAAAGCACTTCCCTTTCAAGAGTCCCCCACCACCATTGCCTGTGGGTCAGGGGGTTACCTCTGGAGGAACACGCAGGGCCTGGGGAAGCTGCCGCACACTGCTCACAGGATTTCCCAAGGAGGCAGGCGCTGACAGCTGTTTAGATTCCCTGTGGCGACACCGTTGATCAATGGTGGCTGGATCCCCGACGGACTGCGCAGGCCAACGCCTGGAAGCACCGCAGCGACCTGGAGTCGCCACGGGAGGCTGAGAACTATAGCCAGGGATACAGGAGGTACAAATAAACACAGACTGCTGCCATGGAGGCTTGTTATCCTGAGGTGCTCCATCTTCCAGACCTTGCCAGCCAGCTGCACTGTGAGGACATCCATCATGGGCATACACAGGCCACCCAACATCACAGGGTTTTACCACCTGAAACGCTACTTGCCTGCCTGTGGCTGGGCCCTGGGCTACTGCACTGCTTATCCATCATGCCCGAATCCAGCACACTTGTGACTGGGGCTTATTCCTAAAGACTGGGACATCAATCCACCACTGTGCAGGTAAGCACACAGGGTCCATAGAGGAACGTACTCTGTGACCTTGAGCCAAAAGCATTGGAGAGGAGGTGGGGTAAACCCACACGTAGGCTGCCATGGAGTCTGTCAGGAAAATCTTTTTGGGTACAGCATTGCATGACCTTGCAATTGTCATTTAAAGTGTGACAACGCTGAAAGCTGAAAATTGGCCTGGGCAGGAAGTTGGTGAAAATGCCCAGTATTGAAGTGGTTAAAGCATGACATGTTCGGTATCTTTTTACTCGGTGTAACATCATCTTTCACATTATACAAAAACAATGGGCTAACTTTACTGTCTTGTTAAATTTTAAATTCATTGATGTGTATTTTTTTTCCATAAAATTGCGCATGAAAGACCGTGTGACATAAAAAAATGCAACAACTGCTATTTTATTCGTTTAGGGTCTTTGCTAATATATATATATACAGTACAGTGTATATATCTATATCTATCTATATGTAGCGCTGGTAGATTTTATCAATTTATCGCTTATAGGTACGTTTAGTGGGTCATCTGTGCTGTACATTGTTTAGATTTAATCTAATGTTAATTTAGCCTCTGTTCCAGCTTGGCTGTGTTGCGTGCAGTTCCACATTGTGCCTGTGGGTGTCGTTATCATCGTGGGTCAGTGTTGGAAAGCAACAAGCTGAAGTGTATGGGTGCTCTTCTGTCCCGGAGATAACTCGGCGGAGGTGGTCCTCCGAGTTACATTCTGGGAGAGGGCATTTATGGGACAGACGCCATACTTCGGGTAGCTTTTTGCCTCGTGGCCCCTCTGGCCTAGAGGTATGTGTCAGTGAGTGCTATCTCGTGGCCCTCCGGCTTGGAGGGTTGCGTTGCTGCAGCCGGGCGGGTAGACCCAGAAGCCTGTCTGGGGCCTGCTATGGCTGGGATGGCATAGTTGCCAACAGTCCCGATTTTCCCGGGACAATCCCGATTTTGGGACCCTCGTCCCGATTGGAGGCTGTCCCGAATCGGGATTTCCATCAGGAAAATCGGGAATGTTGTTTTTTTTTTAAATTTTTGGAGCAGCTGGCTCCAGCAAAATGGCGGCCGGCGCCGCCGCTCGATCTTCCCCCTAGTGTTCAGTGGAGAGAGGAAGGGGGCTTGATTCGTGCAGCCAATGAATCGGCTTCTTTAGCTGCACGGCCCCTCCCCTCTCCACTGAACACACGGCGCCGCCGTGTCTTGCCGAAGAGTTCCCCAGCTCGGCTATTTCCGCTGGCTCGTACTGCGCAGGCGCAGCGCCTGCGCAGTACAGGGGGTCCTTACTTGCCGAGGGGAACTTTCTCAGCAGAACACCGGCCGCTCCTGGACGAGGGGAGGGTCTGCACTGAGGGGGGGTCTGCACTAATAGCACTAATTGAGGGGGGTCTGCACTAATAGAGGGGGGCTGCACTGAGGGGTGTCTGCACTAATAGAGGGGGGGTCTGCACTAATAGAGGGGGGGTCTGCACTGATGGAGGGGGTCTGCACTGATGGAGGGGGTCTGCACTGATGGAGGGGGTCTGCACTGATGTAGGGGGTCTGCACTGATGGAGGGGGTCTGCACTGATGGAGGGGGTCTGCACTGATGGAGGGGGTCTGCACTGAGGGGGTCTGCACTGATGGAGGGGGTCTGCACTGATGGAGGGGGTCTGCACTGAGGGGGTCTGCACTGATGGGGTCTGCACTGATGGGGTCTGCACTGATGGATGGGTCTGCAATGATGGAGGGGGTCTGCACTGAGGGGGTCTGCACTGATGGAGGGTGGTCTGCACTGAGGGGGTCTATACTGACTCTGCTGGGGGCACCTGATGCAAGGACAGACTCTGCCAGGGGCACCTGATGCAAGGACAGACTCTGCTGGTGGCAGGCGACGTGGCTAGTGACACGCTCAGGGATCCCACTGATTCAGCATTATGGTGAGTTGAATGATTTAATTTTATATTACAATGTAATAATAGAAATAATGCGCTTCAATCATCCTGACACCATAACAACCATGGTGCCGGGATGATTGAAGCGTTAACACCTGGTGTTTGGAGTATCTTTATCTGCTGATTGTTAAACTTTCTAGAATACACATATTTTTATTGTGTAGGATCTGGGGCTGCTGTCCCGTCATTCCCCTCTCCCCCTTTCCCTCTCCCCCTTTCCCTTACCCCCCCTCATTCATCTCAGACTCTAACCACACCCTCTTGAGCCACGCCCATTTAAGCCACGCACCCACTATTTCACGTAAGCCACGCCCATTTTTCGTTGCTTCGCGCGCCGCACTTGTATTTTTTGCACAGCCACGCCTACAAACGAATGTCCCGCCCCCTAATTATTGTACAGCTCTGCCTACAGCCAAAAAAGTGTCCCACATATTTTTTTTGCAACGTTGGCAACTATGGGATGGTCCTGTGCTGTCTGTCCTGCGGGAAGAAGCCGGACAATTGAGAAGATCCAGGGGAGGACCCATCTTGGAAGGGACCATGCAGAAGGCTGGTCTTAAAGCAGAGTTCCACACAAAAATGGAACTTCCGCTTTTCGGAACCCTCCCCCCCTCCGGTGTCACATTTGGCACCTTTCAGGGGGGAGGAGGGTGCAGACAGGTATTTGCACCCACTTCCGGCATAGACTCCCATGGGAGTCTATGCCTCTTCCCGTCCTGACCGCGCTGTCTGCTGGGAACACACAGCTCCCAGCAGAGAGCGGGGACCACTAGGGACGCGCAGCGCGACTCGCGCATGCGCAGTAGGGAACCGGGAAGTGAAGCCGCAACGCTTCACTTCCTGATTCCCTCACCTAGGATGGCGGCGGCAGCTGCCGAGAACTGAGCGGGTTCTCGGCGTCCCCTGCCGACATCGCCGGAACCCTGGGACAGGTAAGTGGCCATGTATTAAAAGTCAGCAGCTGCAGTATTTGTAGCTGCTGGCTTTTAATATTTTTTTTTTTTGGCGGTGTGGGTGAACCCCCGCTTTAAGAAGGGCCTGGTGACTCGATTGGAGGACGCATCTTAATCTAATCTACCGCACAAGTACTGCTGGGTCGGCTTAAAGGTTCTGGTACTGTGTTTGCTGTTCATCGTAAACTACTACATCCTGTGGCAGAGGATCGTACAGTTTTGTTCTACTCAAGTCTGTGGCAGAGACTTTTTGTTCGTGCTGCGTTCCGGCTGCTAGGTTAGTGAGAGAAACCTATCCGGGCGGGCAAAGATTTAATCCTAAATTGAGGATACATCCATCCTAAAGATTTAAATTCCTTGACGCTACGCCAAGAAAAGGTATTTGAACATCCCTGCAACTCTCCTTCTACCTCTTTCCTGCTACTTCTTCCAGTTATCCCCATTAAAGCACTGCAAAAGTAATTAAGTGACTGGTGCCTACATTGCCTTATAGTAAGCTCAACGGTAACCCCTAGACCCGGTACTGGTGAAATTACAGGTAACAAGGTGACGGTAACAGCCCGCTTTGAATCAGCAGCTTCACCGTGAGTTAGTGCTACATATATATATATATAATGTTTAGGGATTCTAAGTAATTTTCTAGCAAAAAATACTGATGTCAACAAATGTCAGAAAAAGGCCTGGTCTTAAAGTGGCTAGACACTATAGTCAGGTAAGCAGCTGGTCAATTGTTTGGGATGGAGTTTAAGGTAGAACTACATCACCTCTGTGATGATAACATAAGTAGTGTGCAAATGAAAATACACAATAACAATACACAATAATGTGATGACAGTGATTGATCTATGTGGTGACACAAAAGACCTTAGGCCCCTTTCACACTGGGGCGCTGCGGGCGCCGGCGCTATTTTTAGCACCGCTTTACCGTAGATTTAGCTGCACTATTCGCCCGCTAGTGGGGTGGTTTTAACCCTCGCTAGCGGCCGAAAAGGCTGCAGCGGCGCTTTGCCAACTGTATAACCCACGCTGCCCCATTGATTTCAATGGCCAGGAGCGGTGTATACATTGCTCCAAAGATGCTGCTAGCGGGACTTTTTTTTACCGTCCTGCCAGCGCATCGCTCCAGTGTGAAAGCCCTCAGGACTTTCACATTGGAGAGACAGGAGCGGCTCTTTCAGGGCGCTTTGCAGGCGCTGTTTTTAGCGCTGTAGCGCCTGCAAATCGCCCCAGTGTGAAAGGGGTCTAATTTGAATAAACAAACAGTCCACATTGCTGTGATGGCAGTGATTAACCCGTGTTGTTGACACAAAGTTGCTTAATCAAATCAAAAAAATAATCACATAAACAAGTGAATAAAAGGTCCAATTTGAAATAAATCCCGTGGACAAGTCTTCCAATTCTGAAGATGGGATATGGAATAAAATGTAGAGGAAACCAAAAATAGTGCAATCCCATTTATTATAAAAAGATAAGAACAAACAAAACGCCAAATGGCTGCTTACATGGATGGTGCCATCACCCGGCGCTGAGGCTGTACAGAAAATTGTCCTGTGTGTTGAAGCCCAGCCCCTTCGCAGTTGGAATCACTCCCTAGGACACACATAACCCCTTCATCGCCCCCTAGTGGTTAACCCCTTCACCGCCAGTGTCATTTACACAGTAATCAATGCATTTTTATAGCACTGATCGCTGTATAAATGACAATGGTCCCAAAATAGTGTCAAAAGTGTCCGATGTGTCCGCCATAATGTAGCAGTCCCGATAAAAATCGCAGATCGCCGCCATTACTAATAAAAAAAAATAATAATAAAAATGCCATAAAACTATCCCCTATTTTGTAGACGCTATAAATTTTGCGCAAACCAATCAATATACGCTTATTGTGATTTTTTTTACCAAAAATATGTAGAAGAATACGTATTGGCCTAAACTAAAGAAAATAATTGTTTTTTTTTATATATTTTTGGGGGATATTTATTATAGCAAAAAGTAAAAAATATAGTGTTTTTTTCAAAATTGTGGCTCTTTTTTTGTTTATAGTGCAAAAAAAAAAAAAACGCAGAGGCGATCAAATACCACCAAAAGAAAGCTCTATTAGTGGAAAAAAAAGATGTCAATTTTTTTGGGGTTCAGCGTCACATGACCGCGCAATTGTCAGTTAAAGCGACGCAGTGCCGAATAGCAAAAAGTGATCTGGTCAGGAAGGGGGTAAAATCCCCCTAAAATCCCCCTAAAAAAAGGGGGAGAGGGATAAGATACGGGCCGCCCCTGTATCTTATCCCTCTCCACTCTATCCAAAACGAAAACGGAAGTCTCGCCTTTAGTTATACTTTCAAGTAATTTCTAGCAAAGAATGCTGATTGTAAGATGTGTGCAAAAAAAATTACAAACTGCTCTGGTAGACAAGTAGTTGTAGTAGAAGTCACTGATCTAGACTAGACTAGAGGACATTTTGCTAACAGGGCTAACCTCATATGACCCGTGTACTCCGCCCCCAGCGAAGCCCCGCCCCAGGACCAGTCCCCTGTCAAGCAATGTGTGTTTCGATGGTGTCAACCTTCTCCGCCCCTAGGGAAGCCACGCCCCCGCCCCTAGCACTCTCTGAGTAAGCCACGCCCCCAGCGAAGCCACGCCCCTGCATTAGCATGCTTTTGTGCAATGTGTGTATCGCCTGGTGCCAACCTCTTCCGCCCTAATAAAGCCCCGCCTCTAGCAAGCCTGTGTTCTATCAGAAAGCAGCTGTTCTGACAAAATGTCGAACCTGGCTTTCTGACAGGACACCTGCTTTCAAGTGAAGCCCCGCCCCCGGGAGCAGTCCGCTATCATGCCCTGTATGTGTCCCCTACCTGCCCCGCCCCCAGGACCAGTCCGCTGTCATGCAGTGTATGTCCCGATCTCTGCTAAAGTCCTCCGCCGGACTCTCCCGATTCGGGCGCTCCATGTCCGGCTCTGATCTCTCCCAGGCTCGGCGCTCCATGTCCGGCTCTGATCTCTCCCGCTTTGGGCGCTCCATGTCCGGCTCTGATCTCTCCCAGGCTCGGCGCTCCATGTCCGGCTCTGATCTCTCCCGCTTTGGGCGCTCCATGTCCGGCTCTGATCTCTCCCGCTTTGGGCGCTCCATGTCCGGCTCTGATCTCTCCCAGGCTCGGCGCTCCATGTCCGGCTCGGTAGAGTTGCGGGTGTCCCCGGAGCGCTGCCTGTTCGATGATCCTCTCCGGTTGGAAGTGATCGGACTGATCCCCGGACAGGAGGTGTCTCTCCGCACCGAGCTGACCGATGAAGGCGGGGAGCCGTTCACTTCCCTGGGTCGGTACCGAGCCGGGAGCGGAGGGGATCTGGAGCTGAGCCGGAGCCCGGCGCTGGAGGGCGGCACATTCACCGGAGTAGAAGCGGAGGGGCCCCTGTGGGCTCTGGAGCCCCGGAATGGTATGAGGAGGATGGTGAAGAAGGACGTGCGGAGCCCCCTGACTGTCCGCTTCTCCCTCCACCAGGAGCCGGCCGGAGATGTGCTCAGCACTGCGGTCCAGGAGAGGAGCTTCCTGGGGGAAGGAGTCAGCAGGATCCCGGTGAGGGAGGGCAGAGTGCGGGCCACTCTCTTCATACCACCCGGTGAGTGACCCCGGGACATGGGGGGAACATGGGGGTCACCGGGTGTGACATGGGGACTATCGGAGTCACTGGGTGTGATGTGGAGGAATGATTAGACTGGGGTCACCTGGTGTGTGACATTGGGGGGGATCAGGTTCACCGGGTGTGTGACATTGGGGAATAAGACTGGGGTCACCGGTTGTGACATGGGGACCATCGGAGTCACTGGGTGTGACGTGGAGGAATGATAAGATTGGGGTCACCGGGTGTGACATGGAGGAATATTCAGACTGGGATCACCAGGACAGGGGATCGGGGTCACCGGGTGTGACGTGGGGACGATCGGGGTCACTGGGTGTGACGTGGAGGAATAATCAGACTCGGGTTCAACGGGTGTGATGTGGGGGGGGGGCGATCAGATTGGGGTACAGAGGAGGTCTCTCTAGGTAACAGCGGGCACCTCATGCAGTCTCATCTTACACAGGACATTTAGGTGGGAAGTCTGTGGTCTACGATTGCTTATCCAATACTACTATAGTCCATATGGACACATGCAAATCTACCACAACACCCAATAAATCTTTTTTAGGGACAACCCCCACGATCCAGCCCAGAAAAAAGAAAACGCGATGAAGAGACAGGAGAGGGAGTAGACCCAAAAACACCACATCCGGGAAAGCTATTGAAAATGTAAAAAAATTGTATAACTTATCATCTAAAGTACTGACAGATGTAGAAACATCACTATTAAAATGTGGCCTTAACTTTGCCCCTTCCATCCCTCCTAATCCATTCACCATTTTTTCAAGATTTAAATACATTTATTCGGAGCCGACATTACAATTTACAGGACGACAAAAAATAGAAACAATACCACTAATAATGATGCTAATATTTCTATGGACACAGAGACCATAATTAATACCTCGGTAGAGAACGGAGCCTTAAACGATCTTATCGAATTATGGGATATGATGATTTAGATCAAATACTAGAATCACAGCAATTAACTTATTCTCCACCTATTAAACATACCTCTTTTAAGCCAAAATTGTTTGTTTTTTTAACCCTTATAATAAGGGACCTTACATTGAGTCTTTCTATCAGGTCGTATATTCAGAATTACTCAATACATGTAAAAAAATCGAAATCTTTCCATGGTTCATCCAATCTTAATCCATTGGAACATCTGGCCCTTGACCAACTAAGCAAAAATGACCAAAGAGTCATTAAAATGGCAGATAAGGGCGGGGGAATAGTGATTCAGGATGGAGAGAGCTACTTGAATGAATCACATCGCCTCCTCTCTTATAGTAAAATATGCCAAACTAAAAATAAGATCCCCTCCCTGAATCCATCAGGGACTCGAAGAATTTGATTAGTACAGCCCAATCAGATGGTATACTTTCCAAAACAGAAGCTTCCTTTTTCCATAGAGACTTCTATAATGTACCTTATTTTTATCACCTTCCAAAGGTACATGAAAATCATGACAACCCCCCGGGGTACCCCATTGTGGCATCCATGAAAAATATTACCACTAGTTTTTCCTTTTTTATATATCTTTTTTTTTTCTCCAACCCCTTGCTCAAGCCCTTCCGTCCTATATTCGAGATGGCATCAATTTGTTGGAGTTGTTACGTCTAGAGGTCGACCGATATTTGGTGTTTTTTACTTAATCGGCATCGGCCGATTGTGCTGATAAAAAAGGCCGATATCAGCAGACTTTCAAATGACTTCTGTAAAAGAAGTCAATAAAAGTTCTCTGAAAACTTCTGTGAAGTGACTTCTCTCCTCCTCTGGGCAGCCTGCCAAATCTGATAAAAAGAACCTGAAGGATACAATGTTTACACTTATGAGTGTGTAGAAGCTCTCAGTTTAACCATTTAAAGACTAAATCTTTTCTGACATTTGTTGCTTACAAAGTAAAAATCCTGTATTTTCTGCTAGAAAATCAGTTAGAACCCCAAAACATTATATATTTGTTTTAGCAGAGACCCTAGGGAATAAAATAGCGGTTGTTGCAATATTTTATGTCACACGGTATTTGCGCAGCGGTCTTTCAAACGCAATATTTTTTGAAAAAATACACTAATAAATTAAAGAAAAAACTAAGCAGTAAAGTTAGCCCATTTTTTTTTTCATCCAAAAGTTCTGATTACCTGTTTTTGTGTATTTAATATTTAAGATATAGTTTTTTATTTATTTTTTTTAATCTAAATTCTACATACAAGTGAACTGATTGGAGGTTTGTTTTGTTTAATAAATGTTTAAATGTAAAAAATTTTCTGTATCACTTAAGGCTGGTTTCACACTGGAGTGGACATACGTTGACGGTAAAACGCTGCTAGTTTTAGCGGCGCTTTACCGTCATTTTAGCGGCGCTATTCGGCTGCTAGCAGGGCACTTATAACCCAGCTAGCAGCCGAGGAAGGTGTTAAATGCGCCCCTGAAGCGCCACTGCCGAAACGCTTTGCAGGCGCTTCGGCAGCGGTGCGCATTCATTTCAATGGGCAGGAGTGGTGGAGGAGCGGTATACAGCGCTCCAAAGATGCTGCTTGCAGGACTTTTTTTTAACATCCTGCCAGCGCATCGCCTCAGTGTGAAAGCACTCGGGATATCACACTGAGACTGCAGGGGAGCCGTTTTACAGGCGCTATTTTTAGCCCAAAAGCGCCTGAAAAACACCCCAGTGTGAAAGGGGTCTAACTGTTAGATTTTATGAGATGAAGGGAAAAAAAAAAAATCGGCCTAATATATCAGCCCAAAAAAATAGGCATCACATATCGGCCATCGGCCACCGCGATTTCTAAATATCGGCATCGGCCAGAGAAAAACCCATATCGGTCAACCTCTAGTTACGTCCATACAACTGGGTCTCCTTGGTTGTGTTTTCATTATACACATCCAAGCCGCATGAGATGGGTCTCCAAGCAGTATTACATTTTCTGTCCAGAAATTCAGACATCAACTCCAGACAATCCCAATTCATCATTGCTGCTATCAGATTTTGTCTGGAGCATAATTATTTCAAATTTGAGGAGGATTGTTACCTTCAAACCACTGGAACGGCGAAGGGAGCAACATTTGGTCCCAGTTACACCAAATTACCTATGGGCCTGTTTGCGATGCACCTGGTCTTCTTCGGGTGGTACATAGATGACATTATTGTTTGGGATGGCCCTATTCATATATTACAGGATTTTGTTACACATTGTATCTCCAATGATTTTGGACAATCCTTCACTTCAGAAATAAATGCTACTTCCCTTTTGTTTTTTAGATTTAGAACTTGGTTACCTAGAGACTACTATAATTGCCAAGAATTATACCAAACCGACAGCAGGAAATTCTTTTCTGCATCATTACAGCTGTCACCATCCTAGATGGGTTAAACATTTTCTGAAAAGCCAATTTTGTTATTTATGACATAATTGTACTTGACTGGAGGATTATAATTCACAAAGTGCCACCTTGAAACAAAATTTTATTGAAAAAGGTTATCCTCCTGATCTCTTGGATCAAGCCTAGCAGTTTTATAATACAGATGAAATCCCTGAATCAAAAACACGAATATCAGATAATTCAGGTGTTAGATTTGTCACACAGCTCCACGCTAAACACTGGAAAATGGAGGGCATATTTAAATGAGATTGGACTATAATACAGCAAGACCCACAGCTCCAAATCAGGATCCCAGCTGTTCCCCAATTTTCTTACAGCAAAGCACCTAACATCAAAAGGAAAAATGCCCCTAGTAAAATTAGATCCAAGAAAACATCCATAAAGAAACAGTTAACATCAATCCCCCCCCGGTTGGTATGTTTCAATGTAAGAAATCACTATGTCTAACCTGTGCCAGAAATCTTTCAGCCATGGGGGTAAAACTTTTTCATTTTAATACCTTCCACAATTTTTCTTCCATGTTCGTGATTTATTGCTTGTCTTGCCCGTGTGGCAAGCATTATGTGGGCCATACGCTTAGAACCTTACGTGTGAGATTTGGGGAACACCACAATTTGTTGATGCGGGTCTTCCAAAACCTAACGTCCCACGCCACTTTCTAGAGTACCCTCAACAATCGTCCAGAGAGCTTAAGGTATGGGTTCTAGAATCCATCTCAGATACATACACACCAGCAAAACGGTTTCAGAGGCTATGCCGTCAAACGTATTGAATTATCAATAACCTCTATTAATTTACAAAAACCAAAATAATGTAAATTAATGTAAGCGGCGCTAATGCCAGTGATATAACACAACCCAATGTCCAAGATATATGACCTTTGCACTATAGAGGTAGTGCGTGACAATTATGTGTATCACTCACACAGAAATCTATAAATATGCCACAAATCAATATTGCATCATATGTGAAAACAAATAATAAAACAGTCCATCCATAAAATGTCCATAGAGAGAACACCGTGAGAAAGTGTGCAGATTTCTAAATTGTCCACCAATTCACACCGTGCCAGTGATTCCTCTCCCTCTGGATTCAACACTCACCGGATGAATATGCTTCTCACATTCGTGTTTTGGCAAACAAGCATGGTAAACTGGATAATCAGGTTAGGGTGAAAAATCCAAGTTCCATCCGTCCCAGTGTCATCTCATTCCATATGCAAATAAAAATGCGCAAATAGTGTGATACCGTAAAACATAAAATTTATTGAACTGTGTAAACTTCAATAATTGCACTCACATGATAAACTCTTTAAATCAAGCCAAATCAACACAGCAATCCAAAGTCTCAATCCTCCTATGTGAAACGCCCAGCACCAATGTAAAAGATGGTCGCGGCGGACCCAAGGTTAAGCGGTAACAGGCTCTCACCCCCCCACTCGCTAAAGCTCGTCTGATCGAGCAAGGATCTACCGCTGACACACAGAGATGAGAAGCAGCGTCTCCTCCGTCACACTCTGCTACTGGTGGATGCCGTACAGCCACGCCCCAACAACGGAACACCGCAATTTGTTGATGCGGGTCTTCCAAAACCTAAAGTCCCACGCCACTTTCTAGAGTACCATCAACAATCGTCCAGAGAGCTTAAAGTATGGGTTCTAGAATCCATCTCCGATACAAACACACCAGAAAAACAGTTTCAGAGGCTATGCCGTCAAACGTATTGAATTATCACCCTTAATACATTGGCAGTTTGGCACCGAATAGTATGAACGAAGAGAGCGAGGTCAGCACTGTCATCTGATCTGGTTCTCTTCATTCATTCTTCTGGATCTGTAAGAATTGTTCCACAATCCCCCCCCCCCCCTCCCTTCTTCCCATAACCCCCCCCCCCCCCCTTCTCTCACATGGTTTGGAACCCACACACATGTAGGTGTTTGCCATCAATTAGAATATATATCTAGGAGTCAGCACTATAGATGTGTGGTTAGGGTTCTTAAACACTATTACATAGTAATATTAATGTAATGATTTATGTGTATTAGGTTAACACCCGTACTGTATGGGTCAGTATGCCATTTCCCATTCTTTTCTGGTTTGTTGAGGTACAATCATCCAATGTGGGTCCATGGCTTCTCTTATTTTTTAAGTGTTCAAATTAGTCTACTTTTCTGATACATCTCCGTACACACTTCACTTTCATGGAAAACTAAATAGATAGTAAAAGCATGGAAGTGTATTTGTACACGTGTATGTATATACATGTGTGTGTGTGTGTGTGTGTGTGTGTGTGTATATGTGTATATATATATATATATATATATATATATATATATATATATAAATAATGATGCTACTCTCATTCCGATTTTTATTTTATCTTTATTCCTATCCATTATTTTTGTGTGTATATGTATATCTTTTTTTTTTTTTTTTTTTTTTAATTTAACTTTGATTTGTTTTTTCCATTCATTAGGTTTGATCCGACTATAGTTCAGTTCCCATGATATAATAATATTCTCCACTATAATAGGAATCATTGTTTTGTTTCATATAATCAAGCTCCCATGATTTATTATTACACTCCAGCATAATAGAAATCATTGTTTTGTCCCATATAATTCAGATAATTGTTTCTTTTCTGTACTTTTTTCTCTTTTGTATCCATTTTTTCTATTTGCCATCTGTGCTCTCTATTAACTAGTCAGTATTCATATCCCATTCGCTATTGAGTATTGCTGTTAATATATAAGACAGACATGCGTTGTAAGCTAATTAGGTCTGAAGAAGAAGCGTTCGCTTCAAAATGCATTACCGATCTACCAACCACACGTCTAGCACACCCTCCCTGTGATGTCATTTCCTGCAGGATACGAGCTTGCGGTTCAAGCTGGTTACAGCGGTGTCCGGCCGCTTCCTGGTTCCATCTGCTCACTCAGCCTACTTGAGTCCACAGCGGCCACAGGACCCCTTGGAGAAGTTGGTGCATTGACGGTTATACAACCAAATGCCTGTGTTTTTTTTTTTAACCTTGTGAGTTGTCCATCTGTTTTTAATCATTACATTCTCTTTTAATGCTGCACTTAGTCTGGCGCCCCTTGGTGTTTTATCCTCATCTACAGAGTACATTGCTTCGCTCCAGGGTGCTGCCTCTTAGTGCTGTATTACTACGAACTTTTTAACATGGGTTTTTCATATGGACTTGCATAAATTGCTTTTTATATGTTCTTGCATCCAAGTGTCACTATTCTTTGCAATTGCTACTGTCTTTTTTTTTTTTAATATATTTTTTATGTAATTGCTGTCATTATTAATTGATTAGTCATTCCCCTATCTCCAGACATACCTCTAGCACCGCCCTGTGTTTTTCCCTGACTTTCTATGGACTGCATGCATGCAGCTTCGTGGTGAAAATATGTTTAATTGCCTTTAAAATTACTTTTATGTACAATTGCTTTGGCTAGCGAAAGAGGTCCCATTGCAGATATAGTAATGTGTGTGAATTATGCCTACAGGACCCGGACCATTTCCCGGCGTGATTGAAATTCAAGGGACAGGCGGAGGACTCCTGGAATACAAAGCGAGCCTATTAGCCAGTAGAGGCTTTGCCACGATGGCATTGGCGTACTACAACTATGAAGATCTCCCAAAGCAAATGAAAGATTTTCGCTTGGAGTACTTTGAAGAAGCGGTGAATTACATGCTGCAGCATCCTAAGGTGAGCGTCGTTGTAGGAGGTATTTATATATTGTGAAATGTTTTCCACAAGACTTTGTAAATGCCATCTTGGCTAACTGTTGGTTTTAACTGAAGTTGTAATATATAGACCCCTTTCACACTGAAGGCGGTTTTCAGGCGTTTTAGCGCTAGAAATAGCGCCTGAAAACTGCCTCCCTAGTGTAAAAGCCCAAGTGCTTTCACACTGGGACGGTGCACTTGTGAGACCGGAAAAAAAGTCCTGCAAGCAGCATCTTTGGGGCGGTTTGGTAGCGCTGTATATAGGCTCATTGGAATGTATGGGCAGCCCTTCAAAAGCGCCGCAACACGGGCGCTTTTAACCCTTTTTCGGCCGCTAGCGGGGGGTTCAAGGAGCCCTGCTAGCGGCCAAAAATCGCTGCTAAAATGACAGTAAAGCGCCGCTAAAACTGGTGTCGCTGTACCGCTAATGCGGCGCATCCCCAGTGTGAAAGTACCCTAAATGTACCTAGAGATTTAGGTTGTAATGAATAAAGATAGGTAGTTGACTATACTTTGATTCAAACTGTATTTACTGCGTTCTGTGGCCCACAGATGTTGAGTGCATGCTGATCAGACCAAGCTGGATGATTAGTGTGTCCCAAGTTTGCCCTAGTCTACCCGCATAAGCACTTGCAATGTTGTCATGAAAGGGCAGATTGTGGTGTGTTGAAATGAGCTACGGTGCCAGCCTTTCTGACAGGATAATATTGGCTCCTTTTGGCCTTTCTGTGCCTTATATTAGATTACAGCCCAACTGGGTTTATGTGAGGGCAATAAAACCAAGCCTGTCAAACAGTCTCTAAAAAAAACAGTCAAAGCGAGGGGTTTTGTTTCCTGAAGGTATGCCTTGATTTTTATCAGTCAGGCCTGTAGTCTTCTGGATCTGGGAGTACATCTGTACTCTTGATAGCTATTCTTGGGTGGTCTTCTGTCTCCAAAAAAACACTATGCAGTGGAGTCCAGCGACAACCTGGTCACAGAAAAGCCTCAATAAAACGTATCCAAACCCCCAAACAATGTGTATATTTTCAGCTTACTAGTCCTTAAAGCGGAGCGCCACCGAAATTTTTTTTTTTAAAAGTCAGCAGCTACAAATACTGCAGCTGCTGACTTTTAAAACATGGACACTTACCTGTCCAGGGCGCCCGCGATGTCGGCACCCGAGGCTGAAGCGTCTCTCCGTCCTCGGGTGCTGCCGCCTCCATCTTCGGTAAGGGAATCAGGAAGTGAAGCCGTGCGGCTTCACTTCCCGGTTCCCTACTGCGCATGCGCGAGTCGCACAGCGCAATACGGATGGTCCCTGCTGCCTCTGGGACCCGTGTGTTTCCCAGCAGGCAGCGGGGAGGGAGCAGGAAGTGGCGTAAATACCCGCAGATTCTGCGGCTATCTATGCCGGAAGTGGGTACAGATACCTGTAATATACAGGTATCTGTACGCCCCTCATCCCTGAAAGGTGCCAACTGTGTCACCGGAGGGGGGAGGAATCTAATGAGTGGAAGTTCCACTTTTGGGTGGAACTCCACTTTAAATATGGTGGATGCATTGGTTTATTTTTTTCAGGGTAAGAACATTTTCAGCAAGTACATTACTTCAGAGATTGTGTCCTTGTCACTTTTCTTTAAAAGGATAACTCCACCTTTGGAACATGTTACACGTATCCTGTGGAGCGCCGTGGTAGTTAATTGATTTCTTCCTGTCCGTGTATCTGCAGGCCCATATGGGATGTACGGGTATACAGATATACTGACAGATTTGAAGGAAACCTGCATGGCACCAGTGATCTTCTGATTGTTGGTGCATTTATTTATTTTATCTCAATAAGCGTATATTTGAATGGTTTGCGCAAAAGGTATAGTTTCTACAAACTATGGGATATATTTATGGAATTTTTATTCATTTTCTTTATCGTGCATCACGGGACACAGAGCAGCCATTACTATCTGGGTTATATGCCACCTACTGGTGAATGGACACTGGCAGATCAATCAAACAAGAAGTCCTCCCCTATATAACCCCTCCTACACAGGAGGTGTGTATGGAATGGTAAGGTAAGGTGGAATGGTCACTGATGAGATACATGTGCTCTTGGAGCATATTTGGAGGTCTAGCCTGTTCTATTTAGAATCACGGGCTTCAATTGGATCCATTCAAAAAAGCTGTCAGCCAAAGTGGATAGTACCCAAGCTTCATTGGATAGGAAAAAAGATTCCTGAGGTCTGCCTGTAATACAGCCTTATGGCACTGGACCCTGCGTAATGGAACCCAGTGCAGTGTTTGTTCTGACCAAGGTGCTTTCCTGCAGGGGGGCTATACAGTTTCAGGGGAGTGGACTCCAGATTAAGGGGGACCCAGTCCCTGAGAGTCTTTTATGACAAAGCCCGCCATGATGGGTGAAGGTTGGACTTTTCAGAGTCCTGCAGCAGGAATGGTAGGACCCCATACACACTATTAGATTTTCTGCAGATTTTTGTCTTCAGATTTACCAAAACCATGTAGTGCAAGGGCCTGCTTGATTGCATACAAATTGAAACACTTAAGGTTTGACCTCATATTATATGGTTTTGGTTAATCTGAAGACAAAAATCTGCAGAAAATCTAATAGTGTGTATGGGGCCTTTAGTCTGCATTTTTTGCAGTTTTTCTCTTTTCTCTTTATAAAAAAAAAAAAAAAAAAAAAAAAAAAGAGATCTGTCTGGTCTTCTCTCAGTAGCCACTGAGAGGCAGTGTGCTGTTTAATCATCCTCTGTCTACTTCTTAGGAGAGTAGGCTCGCTCAGTATGGCCTATTTCTTTATAGGCAGGAAGTAGAGCGGTGGCCATGTTTACCATGTGGACGTCAAGTTCAGCAAGGCCTCTTAAAACATAACAGCAGCCCATGGATACTAATGAAGTGTGAGTTTTTACTATGGGAGAAATGTGTGGCCAGACAAGTCATGATTATATACTGCATACTTGCTGCTTAATCCGGGGGGCCTGTACCACTGTAAGTCGAAACACCCCTATACGGGTATCCTTGTACTGTAAGGTGTTGTGTCTCCAGAATAATGTGCATCTGGTCTGCAGGAGCTTACTTTTAGGCTGCTTTGAAGCAGAAAAAAGGCTGCATGGGATGCATTTGTGCTTGGCTAATCCTTGCAAAACTAGCATGGGCCAAGTGCAGTCGGGCAGGTGCACCATAGTATACATGCTTACAAACTTTTTGCTTAAATGCATGTTTGAATAAGCACATGTTTTGCATAGATACATGTGGCATAAGCATGTTTGAAAGAACATGGGCATCGGTGCACTTTAAGGAGTTGTGTCTCCAGAATAGCATGCATTTGGTCTGCAGGAGCTTAGTTTTAGGCGGCTGAAGCAGCATAGAGACTACATTGTATGTCTATGTACTTGGCTAATCCTAACTAAAACTAGTGTGGGCCCAGGTGCAGTTGAGCAGGTGCAGCATAGTTTATGTTTCATAATGCTTGCATAGGCACGTGTTTGCATAGACGCTTGCTTGAATAAACACTAACTTGCATAGGCATATGTTTGCAGAGGGCCCCAGCCTGCCTGCCCGGTGGCCCCCCATACCCAAAAAGCAGAAAGCACCATTCGCCCAGCATGCAGCTCCCTAAGGCTGGCTGCGACGGCGCGTTTGTGTGGACGCGTGTTGCGTAGATGCAGGTTTTCATAGGCACATGTTTTATAGATGTGTGTGCATAAATGTAAAAGCATGTCGCATAGCTATACGTGTTTGCATAAACGCATATTGGCATTGATACATGTTTGCGTAACCGCATGTCAGCATAGATGTTTCGTAGATACATGTTTGCAAAGACACATGTTGCATAAACATGTTTCATAAACGTATGCTTGCTTATTGCGTGAATGCCTGTTTCCATGGGCACATATTGCATAAATGCGTTTCCATAGACGCACACTTTTGTGTTTTGCCTAAACGCATATTTGCATAAGCACATACTTGCATGCTTCCATAAATCCATACTGCTTAAACGCAGGCTGGCATGTTTTAATTTGTACTGCATACGTATATGCTTGGTTTGAACTGCATACATATATTCTTAGTTGCCTAGGGATACATACATATGTGCTTATTTGGCTTGGGAAACATACGTGCCGTATATACTCGAGTATAAGCCTAAGTTTTTCAGCACATTTTTTATGTGCTGAAAGTGCCCCCCTTGGCTTATTCTCGAGTCACTGCCGTCTGCCTACCTGATCAGCCCGTGTGTAATGCTCAGACGGCAGCCGACCAGTGTACAAAAGCCGCACGGACGAGGCGTGGCTTTTGTACACTGGAAAGGCCGCCCTCTGACTGCATGACACGGGCTGATCAGGTAGGCAGATCGGCACAGGGAGGCATGCAGCTCCAGATGGGCATTGTTGACCTTCTTTTCCACTTACAGTAGCTGCTGCATTTCTCACCCTCAGCTTATACTCGAGTCAATAAGTTTTCCCAGTTTTTTGTTTTTTTTGTGGTAAATTAGGTGCCTTGGCTTATATTCGGGACGGCTTATACTTGTGTATATACGCTATGTGCTTATTTGTCTTGAACGGCATACATAAATGCATAAATGGCAAGAATACTTGTATACCTGCATGTTTGCATACCTAGGTACCTACATAACGGCATACCTGGGTACCTGCATACCTAAGGCTTTGCATAGGGGTAAACCAACGTTGTTTTAGACCTGCATCCTTGGAAGACTGTGTATTAGGTTGGCTAATATAGTTGCTACATCGTTTACCTGTTATACCAGTTAAATGGTTTCAGAAAAGAGAGGCAATCCGGGGAGGCAGGTGCACCGCTCTCAGGTTCAGTGATCTGGCGGTGTCCACATCTCCCGATGGACAGTAGTGTCAGGAGCATCTGAGCCACTGTGGTGTTTGGCATTGCAGTGTTTCCTGACGCATTGATTTTTCGTCAGACTGCGGCCACATCACCTTTTTATCAAAACCTAAGCAGGATCCAGCCTGGTTATAGGCTTTTCCCCAGCTGGGTGAGGGAGGCATCTGAGGCTGCTGTGTTTTGAGAGTATCTCAGGTCAGAAGATCTTGGGCAGTCACTGAGGTGGTTTTGCTCCATCTTTAGCTGGCAGAAGCTTGGTAGGTTAGGTAAGCCTCTTTGGGCCTTCGGGGTCTGCCACAGAGTCATTGGTCTTTTTGCCTTGCATTTGACTCTTGGAGCAGAGGTATGGGCTCATTATTAAAAAAAAAAAAAAAAAAAAAAAAAAAAAACCAGGGCGGCACCAGGAGTCATGCGGCTCTGGAAGGTGAACCACATTCTGTCTGAGACAGTACAACAAGTGCTGTCTCTATCACTAGTACATATTTTAGGTATAGAATAATGGCAGGGGGGGCTCTGCAGGTGGATCTACTAGATTCCAAGTTCTACAACAAGTGGTAGTGTTATTTGAATTGGCCCAGGAGGGCTTGTTACACTGACATATTGAGTTTTGCGGCGTTCGTTCCTTGGTCACTCTCAGTCCAGCGGGACCTAATGGTCTTGAGTCCTGCATCTCAGCACTGTTGAGCCCTGGAAGCCAGCTTCAGGGGACTTCTATTACAGGGAATATTTTTTTCCTGAGGGAAGCCAGGAAGTGGCACCCACAGAAATGTGAGTGGGAAATTTTTATTTTCTTTTTCGAATCAGTAGGGGAAAGGAGATTGGCCTTAAGTACCGTTAAGGGTTAGAGTTCATCCCTATCCATTTTTTCCAGAGGCCATTGGTTTTTCACTCCTTGGTTCATACTTTATACAGCGTGTAACATAGTTTAGTTCCGCATGTCAGGCCACTCTTGTGTCATTGGGACTGGAAATTGCTCGACTGTCTTTGCAGAGGCCATTTTTTTTAACCGATTTGGGAGACTCTGTTAGTCCCTTATCTCGAAAGATGGCTTCCTTGGTTGCTATCACTTCACTACGTAGAGTGTCAGAGCTGGCAGCTCTTCCCTGCAAAGAGCCGTTCTTGCTTTCGCATCAGGATAGGGTGATGTTGCGTTCTCATCCATCTTTATTGCCTAGAGTCGTTTCTAGTTTTCACTTGAATCAGGGCAGTGTCTTGCCTTTTTATTTTTCTCCTAATCCACAGTTGGCAGCAGAAAGTTTGCTACATACTCTAGAGGTAGTTCAGGTGCTCAGGATCTACTTGAGTTGTTGGCACAGGTCAGGAATCCTGGTTTGTGCTGCCAGAAGAGCCCAGGAAGGGCAGGCAGCATCCAGGTCAAATATTTAGCAGTGGATCTGCCAGTTTATCAATGATGCCTATGGTTTAAAGGGCAAAATCCCTTTTTTTTTTTTTTTTTTTTTTTTTTTTTTTTTTTTTTTCCTGGAGAGAGATTCTCTACCAGGTGTGGGGGAGTATCTTGGGCCATCAGGTGTCAGTGGCCCAGCCTCACTGTGCCTGTCATACGCAGCCACTTGTGCCCATCAAACGCAGCCACTGTGCCCACGACCCCCTGCACTCGCGGGACTTACAGCTCTGACAGCACCCCCGCTCCAGCGTGTCTCTTTTCCACTCTTCTTCCTAAGCGCCAGGCATCTAAGAGGGTGGCCTGGCGCTTTGGCCAATCAGGAAACAGGTCCGATACCCTGCCTCCTGATTGGCAGGGAGGAAGGTTAGTGTGAAAATAGCAAAAATTAATTTGCCGTCTTCACACAATTGGGTGGGATCAGGGCGCACTCTCTGCACCCTGAGCCCACCCTATTTTGAAGCCTATTAGAGCCTCTGGCTCTAATCAGGTGCTTCAAAAAGTACCACCCCCTCCATGCGAATCCATGCGTCCTGAAAGGGGCTGGGCGCATGGATGGGGGGGCAGTGCCTGTGCGCCCACAGTGCATGGGCTGCCACAGGGTTTTTACCAGGAGGATACTGCCTTTTGGCCTCAGCGTATTACAAACCGTGGCAGTTTCTGCGATGGTGTCTTCCTCCCCTCAAGGGCATTGCTTTGGGATGTCCCAGTTAGTAATGGCTGCTCTGTGTCCTGCGATGTACGATAAAGAAAATAGTATTTTTTCCTACAGCTTACCTGTTAAATCCTATTCTTGGAGTACATCAGGGGACACAGAGATCCCTCCCCTCTGGGAAGTTTATTGCTTGCTACAAAACTGAGGTACTTCCTGTGTAGGAGGGGTTATATAGGGGAGGACTTCTTGTTTGATCTGCCAGTGTTCATTCACCAGTAGATGGAGTATAACCGAGATAGTAATGGCTGCTCTGTGTCCCGTGATGTACTCCTCCAAGAAAAGGATTTTACAGGTAAACTGTGGGAAAAAAAACCTATTTTTCTTTACTAGTAAGGGCAGCAAAACATGACTTATAGCGGGACTGCGATATTGCGGCAGACAAATCAGACCCCTAACTGACACTTTTGAAAACATTTTTGGGAACTGACACTAATACAGTGATCAGTGCTAAAAATAAGCACTGTCACTGTACTAATGACACTGGCAGGAAAGGGGTTAAAGGGGTTAACATCAAGGGCGATCAAAGAGTTAACCATTTGCCTAAAATGTGTTTCAGTGTAGTGGGGGAGATGCTTTTACTAGTGGAAGGCATGGATCGGTGTTCCTGCTTTACAGAAACACAGGATCCATGCCTTCATAACTGACAATCTGCCTTGTTTACATAGGCAGACTGAACGATCTGTGGGTGCTGCGGGACCTGCTGTTCAGCTCCTGCTGTGTAAAATCACAGCTGGAGCAAGCCGCCAGCGGCACGCATTCATACCCAATACCCAGAAGTGCAGAAATATATACATACACACACAATTTCTGCGCAAGTGCCGCAGTAAATGTGCTATGGGTATGGGGTGGTCCGTAAGTTCCACCCCATACCCATAGCACAAAAACAATGTTCTCCTTCTCTTGTAAACTGCCAATATCCCATCTACAATGTGGTGGAGATGAAAAAAAGCAGACATGTTTGAAGTCCAGCTTTGGTAACAACCATGGCATCATCTATCAATACAATAAACAAATAAGTGTAGCCATGAAACAACAAGAAATGTTATTTGTAGGATTACCAGTGAAAACAAGGAGAAAAAGTCTTAAAGTGATTTTTAAAGGCAGAAGGTTTTTTTATCTTAATGTGTGCAGCAGCCCCCCTCAGTCCCCCTAATACTTATCTGAGCCCATCTCTATCCAGTGATGTTGCAGAAGAAACTCAGCTGCCCGGGACTCTCCTCATTGGCTGAGACAGCAGCGGAGCGCCATTGGCTCCTGCTGCTGTCAATCAAAGTCAGCGAGCCAATGAGGATAGAGAGAGAGGGGGAAGGGCCTAGCCAGAGCTCCATGTCTGAATGGACACACGGAGCTGTTGCTCGGCTCTAGTGTCCCCCATAGCAAGCTGTTTGCTGTAGGGGCACTCGTCAGGAGGGAGGGGCCAGGAGGGCCGAAAGGGACCTGAGTAGTGGGGGAACTGGGCTGCTCTGTGCAAATCCACTCCACAGAGCAGGTAAGTATAACGTGTTTGTTATTTTTAAGCAAAAAAAAAAACCTGAGACTTTACAGTTCCTTTAGGAAGAAAACAAAATACAACCACCACATCTAAGGATTGGTAAGCTGCTATATATTATATTTTTGTTTTGTAATGCCTACACAGAAGCGATGTATTCGGATTTGTGCAACCTCAGTAAAACCTTGGGAGCCATACCCGGACCCCACACTGTGGGGATGGCCTGTAATGTTGCTTCAGCAGAGGATCCTGCATGGATGCTCATGTTGGCACTTTGTGCAATGCATTGAGATAGCCACAGGGGGCTTTACAGGTTCTGGGTCATGGTCCGTCGTTATGGAACTCAGTTCCTGAAGACCTGTCCAGGGGTATGCCTGTGGCAGGCAAAGCCTGGAGACTATACACTGCTCAAAAAAAAGGAACACTTTAAAAACAATGTCAGTGGGAAAATATGCTGGATATCTATACTGATATGGACTGGGTAATGTGTTGGGAATGAAAGGATGCCACATTGTTTGATGGAAATGAAAATTATCAACCTACAGAGGGCTGAATTCAAAGACACCCAAAAATCAAATGATGCAGCAGGCTAGTCTGCTGAAATTTCATTGCAGCAACTCAAAATGGTACTCTGTAGTTTTGTATGGCCTCCATGTGCTTGTATGCATGCCTGACAACGTCGGGGCAGGCTCCTATTGAGATGAAAGATGGTGTACTGAGATATTTCCTCCAAGATCTGGATCAGGGCATAACTGCACTCCTGAACAGACTGAGGTGCAACCTGGCATCGTCGGATGGACCGAAACATAATGTCCAAGAGGTGTTCTATTGGATTTAGGTCAGGCGAGCATGGGGGGGCCATTTAATGGTATCAATTCCTTCATCCACCAGGAACGGGCTCCATACTCTCACCACATGAGGCCGGCCATTGTCGCGTACCAAGAGGAACCTAGGACCCACTGCACCAGCATAGGGTCTGACAGTGGGTTCAAGGATTTCATCCCAATACCTAGTGGCAGGGTGCCATTGTCTAGCCTGTAGAGGTCTGTGCGTCCCTCCATGGATATGCCTCCCCAGACCATCACTGACCCACCACCAAACTGGTCATGCATAACGATGTTACAGGCAGCATAACATTCTCCATGGCTTCTCCAGACCCTTTCACGTCTGTCACATGTGCTCAGGGTGAACCTACACTCATCTGTGAAAAGCACAGGGCACCAGTGGCGGACCTGCCAATTCTGGTGTTCAATGGCAAATGCCATTCGAGTTCCGTGGTGCTGGGCAGTGAGCACAGGGCCCACTAGAGGACCTCGGGCCCTCAGGCCACTCTCATGAAGTCTGTTCTGATTGTTTGGTCAGAGACATTCACACCAGTGGCCTGGTAGAGGTCATTTTGTAGGGCTCTGGCAGTGCTCATCCTGTTCCTCCTTGCACAAAGGAGCAGTTACCGGTCCTGCTGATGGGTTAAGGACCTTCTGCGGCCCTGTCCAGCTCTCCTAGAGTAACTGTCTGTCTCCTGGAATCTCCTCCGTGTTCTTCTGACTATGCTGGATGATACAGCAAACCTTCTGGCAATGGCACATATTGATGTGCCATCCTGGAGGAGTTGGACTGGCTGTGCAACCTCTATAGGGTCCAGGTATTGCTTCATGCTACCAGTAGTGACACTGACCCTAGCCAAATGCAAAACTAGTGAAAAACAGTCCTAAAGTAAAAAAAAAAAATGGGGAAAAAAAATGTCAGTGGCCTTCACCTGTAAACAATTCCTGTTTTGGAGGTCGTCTCATTGTTGCCCATCTCGTGCACCTGTTGTTAATTTCATTAAAGCGGAGTTCCACCCATAAATGGAACGTCCGCTGACCGGATCCCCCCCCTCGGTGCCACGTTTGGCACCTTTTCGGGGGGGAGGGGGAGCAGATACCTGTCAAATCCTGGTATCTGCTCCCACTTCCTGGTAAAGATTGCCGCGATTGTGCAACGATTATACGTAATGTCTGCCCCCTCTCTGCCTTCCTGACTACACACAGGTCCCAGAAGACAGCAGGGACCATTTAGAAAGCGCAGCGCATGCGCAGTAGGAAGCAGGCTGTGAAGCCGTAGGGCTTCACTTCCTGTTTCCATTAGTAGCAATGCCAACACCTGCACCCGGAGCCAAGGGATGGGCCAGCTTCGAGTGCCGACATCGCAGGCTCCCAGGACAGGTAGGTGTCCTTATATTAAAGGTCATCAGCTACAGTATTTGTAGCTGCTGACTTTTTTTTTTCTTTTTACCCAGGCGGAACTCCGCTTCAACCCCAAAGCAGCTGAAACTGATTAACAACCCCCTCTGCTACCTAACTGACCAGATCAATATCCCAGAGGCACTCACCAAAGAGGAGGATCAGGGCTGCTCTGTGCAAAACCATTGCACAGAGCAGGTAAGTATGACATGTTTGTTACAGTATTTTAATAGAAAAAACCCCAAGGTTTAATATCTGAGGAAAAGTAACATGGATACAGAAAATTGTTCTTTAGTCAAATGGGCAGCTTGTTGCATGCCAACAACTGAAACAAAAACTGAAAAAACAACTGAGACGACGACGACTACAACAATAAGAAAATTCGAAAGAACGAAAATTCGAAATAATAAATAAATAGGTATTGTAATTTCCTTTCAAATTTGGCTGTTAGTGAATGTAACTAATACAAATTTTTCCGAAGTTACGAATTATCCGAAATAACGAATGCTGCATCTAAACAAATGTAACCGAATGAATTATTAATAATAAAGTATTATTTATTATTATTAATTTGTTACGTTCTATTTGTTTAGATAGGAATTATCCGAAATACCTAATGCCATAACTTCAGATAAATTCATTACGTTCTCTAATAGCCAAATTTGAAAGGAAATTCTAATACCTATAATTTAATAGTTTAGTAATAGTTAGGTTATATCTGAAACTACAACAAAAAAAACGACGAGTACTGAAATGTCATCTGTTATACAAGCTGTACACTCACTACTTTACATTGTAGCAAAGTATCATTTCTTCAGTGTTGTCACATGAAAAAGATATAATAAAATATTTTAAAAAATGTGAGGGGTGTACTCACTTTTGTGAGATTATATATCTCTAGCTCTATATCTATAGATATATATATATATATATATATATATATATATATATATATATATATATATATATATATATATATATATATATATAATCTCACAAAAGTGAGTACACCCCTCACATTTTTGAAAATATTTTATTATATCTTTTCATGTGAGAACACTAAAGAAATGACACTTTGCTACAATGTAAAGTAGTGAGTGTACAGCTTGTATAACAGTGTAAATTTGCTGTCTCCTCAAAATAACTCAACACACAGCCATTAATGTCTAAACCGCTGGCAACAAAAGTTAGTACACCCCTAAGTGAAAATGTTCAAGTTGGGCCCAAAGTGTCAATATTTTGTGTGGCCACCATTATTTTCCAGCACTGCCCTAACCCTCTTGGACATGGAGTTCACCAGAGCTTCACAGGTTGCCACTGGAGTCTTCTTCTATCCCTCTGACCTCATCACGGAGCTGGTGTGGATGTTAGAGACCTTGCGCTCCTCCACCCTCCGTTTTTGAGGATGCCCCACAGATGCTCAATAGGGTTTAGGTCTGGAGACATGCTTGGCCAGTCCATTACCTTTACCCTCAGCTTCTTTAGCAAGGCAGTGGTTGTCTTGAAGGTGTGTTTTGGGGTCATTATCATGTAGGAATACTGCCCTGCAGGCCCAGTCTCCGAAGGAAGAGGGGATCATGCTCTGCTTCAGTATGTCATAGTACATGTTGGCATTCATGGTTCCCTCAATGAACTGTAGCTTCCCAGTGCCCGCAGCATTCACGCAGCCCCAGACTATGAGACTCCCACCACCATGCCTGACTGTAGGCAAGACACACTTGTCTTTGTACTCCTCACCTGGTTGCTGCCACATACGCTTGACATAATCTGAACCAAATAAGTTTATCTTGGTCTCATCAGACCACAGGACATGGTTCCAGTAATCCATGTCCTTAGTCTGCTTGTCTTCAGCAAACTGTTTGCAGGCTTTCGTGTGCATCATCTGTAGAAAAGGCTTCCATCTGGGACAACAGCTATGGAGATCAATTTGATGCAGTGTGCAGCATATGGTCTGAGCACTGACAGGCTGCCCCCCATCCCCTCAACCTCTGCAGCAATGCTGGCATCACTAATACCTCTATTTCCCAAAAGACAACCTCTGGATATGATGCTGAGCTTGTGCACTCAACTTCTTTGGTGGACCATGGCAAGGCCTGTTCTGAGTGGAACTTGTCCTGGTAACCTGCTGTATGGTCTTGGCCACTGTGCTGCAGCTACAGTTTCAGGGTCTTGGCAATTTTCTTATAGCCTAGGCCATCTTTATGTAGAGAAACAAATCTTTTTTTTTTTTCAGATCCTCTGAGTTCTTTGCCATGAGGTACCATGTTGAACCTCCAGTGACCAGTATGAGAGAGTGAGAGCGATAACACCAAATTTAACACACCTGCTTCCCATTCACACTTCAGACCTTGTAAGACTAACGAGTCAGATGACACTGGGGAGGGAAAATGGCTAATTAGGCCCAATTTGGACATTTTCCACTTTTCCACGTACTCACTTTTGTTGCCAGCGGTTTAGACATTAATGCTGAGTTATTTTTTTTACATTAAGTGCTGAGTTGTTTTGTTATTTTGAGGGGACAGCAAATTTACACTTCTATAAAAGCTATACACTCACTACTTTACATTTGTAGCAACGTGTCATTTCTTCAGTGTTGTCACTTGAAAATATATAAATGTTGACAAAAATGTGAGGGGTGTACCCACTTTTGTGAGATAGTGTGTGTATTGTAACCTGGGGGACAGGTAGCAGGCACAAAGCTCCCTGGGATGAGCAGTCTTTCAGGCACAGATACCAAATCCAGTGGAATAGTGACAAACAGTGCGGTGTTTATTTGTGATATATACAAGTCTATTTACAGGTGCTGTACAGTGTTCCAAAAGAAACAAATAGGAACAAAAATAGCCAAAACAAAACCTAGCCGTGTCTCGGCACTAACTAAACAATATTTACAGATCCTAACTACTAAGCTGAGCAAGCCTACAGCTTGTCAGCTTCCACATACCTTTTTGCACTCTTACACAGAAGTTCTCTGAGTATCCCAGGCCAAGAGCAAGGGCTGTCTTGCTCAGGTGAGCTTAAATTAGCCTGGGGGAGAGGACCAAGACCTGAACTGGACCATGGATCAGAGATCCCTGAACCTGTATGAGAGGAGCCTGGGAGATGTATAAACCCCGAACAGGACTTTTCCTGGCTCTCTCTGGGACGCTCTGCTACATATCCTCCCCCCTTGTTTCAACCCCAGGGTTGGAACACCGGTAGCCCAACAGGAGTGAACACGGGACAGGGCATCTACATTCCCCATCTCAACACCTGGCCTGTGTTTTACAGTGAATGAGTAATCCTGTAGAGCCAAAAACCACCGGTTCACCCGTCTATTAGTCTCCTTCTTTTGGGCCATCCATTTCAGAGGAGCATGGTCAGTTATTAACTCAAACTGGCGTCCTAACAAATAGTACCTGAGTGCGTCCACGGCCCACTTTATGGCTAAACACTCCTTTTCAATGACTGCATACCTTTGCTCATGGTCATTGAGTTTTCTGCTTAGGTACACCACAGGGTGTTCTTCCCCATTGTGTACCTGTGATAGTACTGCCCCGATACCAACATCAGACGCATCCGTCTGAACCAAAAAATCTTTGGAGAAATCGGGGGAGTACAGTATTGGTTGTGCACAAAGAGCCTTCTTCAGGACTTGGAAAGATTCCTCTGCTACTGAGGACCATTTCACCATTACCGAGTCTTTCCCTTTCGTAAGGTCTGTCAGTGGGGCAGCTATAGTTGCAAAATTTGGGATAAATCTTCTATAATACCCCGCAATGCCAAGAAAGGCCCTGACCTGCTTCTTGTTTGCAGGACGTGGCCATTCCTGGATGGCTTCTATTTTATTCACTTGAGGTTTTATGACACCACGCCCAATAGTGTAGCCCAAATACTTGGCTTCGTCTAGACCAATGGCACATTTTTTTGGATTTGCTGTAAAACCTTCTTTGAAGAGGGAATTGAGGACAGCCTGGACACGGGGCAAGTGAGACTCCCAGTCAGTGCTATGTACCACTATGTCCTCTAGATATGCTGCTGCATATTGTCGGTGGGGTCTTAGAGTCCTGTCCATGGCCCTCTGAAATGTGGCGGGGGCATTTTGCAACCCAAAAGGGATTTTTTTATATTGAAAGGAACCCTCCGGGGTCACAAATGCAGTCTTCTCTTTGGCGCTACCAGTCAGGGGTATTTGCCAATAACCTTTTGTCAAGTCCAAAGTGGTCAGATAGCGAGCCTTGCCAAGTCGGTCTATAAGTTCGTCCACTCTGGGCATTGGGTACGTGTCAAACTTTGTCACTGCATTAAGCTTCCTGAAGTCATTACAGAACCTCCAAGTGCCATCCGGTTTTGGGACTAACACGATGGGGCTAGACCAGTCACTATTGGATTCCTCAATGACATCTAGCTCCAACATTCTTTTAACTTCCTCGCTGATGTCCTTTCTCCTCGCTTCAGGAATTCGGTATGGTTTGAGCTTGACACGGACCCCAGGTTCAGTAACAATATCATGCTGAACTGCTGAAGTCGTGCCAGGTAACTCTGAAAATTTCTCTCTATTTCTTATCAGGAATTCTCTAGTTTCCTGCTTTTGAGAATATGACAGGGTGTCTGGAATCGTGACCTCAGGGATCAGAGGGGACTCAGTACCCTTAGGCATTACCGGGAGGGACCTCGCAGTTAACGCCAGTCTATCCTTCCAGGGCTTTAACAGGTTTATGTGGTAAATCTGTTCAGGCTTCCTTTTTCCTGGTTGATATATTTTGTAATTGACCTCCCCAACTCTTTCAATTACTTCAAAGGGACCCTGCCACTTAGCCAGGAACTTGCTCTCAACAGTGGGAACTAACACCAGGACCCTATCACCAGGTGAGAAAACACGGAGTTGGGCCCCCCTGTTGTATATCCTCTGTTGAGCTGTTTGGGCCTGCAGTAAGTGTTCTTTTACCAACGGCATGATTGCTGCAATCCTGTCCTGCATTTGAGCGATATGCTCAATGACACTTTTATGGGGTGTCTGCTCCCCCTCCCAAGTTTCTTTGGCTATGTCCAAGAGTCCCCGAGGGTGTCTCCCATAAAGCAACTCAAAGGGAGAGTACCCCGTGGAGGACTGGGGAACCTCCCTGATGGCAAACATCAAGTATGGTATCAGGAAGTCCCAGTTTTTCCCATCCTTGTCAACAACCTTTTTTAACATGCTCTTTAATGTTTTATTGAAGCGTTCCACCAAGCCATCCGTTTGAGGATGGTACACCGAGGTTCGCAATTGCGTCACCTTAAATAACTTGCACAGCTCTCTAGTTATTCGTGACATAAATGGGGTGCCCTGGTCTGTAAGGACTTCTTTAGGGATTCCAACACGACTGAACACCATAAACAGCTCTTTGGCAATGTTTTTAGCAGACGCGGTGCGTAAGGGAATTGCCTCTGGGTAACGGGTAGCATAATCCATGATTACGAGGATATGCTGATGACCTCGGGCAGACTTGGGGAGTGGACCCACAAGGTCCATGGCAATCCTCTCAAAGGGCACTTCAATAATGGGCAAGGGCACTAAAGGACTTCGGAAGTGTTGTAGTGGGGCTGACATCTGACACACAGGACAGGATTGACAATAATTCTCAATATCCTTCTGTATTCCGGGCCAATAAAACCTGCGCAACACCCTTTCCGTAGTTTTCTCAACCCCTAAATGACCTCCTAGCAAGTGCCCATGGGCAAGTTCCAACACCACCCGTCTTGTATGGCTTAGGGACCACCAACTGTTCAACCACTTCATCATTTTTTTTACATACACGATACATTAAATCCTCATTGCTGCTAAAATAAGGAAAACAGAGCCTGTCCCCTGATTCGACAGGTACATCATTAATCACCATTACATTTTCCCAGGCCCTGGCAAGGGTTGGGTCTTTTCTCTGCTCGGTACCAAAATTTTCCTTGTGTACATTAAGGTCAGCAAACTCCAACGTAGGCTCAGATTCAGCAGATGGCTGTCCAGCTCCACTGGTTGTGGGGACCTCCTCAGGCTCCTCCAGCTCTCCTGCCATAACTGAGAAAGGAAAACCTGGGGAGCCCTGAGAAGAGTCCCCTGAACCCATATTGTCAGTAGCGGCCAGGAGTTCTGGCTCTGTCACTGAGTCAGCTACTGCGACCGGGTCGGGACGATCCCACAGTTCCCAAAACTTAGGGAAGTCCCTACCAATGATGGCCTCGTGCACCAAGTGGGGCACAAGTCCGACCGGATGGGTCACCGTACCTAAGCCAGTTTTAAACTGAACAGTGGCTATAGGATACTCGCGGGTATCCCCATGTACACAGATCACAGCAACTTTTTTAGCATGCAAATTCACAGTGTCAACCATCTCAGCTGTAACCAAAGTCACTAGACTTCCAGAGTCTAGCAAGGCCGTAATAGGCTTATTAATAACAGTCATTTGGCACATGTGTTTTCCCATACTTGGTGCTGCAGCGCATGAAACAGCAGCAAACATAGACTGCCTTCTAATAGACAGATCGCACTGCATTGGTTCATCTGTCAATGGACAGTTTGCTGCAACATGTCCCAGTTCTTGGCAACGAAAACACCTGATGTTTCCCCAGTTTGGTTTGCTGACAGGCAGTAGCTTCCCTTGTTTGGGACGCCAAACTTCAGTCCTGGCACCAAAAATCCTCCCCCCTATTTCCTTGCCATGCTTACCACCCACTTCCCCTGGAACAGTCTTACCGGTTGCCTGGGGAGACCGTGGCTTTGGGCGGAAAGTCCGTGCGGCTGTAGGGGTGGTGACCAGGTTCTCTGCAGCAAAGTACCTTTCAACAAGTTCCACGAGGTTGTCCGCCGAGTTGGGGTCTCCTTGACTCACCCACTTCTGCAGGGGAACTGGTAGTGACCTCAGGAACTGGTCCATGACCACACGCTCCACTATTTGTGGCCCAGACAGGGACTCCGGCTGTAGCCATTTCCTCACCAAGTGAATTAGGTCGAACATCTGCGATCTTGGGGGCCTCTCGTCTTGGAAGAACCAGCTGTGGACCCGCTGTGCTCGAACTGCCAAGGTGACACCAAGTCGCGCCAGGATTTCCCGCTTGACCTTTTCATAGTCTCCTACTTCTGCTGACTCCAAATCATAGTAGGCCTTCTGCGATTCTCCAGACAGCAAGGGGGCGACCAGTCCTGCCCACTGGGTTTTGGGCCAACCTTCCCTCTCAGCGGTCCGTTCAAAGGTTAAGAGAAAGGCCTCTGGATCATCATCTGCAGTCATCTTGGAAAGAAAACGACCCACATGGATGGCTGAGGGCTTGTCTCCAACAACATTAACTTTAGCAGGTGACCACTGTGCAAGCGTCTCTACAACCGCAGCCAGGGTTTTCCTATCCTCTTTTGCATCAGTGGCTAGCTGTTCAAACAGCCTCTGCGATAGCTCCTGTACAGCACCAATCTGTTGGCACAGCGCCTTGGTTTGCTCCTGTGCGATAGCGTTTGCTTGTTGCTGTGCAGCATTGGATATCACCAATTGTTTTAGGATTTCCTCCATGTTTAGTCACTCTAGGTACTGGCCTTTTAAGTAGTAACTTACTACAGCTGCCCGCATTCTCCACCATATGTAACCTGGGGGACAGGTAGCAGGCACAAAGCTCCCTGGGATGAGCAGTCTTTCAGGCACAGATACCAAATCCAGTGGAATAGTGACAAACAGTGCGGTGTTTATTTGTGATATATACAAGTCTATTTACAGGTGCTGTACAGTGTTCCAAAAGAAACAAATAGGAACAAAAATAGCCAAAACAAAACCTAGCCGTGTCTCGGCACTAACTAAACAATATTTACAGATCCTAACTACTAAGCTGAGCAAGCCTACAGCTTGTCAGCTTCCACATACCTTTTTGCACTCTTACACAGAAGTTCTCTGAGTATCCCAGGCCAAGAGCAAGGGCTGTCTTGCTCAGGTGAGCTTAAATTAGCCTGGGGGAGAGGACCAAGACCTGAACTGGACCATGGATCAGAGATCCCTGAACCTGTATGAGAGGAGCCTGGGAGATGTATAAACCCCGAACAGGACTTTTCCTGGCTCTCTCTGGGACGCTCTGCTACAGTATGTATATGTATGTGTGTGTGTGTATATATGTATATATATATATATATATATATATATATATATATATATATATATATATATATATATATATATGTATGTATGTGTGTGTATATATATGTATGTATATATATATGTATATATATGTATGTGTGTGTGTGTGTGTATATATATATATATATATATATATATATATATATATATATATATATATATATATATATATATATATATATATATATACTCACACATACACCCCACAATTTTTCCACTCGCAGTGATCCGGGTCTCTGCTCTGCTGGGCTCCATCGTGGAGTCAGGCTGGCTCGGCTCGGGCGGGTAAGCCGGCTCAGACGGACTAGCTCCAGATATTAATACAGCTATTAACCACTTCAGACCCGGAAGATTTTCCCCCTTAATGACCAGGCCATTTTTTGCGATACAGCACTGCGTCGCTTTAACTGGCAATTGCATGGTCGTGCGACGCTGTACCCAAATAAAATTGTCGTCCTTTTTTTCCCAACAAATAGAGCTTTCTTTTGGTGGTATCTGATAACCTCTGCGGTTTATTTTTTGCACTATAAACATAAAAACTGACAATTTTGAAAAAAAAAAAAAAACAATAGTAACTTTTTGCTGTAATATCCCCAAAAAAAATAAAAAATAAAAACAAATTTCTTTATCAGTTTAGACCAATATGTGGTGTTCTACATATTTTTGGTAAAAAAAATTGCAATAAGCAATATTGATTGGTTTGCGCAAAAGTTATCGTGTCTACAAAATAGGGGATAGATTTATGGTATTATTATTTTTTTTACTAGTAATGGCAGCAATCAGAGATTTTTAGTTGGACTGCGACATTGTGGCAGACAAATCGAACACTTTTTTTTTTTGGGACCATTGACATTTATACAGGGATAAGAGCTAAAAATAGCCACTGATTACTGTATAAATGTCACTGGCAGGGAAGGGGTTAACACTAGGGGGCGATCAAGGAGTTAAATGTGTTAAATGTTTCTGATTGTGGGGGGATGGGACTGATTAGAGGGGGAGACATATCGCTGTTCCTAATTACTAGGGACAGCAGATCTGTCTCTCCTCCCCTGTCAGAATGGGGATTTGTGTGTTTTACATACATAGATCCCTGTGCCCGTGATCGCGGGTGGCCGGCTGACATAGCGGGCACCAGACACGCGCGTCAGGTCCCCCGCCGTGCACGCCTACTATCGCTCCTAAAGGAGCCGACGTACAGGTACGGCGATTCACGGGAACGAGCCATCCTGCTGCCGTAAATGTGTGTGAGCTGGTCGGCAAGTGGTTAATACTACCCACGTTGTTGAACACAGTAGCTTACTTATAGGTAAGAGTGCTGGGATCAAGGTGTGGTTCCCCCTCTTACTGTTATTTCAGTTACTATACTATTTGGCATTTATATTTCATTACAGGCATACTTATATCGCATTTGCTTCTGATGAGTGGAAGTTATCCACGAAGTGTGCGTAGAGCTTTCTATCGATGTACTGTCACAGCCACTGTGCTTCTACTATGAGACTACCTTTTTGAAGGTATTTTGAATCAATTTTACAATATCTTGTGTGCAATCAACCGTGTTCTATATGCAAGTTTGGGTTACATTTTGACAGTTTTAATATACATCATGTACTATGTAGGAACACTTATGTGTGTGTGGATATACCGTATATACTCGAGTATAAGCCAAGTTTTTCAGCACATTTTTTTGTGCTGAAAGTGCCCCCCTCGACTTATACTTGAGTCACTGCCATCTGCCTACCTGATCAGCGTGTCATGCAGACAGACGGTGGCCATTCCAGTGTACAAAAGCCGCGCCTCCTCCTCGTCTGTGATAGGCAGAACACTCAGTTTCCCAGCAGTCAGTGTACAGCCTATCACGAACGTCCTCTCATCCTCATCACACGGACGAGGATGTCCGTGATAGGCTGAACACTGACTTCTGGGAAACTGAGTGGTCTGCCTATCACAGACGAGGAGGAGACGCGGCTTTTGTACACTGGTATGGCCGCCGCCTGACCTGCATGACACGCTGATCAGATATGCAGAACAATCAGGGGGACATCCCGACCGATCACCGCTACGTTTCAACGACAATCCCCCACAGAGAGCTTGCAGATCGGCACAGGAAGGCTGCAATGGATACAGAGGTTGCAAATCGGCACAGGTAGGTTGCAATGGACACAGTATGCAGCTGCAGATGCGCATTGTTGACCCGCTTTTCCACTTAAAGTATCTGCTACATTTCTCACCCTCGGCTTATACTCGAGTCAATACGTTTTCCCAGTTTTTTTGTGGTAAATTAGGTGCCTCGGCTTATAATCGAGTATATACGGTATGTATTTATTTTGTTCTTTATTATATGTAATTTATTATCCCATGTGCACCATCAAATAATATATACTAATTGTTTCATTGGTTCTGGTGGTGTGCTTCATACAAAGTCCCAACATTCCCCCCCCCCCCCCTTCTATATTATTCAGGCATGGAGACATAAGAAATCTACAGCAGTCATCGTCTCATACAAGTCCCAACATTTTTTATTTAACTAGTTGCCGCCTGCCCACTGTCAAATGATGGCTCTCGTTCTGGGACACTGTCCACCACTCTTTAACCATGTGATCAGCTGTGTCCAATCACAGCCGGTCACATGTAAACACGGAGATGCTGGTAATCGGCGCTCCTCGACTCGCGCTGACAGAGTGTGTGATGAGGAGAGCCGATCAGCAGCATCTCCTCACAGGAGACCTCTACACATGTAACCGGGGCACTGATTATCAGTGCCCTGATTACAATAGCGACACCAGTGCCACAAATCAGTGCCTGCCACCAATCAGTGCCCATTAGTGATGCCAGTCCGTGCTGGCTATCAGTCCCGCCTATCACTGCTGTCCATCAATGCCCATAAGTGTCACCCATCAGTGCCACCTATTAGTGCCACGTAGTGCCCATAAGTGCGGCATATTAGTGCCTTCTCATCAGTGCCACCTAATCAGTGCCCATAAGTGCCACCTCATCAATGCCCACCAGTTTATCCTATCGGTGCCCATCAGTGCCACCTTTATCAGCGCACATCAGTGAAGGAGAAAAATTACATAATTACAAAATTTACTGATCAAAACGAAGTAAAAAAAAATGTTTTTTTCACATTTTTTGTCTTTATTTTTTACCCAAAAAAAACCCAGCAGTGATTAAATAACAACAAAATAAAGCTCTATTTGTGTGAAGAAAATTATAAAAATTTAATCGGGGTGCAGTGAAGCATGACCACGCAATTGTCATTCAAAGTGCAACAGCGCTGAAAGCTGAAAAATGGCCTGGGCAGGAAGGGGATGTAAGTGCCCACTCGGCTCAGGCGGCCTGGATCAGCTCGGCTCTGGCGGGGAGGCGGACTACTGTAGAGTAGCACTGCCGGCTAGCTGACAAGCAAAGGAAGGGGATCGTGGCCATGCAGGCAATTACTGGGACCTTTCACCCTGCAACAGATGAAAGCTGACAGTCCGGACTGGGCATGCATAGTGGTGGGAATCAATGGGCCAGGATGGATGTTCCCAGTTGGCTGGAGCTGTGATCTGCAATCACCAGGTGATTGGGACAGGGATGTAATGTGTATGTTCAGATCTTCCATAGGATCGATCTTCTGCCAATTGACTTATCTGTGTCCAGAGCCAGCAGTCTGATCTGTACTGTCAGCATTTGAATAACATGGGAAAAGGCAGATAATGGCACGTTGACTGTGCTGTCCCTGTATTTCTATAGTAGAAGCTCTCCAAGCCTGGGACATGGCTCAGACTGCCCTGATCTGTTTAATAAACAATTCACCAATTGACTGGATCTGTCTGATCCCCAATGTCCACAGACAGGCAGATTGTGGTGCCTAGTACAAAGTGGAAATCCCCACACCACACTAGGCCTATGGCTTTGACCAAGGTTGCTGTTGGAAATCATGGGGCCCCGTATAACCTACTGGACAGAGCGAATACTGGAATAGGGTACGTAGCGCACCCCTCAGCCCTGCACTCTGTACGTAGTAAAGAACAGAGAGAAGCACACGGCTCCAGGCAAACTCAGGTGCAGGATGGATTACAGGTGCAGACTTCGGCTCACCACCGTGGAAAACGAACAAGACAAGGAATCGGTCACACACTGGAACTCCAAATTATCTCAATGTCATCTTTATTGTCAAAAAAGGGTCAGACAGATACAGGCAATAAATTGCCTGTATCTGTCTGACCCTTTTTTGACATTAAAGATGACATCGAGATAATTTGGAGTACCAGTGTGCGACCAATCCCTTGTCTTACTCTGTACGTAGTGCAGCCCTGCACTTTGTACGTAGCGCACCCCTCAGCCCTGCACTTTGTACGTAGCGCACCCCTCAGCCCTGCACTTTGTACGCAGCGCACCCCTCAGCCCTGCACTTTGTACGCAGCGCACCCCTCAGCCCTGCACTTTGTACGCAGCGCACCCCTCAGCCCTGCACTTTGTACGCAGCGCACCCCTCAGCCCTGCACTCTGTACGTAGCGCATATTTACTTATCAAGACAGTAATAATGTGTACAGTAGATATAGTAGCCAATCGTATGTTATCCTTATTTTATTTATCAGTCAGATCAATGAAATATGCTTTATGTTAATATTAAAGTTGTTGATGTTATTTTTGTAACTTAATTCTCTATAAAACGTTTAACAGTGTCATTTCATGAGAATTTACGAGGGCGTGATTAGGGGATGGGACAGGGTAGGGTTGGGCAGGGCAATTGGTGGCAAGTAACTCTTAAGACCTGGCTAGTAGCTCAGGACTTGAAATTTTGAGCCGTGTGTGTATATACAGTGCCTTGCAAAAGTATTCACACCCCCCCCCCCTTGGCTTTTTACATTACAGCCTTTAGTTCAATGTTTTTTTTAATCTCAATTATATGTGATGGATCAGAACACAATAGTCTAAGTTGCTGAAGTAAAATTTGAAAAATATATACATAAAGCTATTTTTCAGAAGTAAAAAACTGATAATTGTCATGTGCGTATGTATTCACCCCCTTTGTTATGAAGCCCATAAAAAGCTCTGGTGCAACCAATTACCTTCAGAAGTCGCATAATTAGTGAAATGATGTCCACCTGTGTGTAATCTACCTGATCTGTCATTCCATATACACACCTTTTTGAAAGGCCCCAGAGGCTGCAACACCTAAGCAAGAGGAATCTTCTGCAGAAGTATCTGTACATAGTGTGACAATAAGCTGTGCGCTCCATAGTGTTGGGCTTTATGGCAGAGTGGCCATAAGAAAGCCATTACTTTCAGCAAAAAACAAAATGGCACGTTTTTTGAGTTTGCGAAAAGGCATGTGGAAGACTTCAAAAATGTTTGTGCTAAATACAGGGATATTCTTAAGCAAAATCTGTACCTCCCTGTGTGTGATTTGAGGCTAGGAGGAGGTTCACCTTCCAGCAGGACAATGACCCCAAACACACTGCTAAAGCAACACTTGAGTGGTTTAGGCTCTGTTCACACCTAAACCGCTGTCCGTCCCTGTTCTCCATTTCAGGGACGAATCGGGGCCAAATCTTTGCCTGAATTTGGCCCTGAAACTGAGGCAAAGATGCTAAGTATGCTCCGCAGCCGCCCCGGAGACATGTGAACCGGCTCCATAGATATGGAGCCGGTCGCATTCTCCTGCTATGCGAATTGGATGCGGTGAAACCCGCATCCAATTCGCATAGGTGTGAACCCAGCCTAAAGGGGAAACATGTAAATGTGTTGGAATGGCCTAGTCAAAGCCCAGACCTCAATCCAATAGAAAATCTATGGTAAGACTTAAAGATTGCTGTTCACAAGCGCAAGCCATCCAACTTGAAGGAGATGGAGCAGTTTTGCAAGGAGGAATGGGCAAAAATCCCAGTGGTAAGATGTGGCAAGCTCATAGAGACTTATCCAAAGTGACTTGGAGCTGTGATAGCCGCAAAAGGTGGCTCTACAAAGTATTGACTTTAGGGGGGTGAATAGTTATGCAAGACTGTGTGTGTGTGTTTGTGTGTGTCGATATGTATTTGTGTGTGTGTGTGTGTATATATATATGTATGTATGTATGTGTATATATGTATGTATGTGTGTATATATGTATGTATGTATGTGTATATATGTATGTATGTGTATGTATGTGTGTATATATGTGTGTGTATATATATATATATATGTGTATATATGTATATATATATATATATATATATATATATATATATATATATATATATATATATATATATATATATATATATATATATATATATATATATATATATATATATATATATATATATATATATATATATAATGCACAAACCTCTTTTTCTCATGATAGTAAGTTGATAGAGCTATCTTTCTTTCTACTTCAGGTTAAAGGTCCAGGAATAGGTCTTCTTGGCCATTCTAAAGGTGGAGATTTGGTGCTTTCTATGGCTTCCTTCCTTAAAGGTATAACTGCAGCAGCGGTTGTAAATGGATCTGTGGCCAATGTTGGGGCAGACCTTCACTACAAAGACATCACGCTACCTGCCATTGGCTATGACCGACAAAAGATTAAATTCCCACAGCCAGGATTGGCAGATATCAGGGACGTTATGCACAATCCACGAGAAGAACCGAATCGTCAGAGCCTTATTCCTGTTGGGAGAGCAGATTGTAAGTTTCTCTTTATTGTGGGAGAAGATGACCGGAACTGGAAGAGCGACTTTCATGCCCAGACAGCTTGCAATCTTTTGGAAGAGCACGGGAAAGAAAAGCCAGAGGTTGTATACTATCCCAAAGCTGGACATTATATTGAACCTCCTTACTTCTCACTATGTAAAGCTTCCATGCATAAGGTTGTTGGTCTTCCATGTGTTTGGGGAGGGGAGCCAAAAGCACACAGTGTTGCACAAGTGGATTCCTGGCAGAGAATTCAGGCTTTCTTCCGCAAACACTTAGATAAGGAAAGTCCCTCAAGCAAACTATGAAGATGATATTGTAGGAATGATATACAACTATTGTTGATTGTATTCTGACAGCTGTATGTGCTTAATTCATGTAACTACAATAGTCCACATCTTACCTGCCTTTTTATTTCATGTGCCTTTTTTATATCTTTATCTACATTTTGATTAAGCTGAACAGCAAAAGTAAATGTTATGGGCTGGGACAGATTATAACATTATCAGTGGTGCATGAGCTGTTGCAGCAGCAGTCTGGAGAATTCATAAAGGTCTGTTTCAGCCTAGCTGCTGATTTACATTCCGTGGTGGATTGTGATGTTGGCCCACAGTTAGCAGCCGATCAGGAGGCAATACGCTGCCTAACGCACACCTTTTTGGGATTTCACACTGAATTGGATGTGATTATTGCCTGACCGTATTCATCTCCTGGGGTGTGGTGGCAAGTGGTTTTACCTGCTTTGCAGCCACTGCAAAGTAAGAGAGGCTTTCAAGTCAAACCAGGGCTTTTGAGTTTTTATTTAATAACATAACACATTTCAAGGCATCAAAACTGCATTTATTTTTTGACTTATCCCAGGATTTAACATATGCCTGGAAAGCTTTGGCATATGCCTGAACCATCCTAGGACAGCCTTCTTCAGTTCGTCATCAGTGCTGAAATGCTAACCTCCGAGCAGTGGCGGCTGGTGAAATTTTAGGAGGGGGACACCAGACCCCGCCCTTCCCCTTTGACCCCCCCACTTATAAGCCCAACCCATTATAGAATTCACCCACTCCGTCCCCTGTATTTCATTTGCTTCCAGGATTATACAGCTCTGCATCACAGGACAGAGTATATAGCTCAGCCTCACAGATTGGGTATACAGCTCAGCCACACAGATCAGGGTATACAGCTCAGCCTCACAGATCAGGGTATACAGCTCAGCCCCACAGATCAGGGTATACAGCTCAGCCCCACAGATCAGGGTATACAGCTCAGCCCCACAGATCAGGGTATACAGTTCAGCCCCACAGATCAGGGTATATAGCTCAGCCTCACAGATCAGGGTATATAGCTCAGCCTCACAGATCAGGGTATATAGCTCAGCCTCACAGATCAGGGTATATAGCTCAACATCACAGATCAGGGTATATAGCTCAGCATTACAGATCAGGGTATATAGCTCAGCCTAACGGATCAGGGTATATAGCTCAACATTACGGATCAGGGTATATAGCACAGCCTCAAGGATCAGGGTATATAGCTCAGCATTACAGATCAGGGTATATTGCTCAGCCTCACAGATCAGGGTATATAGCTCAACATAACATTAGGATATACAGTTTAGCATTACAGATCAGGGTATACAGCTCAGCATTACAGATCGGGGTATACAGCTCAGTATTACAGATCGGGGTATACAGCTCAGTATTACAGATCAGGGTATACAGCTCAGCATTACAGATTGGGGTATATAGCGCAACATCACAGATCAGGGTATATAGCTCAGCATTACAGATCAGGGTATATATGAGGATGATCATCATCCTTATCATTTGTATAATACACCCATCATTGCTATCCTCATCATTGTAAAATACACCCATCGTCATCCCATTGTATAATACACCTGGCGTCATTGCTATCCTCATCCAGTGACCATTGCCAGGACATCCGCCCTTGCCTGGGCCCAGTCTGCACTTAATGAGTGGGGAGACCTCATCGAGCAGGGAAGTGTGCGCGGAGGGGCGTCTTACGACTGTCAGTCAGCCTACTTAGCTAGGACTTGGAGGAGAGGAGACTGAGCCTCAGGCCTGTGGCGCCGCTAGCTTTACCTAACGTTACTGCGCCGCTCGGCTCAGGCCGGCTTCCACCACGCGTCGGTCGCACAGTCAGTCTCAGAGTCCACTTCACAGCACAGTGAGCCAGCCGGGAAACCGGAAGTAATGCAGCGGTGCTGCAAAAAGCACTGTCCAATTGTCCTCCAGTCCCCGCCAACAAAACAAAAGGACAGGAGCCAGAGACAAATCATTGTAGAGTGGGAGAGTTTGTGGGCGCATCGCTTGCGCTCTGAACACTCCCTAAACAAGGGAAATCAGCTTCCCAGTTGCAATCAGCTGATTGCAAGCTGGAAAAGCTTCCTATAGACTTCTGCATGTCTGGCGCCTGGACACTCTTAAAGTGACCACTTTTTTTTTGTGAAAAGCTTGGGGGGGGTGCCTATGCGCCCCCTATTGATAGCCGCCACTGCCTCAGAGGAACTCTTTTAGGGATCCAAACAGGCGGAAATCACTCGGAGCAAGGTCCGTGCTGCAAGGGGGATGTGCAATACTGCCTATTCGAGTTGCTGTAATGTGCACATTGTGCATCATGGGCTCCTGCATTGTCCTGGAGAAACAGGACGCCTTTAGTGATCAAACCAGGCCATTTTTTCCGTTTGTGAATGATTGTGTTTACTGTTCCCACAGAAAGATTTGTACAATTTTACAACCGGTTGCATTAATTATCCAGGATCAGGCGTTCTACGCACTGAGTGTTCACAGAAATGACTGCTGTGGGCTGGGAGACATCATGGCTGGGATCGTCACTGATGGACGTACAGCGATCTTTGAAATGTTTACACCATTCAAATGTCTTACTGCGTCTGAGCGTCTCATCGCAGTACTGTGCTTGAAGTCTCCTGTGAAGATATCTGTGGGTTTTATGCCATTGTTCACAAAAGACATCACCACACACTGTTCCATGCATACACTAACACTGTTGTCTGCCATCTTGATTAATGGTCTCTGGACTGGCCCGCAACATGTGTGCCGCCTATGAGTAAATAGGACACAATTGCCACTTACTACTCCGTGTACTACCGCCATGCTAGCATCCCTTTTTATACCTGTAAAATTAAAAGTCCTGGTTTGACTTGAACACCCCTCGTGTATGGGAATGTCCAACAGCCATTGCCTGGTTTTGACAGGTGCCTATAGATAGTTAAAAATGCGCCTCAGCCACCTATTTTTGCCACTTGACAGTGCCCATGTGAAATAAGCCAAAGAGTGTTGCTCCTCTGCATGAGCTTCAATGTCATTACCCAAATATGGCCATATTTGGACAAGGTCAGCCAGCGTCACAACTCTTTTGTTTACTTTCAGCTGTCGGCTCGGGAATTTCCGAGCTGGCAACTGAATGGGGCCAGAGATTAGTCATTAGTTGCTAGGATGCTGGCGTCCAGGCTACCCATGAGCCCTGTATGGGAAGCTGTCATACTAATGACCTCTTCCTAGCACATACTGTATATCCAACTCTGAGTACTCTCATCTTTCTCTATACGCCGACTCAGAGCTGGTTCTAATTACCGCTGGTTTGCTTATCTGTGAAATGGCGATAATTTTATTTCATCAAAGCCATAGCGACAGATTCTAAAATAAGTGGTGCAAGTAAAAACTTCCAGGTTTTGGCGCCTGTGTTTTTTTTACTGGTACCAAAACTGCCACAGATCATGTTAAAGAGGCCATACCGCCAGGAAAGTGTTGCTTTTTTGATCCCCAACTTCCCCCCCCCATGTCTTTATTGGAAAAAAAGTAAATGAAAGATGACCGCTTATAGCACACCTGGCATTGTTATAGTTTTCCCAATTGCTGGTACTATCACTACAGCTGGTCAGCATGGTTTGCATGTAAAGGTGAAGAAAATTTCAAAGATGTGAAGTTATTTAAAATATTATATGTTCAACCGGTATCCTGTTGAACTTGACAAAAAGCACAGATGCATGAAAACCGTTTGATACTTTTTCAAGCATTTGGCTTTATTTTTTGGACGTCTTTCATGATTACAAATATTTAACCACAGCTATCAAAATACAATATGAAAAGCCTAATCATAACTATTCTTAAAAAATTATTAATATTTTGATTGGGACTTTACTTGCTTCAGAGTCTCAAAGAATAGTGGAGCACAGCACTGGGCTTAGGTGTAGGAAAGTGTATATTGCTTTAAAAATCGACCACAGGCAAGGCTGGCAAGCTTGGTATATATTCCGGTGTTCGATCAGAATAGCGCTACCCATCAGAAAATGCAACCGAAGTTATGTTCCGTCATGGCCATCTTGGTACACCCGCCAAGTCAGAAGGCAGCAAAGCGGACATTTTTTTACACCCACCGAAGTCTTGACCAGCAGGCTTGCCGATGCTTTTTTCAACGTCAGAACAGCAGACGAATGTGGGTGTACCAAGATGGCCTCGGTGGAACGTCACTTCGGTTGTATTTTCTGATGTGTAGCGGCTTTCCAGTCAATCAAGAAGGTCGAAGACCAGCATCAGGGAGAAGATGCCAGAAAGGGTCCTCGCAGACATCAGACAATTGGAGCTAAGGCAGGTATTTTTATCTTTTGAGTCTGTGTGAAAACTGGAAAGCTTGCACTGAGCCCTAGTTCTAAAGATTAATGTGTGCGTGTACTGGGTGAATAAATAACTAAAAACCGTCTCATTGTTATAAAAACTTAGTAAGTTCTCAAATATTCGCCTTTGAATTTAGCTTACTTGAAGAGTCTTCTTGAGTTTTAATGTTAAAACAATTTCATTCATTCTAAAAAGTCATTCTTAAAAGTTAATTGGCAAACATGAATTCTTAAAAACTTTAAAGTGCATTTTATAATTTTTTATGTGCTAGGTAAGGTGAAGTTCCTCTTCAATTTCCATTTTAAACTCTAGATGAAACCATACAGGATAGTTTTATATGTATTTTGTACACAGATTGATCAACTACCAATGTGTAATTTTACTGCTGGCTGGTGGCTCCTCTGGGCACCGCAACATACCCATATGACACAGAGCACTTTCTGGTTCACTGGTGTGAAAGGTGAAGTTACTCTTCAATTTCCTTTTTTTTTTTTTTCAGTAACTCTAGATGAAACCGTACAGGATAGTTTTATATGTATTTTGTACACAGATTGATCACTTACCGATGGGCCAGTAGTAATTTTACTGCTGGCCGGTGGCTCCTCTGGGCACCGCAACATACCAGTATGACACGGTGCACTTCCTGGTTCACCGGTGTGAATGCACACAACCTTGCTTTTGTGTGCTGTGGTTGGACACGGCACAAGTTTGTCAGCAGGCTCGCAGCCAATGATTTTGGTTGTGGCCAATCACAGCACAGATCTGTGTGTGTGTGTGTGTGTGTGTTAGTAAACACAACAAAGATCTGGTTGGTTTTTTTTTTTTTTCCTGATTTCACTTACTGTTCAGAGCTGAAATCAGGAAGAAAATCCAGCCAGTGAGAGTAAAAGCAGCACATATACAGTTGTCAGTTAATGTCAGTTAACCTTTTGATTGCCCTCCTGATCACCCCTGTCACACAGCCAGTGCCATTAGTACAGTGACAGTGTACAAGTTCATGTGCGTTTAAAGGCCGGAGTCCCAATACTTTTGGTAATATAGTGTATATCCTCTATCCCAGGGGTCTCAAACTGGCGGCTCTCCAGCTGTTGCTAAAACTACAGGTCCCATGAGGCATTGAAAGGCTGACAGTTTACAAGCATGACTCCCACAGGCAGAGGTATGATGGGACTTGTAGTTTCGCAACAGCTGGAGGGCCGCCAGTTTGAGACCCCTGCTCTATCCTGTAACAAAAAATCGAATCAATATATAGAGTATAGAGGCATGTGAGTGTCTAGAGGATTTGAGCCGCATGGCTCCACTCCTATATATTGATTTGATTTTTTTTATTACAATAAAGCTAATTTTTATATTTGTATACCGTGGTTGGTACCTTTTTTTATATTCAACTCTTTGGAAGGGTGACCTGTGTTGGCCTTTCTCTTGCTCTGGTCTTTGATATTGTTCAGTTGAGGTGGTACCACGTCTTAAGTGACGAATCGGTAACAAGTTATTTCCATGATTTGGTTTAGGCTCGTGTGTGGTTTTAACCTTTTTTTTAAATATTTTATATATCCTGCCTGCTGGTAATGTAGCTTCTGCACATTTGCCAAAATATCTTGCTGTATTCAAGACTCTTAAAAATGTTTTTGACCATGTTTTATGACAAAAATGTTAAAATGTTTCCAATTTTATATGATCAAGGTTTGATTTTGTTTGCTTAGAACAACTTTATACCAAAATAAAGCTATATTTAAAATAAAATTCAGGAACAAAAGAATGTTTCATTGATTTGTGTTACTGCTTCTGGTGCTCAAAACAAATGTACTGATTTTGTACTAGCATTTTTCGGAAGAGGGTTATTTAATGGCAGCCTCCATATTTCTATCTGTACAAGTTTCCTGTAAAGTGTTTTGTTTTTTTTTTGTTTTTTTTTGTTTTGTTTTTTTTACCTTCAAGCATTCTATGCATGAAGGTTAAAAAACCTTCTGTGTGCAGCAGCACCCTCAGCCCTTCCTAGAACTTAACAAGCCCCAACTCAATCCATCGATGTGTACGAGAGCCTCGGCTCTCTGGGGTCTCTCCCTCCTCATTGGCTGAGACAGCAGTGGAAGCCATTGGCTCCTGCTGCTGTCAGTTTACAGCCAGTGAGCCAATGAGTAAAGAGTGGGAGTGGGGCTGAGCCACGCTCCGTGTGTGAGTAGAGACACAGAGCAGTGGCTCAGGAACCCCCATAGCAAGCTGCTTGTTATGGGGGCACTATGCAGGATAGAGGGACTAGGAGCACTGCTGGGGAACGAAGAAGAGGACCGGGGCTGATCTGTACAAAACCACTGCACAGAGCAGGTAAGTATGACATGTCTGTTATTTTAAAAAGGAAAAGAAAAAAACTTTATCACTTTAAGGTGTATTGAATGCTCAGTGCAGAAATTTGTGCTGATCTGCTTATGTATAACATAATCCTCATGTGCAGCATGGATCAAGGAAGTTGCTCCTAACATGAGCACCACTCCTCTCAGGGCTTTTCGGCCACAATACGGGGACATCCAGCTCCACAATCGGCACAACACAAAGGCATCCCCGCACACTAGTACTTGTGCATGCCTACATCTAGAAAGAAGAAACGAGGAGGCCATCAGAAGTCCTTCACCCACTACCTCCTCAGATCTATGGAGCGGAGCGGGACGGCATGGCTAAAAATGGCGCCAGCCGTCACTCCACCACACCTGCTGCCTCTCACACTGCAGATGAACCAGCGCTGCAAAACCAGGAGACCCCAGGGAACAGTGAGTACATTCCCTTATCAAAATCAGATTTAGACACCAGCCTAGAGGCTTTATGCTCTAAACTAATGAACAAATTCCAAACAGAGTTACAAAAACCAGCTACAACCCTTTCCCAAGAAATCTCTGCACTGGGCATGCACACTGATTTATTAGAGAACAAGCATGATGAACTTGCAATAGCTTTCAATGATTTGTCTAGAGAACATGAAAGTCTTTCCACTGCATTCACACAGCTACAAGCACACGTGGAGGATTTAGACAATAGAAACAGAAGGAACAACCTCAGGATCAGAGGAGCCCCTGAATCCATCACAGATTTACCAGCATACTCCACTAAATTGTTCCAGTTTCTGTTGCCTGAGCAAAACCCCCAATCCTTCATATGCGACCACATACACCGTGCACTAAGCGATAAACCACCTCCTGATAAACCCCCCAGGGACATAGTTCTTTGCATGAAAGACTTTCTGGTTAAGGAGGAAATAATGCGAGCCTCACGCAGCTTAAGAAATGTTACCCTAGACCACAGGTGGCAAACACAAGGCCCGCAAGCCGAATCCGGCCCGCCAGGCCTTGTCATGTGGCCCTCTGCCAGGTATCCCAAGCAACAAGAAAACATCCCCCCCTCGCAAGCGGCGTGGCCGGTCAGTCTCCATGAGAACAATGAAACATCTCCCCCTCCGTGCTGTCTCTGCCTCCTCCCCCGCCTCCCTCAGCTTTGCCTCAGCCAACGATACCGCTCTGCCTCCGCCTCCACCCCCGCCTCCCTCAGCTTTTCCTCAGCTAACGATGCCGCCCTGTCTCCGCCTCTGCCGCTGTCCTGTCCCCACCTCCACCCCGCCTCTGCTCTCTCGCCTCCCCAGTCCCTCCAGCGACGCCGGTGTTGTGCCGGGAATGGTTTCTCATCTAAATCTGTTCCCCCTGTCTCTTGGCTGAGATCGAATCTCCGCCTCTCCACTGCCGCTCCTCCTACTCTACCCCGCATTCTAATCTTCCTTCTACTGCCCCGTCCCCTGTCCATATGGTACAATATTATTACTATATATATACTTGATTATTTTCTTTTTTTTTTATTTGTCCCAATAAAGGTCCAACACTGACACCTAAACTTAAAAACAGTATTGCGGACCCCATACGACAATCCAAGGAAGTACAGCTTCCCACTATTCTCTCAATCAGCATTCCATAATTAAAAAAAATAAATGGAAGTTCCAAGGTCTATAAGGTATGGAAGAGCCCTGGGGCCATCATAAAAAAAAAACAGAATTCTCTATTAGTCTCTATTAGGAAGATTTTAGGACCATTGAGCTATAATGTAGTAACACCCACAGACCATCATTCTGCAGACATACAGGTCTTCTGCTCTGTATATGGATATGTAAATCTATCCTAGTTACAGCACACAGTATAGGGAAGCAGACAGTGCTGGGTTCTCTGGTTCCTCTGCTGTCTTATCCTTCTCTGTCATCTGCTCCAACATAAAGAGCCATGCTGAAAACGTGTAATGTGTGTGAGTGGGGGGGACAGCTTCCATAGATAACAGAACACAATGGCCAGCACAGCACAGCTCTGCACCCCAACTTGTAGGAAACATTGCACTTTTGTCCCTACATGAGGGAATTGTGAATGGCTAGAAAGCAGCAGGGCAATGTGTGTCTATGGTCATAATGGATTGATCATAGCAATTACTTGTTTGGACTAATAGAGGGGTTTCACACACAATTAACCTCATATTAAACATAAAAGCAAATCTAAACAATTTTGGAGAGATAGCTTAGTGGTTAAAGCAGCAGACTTATATTGGTGAAGTTGAGGGTTCTAATCCAAGTGAGGGAATTTTTTATATATACGTATATATTTTAAAATATGAGATAGTGAGGGCTTAAATTTGTATTTTATCAATATATCCAAAATTGATTTCAAGGTATATTACCAAAGACACACTGATATATTGAGGACACAAAGTTGTAGTATATGCTGGCTACTATAAATTAGAGAGTAGAGATTTAAAAGAAGAAACTGTGTATATATTATTAGGGTGATCAGATGGGATCATTAGGGTGTCATCTTCAGTTTCCCCTGGGGGGCAGTTCACAATTTTAGGAGACTGGTCATAACGAATCGATCATAAATCACTTGTCTGGATTAATATAGTTGTTTCACAGAGAATTGACCTCTTATTAAACATAGAAAGAAAGTATTCAGAACCCTTAAGTGATAGTATAGTGGGTAGAGTAACATGCTTATATTGTTGAAAGCTCTGGTTCTTATCCAGTTCAGAGCATGTTTTTTAGTTATATATATATTTTCAATATATTGATTTTATATTAAACATATTTTAAACTATAAGTTAGTGAGGACTTAAATTGTTTTTTTTTTTATATATCCAAATTGATTTTAAGGCATATTAACAAAGACATATTGATAAAATTGTCGTGTATGCTGACTACTATAAATTAGAGAGTAGGGATTTTTTACAAATCTGTGTATATATTGGGATGATTTTGGTGACATAGGGCCAGTTCTCAATTTCAGGAGGTTGTCCCTGGAAGCTGCATGATAACCATCATGTCTTATAACTCAACCACCGATGCAGGGTCATTTTTTTCCATCCAGTGACACCACCGATGCAGGGTCATTTTTCCATCTAGTGACACCACCGGTGCAGGGTCATTTTTCCATCTAGCGACACCACCGATGCAGGGTCATTTTTCCATTTAGCGACACCACCGATGCAGGGTCATTTTTCCATCCAGTGACACCACCGATGCAGGGTCATTTTGTTTCCATCTAGTGACACCACCGATGCAGGGTCATTTTTTCCATCCAATGACACCACCGATGCAGGCTCATTTTGTTTCCATCCAGTGACACCACCGATACAGGGTAATTTTTCCATCTAGTGACACCACCGATGCAGGGTAATTTTTTCCATCCAGTGACACCACCGATGCAAGGTCATTTTTTTCCATCCAGTGACACCACCGATGCAGGGTCATTTTTTTCCATCCAGTGACATCACCGATGCAGGGTCATTTTTTCCATCCAATGACACCACCGATGCAGGGTCATTTTGTTTCCATCTAGTGACACCACCGATGCAGGGTCCTTTTTTCCATCCAATGACACCACCGATGCAGGGTAATTTTGTTTCCATCCAGTGACACCATTGATGCAGGGTCATTTTTTTACATCCAATGACACCACCGATGCAGGGTCATTTTTTTCCATCCAATGACACCACCGATGCAGGGTCATTTTTTTCCATCCAGTGTCATCACCGATGCAGGGTCATTTTTCCATCCAGTGACATCACTGATGCAGGGTCATTTTTCCCATCCAATGACACCACCGATGCAGGGTCATTTTTTCCATCCAATGACATCACCGATGCAGGGTCATTTTTTCCATCCAGTGACATCACCGATGCAGGGTAATTTTTCCCATCCAATGAAACCACCGATGCAGGGTCATTTATTCCATCCAGTGACATCACCGATGCAGGGTCATTTTTTTCCATCCAATGACATTTCGGCTGCTAGCGGGGCGCTTTTACCCCCCACTAGCGGCCGAGAAAGGGTTAAAACCACCCACAATGCACTGCAATAGAGGCGTTTTGCTGGCGGTATCCCAGCGCTGCCCCATTGATTTCAATGGGGAGCAGAAGTGGAGGAGCGGTAAACACACCGCTCCTTCACCGCTCCAAAGAAGCTGCTGGCAGGACTTTTCCTGATGTCCTGCCAGCGCAGCGCTTCGGTGTGAAAGCCCTCGGGTAGAGTAATGTGAAGTCCTCGGGTAGAGTAACGTGAAGTCCTCGGGTAGAGTAACGTGAAGTCCTCGGGTAGAGTAACGTGAAGTCCTCGGGTAGAGTAACGTGAAGTCCTCGGGTAGAGTAACGTGAAGCCCTCGGGTAGAGTAACGTGAAGCCCTCGGGTAGAGTAACGTGAAGCCCTCGGGTAGAGTAACGTGAAGCCCTCGGGCTTTCACACTGGAGACAATGCTGCAGCTGTTTGAGGGCGGTTTGCAGGCGCTTTTTTTAACGATATAGCGCCTGCAAAATGCCCTCGGTGTGAAAGGGGGTCTTACATACTACAAATATATATATATATATATATATATATATATATATATATATATATATATATATATATATATATATATATATATATATATACACACACACATACATACATACATACATATATATATATATACACACAGATACAGTATTTTGCTCTGCATGCCACTATTTTCCCAGAATCCCCACCTGAGAGGGGAGGGGGCATAGTAACTAGTGTATATAATGGCAGTGCAGAGAAGGCCATGACCTGTATGTACTGGCAGTGATTAAACACAATGTGGTGTCAGGGCGGTGAGCCGTGTGTAATAGCAGTTCTTTTCAATCAGCAGTATATGATGGCAATGCCGACATCCCAAGTCTCCCGTAATTGATGGCGGGGCTCACAGACACCCGCGAGTGCGGCACCATCTCCCGGCTGTCAACCACAGCAGCCCGAGCCGCCCCTCCTCCAGGCCAGGGATGGTCGTGGCATCACTAATGGGATTGATTGTATGAAAGCAGCTGCAGCACGGGACTTCCTATATGTCCCAGAGTGTTACTCCGCCCTCCTCTCATAACCCTCCAGCTCCCCCAATCACTGAGCGCCCCGCCCTCTGCCAGTACCCAGGGTGAAGTTTACAAACTGTGCCCCTCCCCCCTCTCAGGTGGGAATTCTGGGAAAATAGTGGCATGCAGAGCAAAATACTGTACCTGTGTATATATATATTTGTAGTATGTGAGTTTAAAACTGGTGCACACATAAGGGGCTAACAGTAGTGAAGAAGAAAAATGACCCTGCATCGGTGGTGTCATTGGATGGGAAAAATGACCCTGCATCGGTGGTGTCATTGGATGGGAAAAATGACCTTGCATCGGTGGTGTCACTGGATGGGAAAATGACCCTGCATCGGTGATGTCATTGGATGGAAAAAAATGACCCTGCATCGGTGGTGTCACTGTATGGGAAAAATGACCCTGCATCGGTGGTGTCACTGTATGGGAAAAATTACCCTGCATCGGACCCTGTAGCTAAGAGGAAAATGGCGCTGCATCGGTGTCAGTGGGGATAAAGTGCAGCCAATCGGTGAAGGGGAGATACATTGTAGTACACACAGATTATAGTGCAGAGCTCAGGGATGAGTTGTGAGATATGATGGTTATCATGCAGCTTCCAGGGACAATCTCCTGAAATTGAGAACTGGCCCCATGTCACCAAAATCATCCCAATAAATACACAGATTTGTAAAAAAAATCCCTACTCTCTAATTTATAGTGGTCAACATACACAACAATTTTATCAATATGTCTTTGTTAATATGCCTTGAAATCAATTTGGATATACAAATAAAATACATATATATAATAGATTTTAAAAGATGTTTAATATAAAATCAATATATAAATAAAGATTATGCTCTGAACTGGATTAGAACCCACAACCTTTAAGCCTGTTACTCTAACCACCAGGATATCACTTAAGGACTTCTAATCAATGCTTTTTATGTTTAATATGAGATAAATTGTGTGGGAAACACCTTATCAGCCCATATAATTAATTGCTGTGATTAATCTGTTATGACCATAGACACACATTGTCCTGCTGCTTTCTAGCCATTCACAATTCCCTCATGTAGGGGCAAAAGTGCAATGTTTCCTACAAGTTGGGGTGCAGAGCTGTGCTGTGCTGGCCATTGTGTTCTGTTATCTATGGAAGCTGTCCCCCCCACTCACACACAATACACGTTTTCAGCATGGCTCTTTATGTTGGAGCAGATGACAGAGAAGGATAAGACAGCAAACCGAGGAACTAATTAATACAGTAGAGGAACCAGAGAACCCAGCACTGTCTGCTTCCCTATACTGTGTGCTGTAACTAAGATAGATTTACATATTCATATACAGAGCAGAAGACCCGTATGTCTGCAGAATGATGATCTGTGGGTGTTACTACCTTATTGCTCATTGGTCCTAAAACCTTCCTAATAGAGACTATTATATTTATAAACTCAGAATTCTGACTTTGAAACTCAGAATTCTGACTTTGAAACTCAGAATTCTGACTTTGAAACTCAGAATTCTGACTTTGAATCTCAGAATTCTGACTTTGAATCTCAGAATTCTGACTTTGAATCTCAGAATTCTGTCGATTTTTTTTTTAACTCACGATTCTGACTTTGAATCTCAGAATTCTGACTTTCAAACTCAGAATTCTGTAAAAAAAACAAAAACATTTTTTTTTTCAAACTCATAATTCTGTATTTTTTTTTTATGATGGCCCCAGGGCTCTTCCATAGTGGTTCATATAGGTGCACTTGAAATTAAAACTAGCTCTAAATAGTGGGGGAGAGAATAGGTGTGTTCTCATGGAGACACCGAAACTAATTGGGCATGAGTGAGCTGGGAGAGAATGATTATAGGGTATGGAACTCTCCCTTGTTAGCTCAGTTTTGCATACACATATTTTTAATATATATTTTTTAATATAAGAGACGTGTGTTTATGAATATGCGTTATGAGGAATATTTATAGAACTTGGTCATTATATGATATGGGAGATTCCAACCATGTATAAGTTTATTAGTTTTTTATCGAATATGTTCATCATTTAAAGCATTCACATTCTGGAGCGTGACATTGGATTGGTCCACTGTCCAATTTCACCAGTCAAGATGTGGATTGGTGCAGTGGATGTCTGATGGAAATGTTACATGCAACTGTGCGCTGTAGGGAGCGGTTTCTTTACAGCGGGATATATGCCGGTGTGGTCCTGTTCATTTTCATTTATGTATGTGACCACATTGTGAGTTTAGATATGGCTTAACTGCTCTTGAATTAGCTAATTGAGTTGAATGCTTGGATTAGTTTGAATCAGCATTAATGTTGTCATTCCTGACTTGCTGCGCTCTGTATTCCCTGTGTGATGGGTAAATGACTACAGCGGGGACACGAGGTGTGCGCATTGAACTTCCTATAAGATGTGAGATAGGAGGAAATAAAAGGGATGAGTGGCACCCTGTACAGCCAATCCCATGATTAAGTCAACTTATGACGAAACATGTCGGGGACGTGGCTGTGATGTGTGACGTCTAACGCTGGAAGCCGCACCGTAGTAGAGGTGATTCGATTGTACGGAGGGCCATTGAGGAAGGGGTGAGATCGGAAGTTTACCTCGGGTCCGCCGTGACCGCCCAGTGTCATCTGTTTATCCACTGAGTTTGGAATTGCTGTGTACTGCACTTTATTTCTGCTGGTTTGAATCTTTTAAAATGTGAGTGAATTTTTTAAAGATTGTAGTGGTTTTAATAAACTTGCCTAAACACTATTGGAGCACTTCATTATTTTTCATGTGGATCAATCTTATCATACACTGTTGGACATCGAACTGATCTGATTACTCTGGAGTGTGGTAAACAAGCGTTTTTTGCCTTGCATGAAAGTGCTGGCATTTGGAATCGGTGAGTGTGATTCTATAGGGAGTGGATTCACGTATCACGTTGGTGAGGTGGAAGACACGCGGAAGTCACTCATTTATCAAGATTTGTATTATTTATGTATTTTTTGTCACACAAATTTTGGACTGATATGTTGCTCACTATTTATGGACTATGAAATTTACACCAACGGAACTGTTCACATTTAACACATGGTGGTGTGATTAAGTGGTTACACACTGCATTTATTTTGTATTTATATTTGGGTGTAATTGGTTTTGAATAACACTATTTTTACCACTGTTTTTTGTGTTTATATCAGGTTAAGACTTGGTGTACACAATACATTATCAGTTATAGTGCATATAGTGGTGTTAGACATTGGTTTGCACTGTTAGATATTAGAGCGCCTCTTTTTTTTTTCTTATGTATCTTTAGGAGGGATCGTTTTAGTGTGTGGATATGTGAGATTAAATATTGGGTCTATGTATTTATTTTAAAGGGGCAGCTCAGTATATATTCATTTATATTTTTCACTATATTTTTCAGGTTATTGGTGGCGCAGTGGAGGTATTTTTTTGATTAAAGGGCGGATTAGTACTTGAGATACCTATACAATTTTAAATGGCTTAAATTTATCTTTACATTTTTATTGACCATTCACAAAGCTTTAATGCCTGAACGAGGGTCTTTTTTCAGCCATATGACTGTAATGTTCAAACCACATTGGCCTTAGCTGAAAATAACTTAAATTTTGAAAAGACGTATACTTATCCTGGTGTTAGAGCTTGATGAACCGAGCCTCATTTTATGTAGTAACCCAGTCACAAGGTTATCTGGGTCAGAGGACTTTTTAGTTTTTACGGATATGCTTTGCATTGTAAATATGAAAGAACTCCAAAAAAATTTTAACAAAAAACTTAGTTTGGCCCATCTTGGGTACATTCCCATAGCTTCAGAAAAATGGGAAACCAGCTCTTCACTCAGCTGCTGTTGTGGCTGGCTGGTCGTTGGCTTTGATGTAGTGGCCGGCTGATCGGCCTTGACAAGCTCACTTCTGAAATTAGTTTTTTTATATCTTTGTTTTTGGATATGTATTGTAGCAAAAAGTAAAAAAAAATTTTTTTTTTCAAAATTGTCGCTCATTGTTTGTTTATAGCACAAAAAATAAAAACCGCACAGGTGATCAAATACCACCAAAAGAAAGCTCTATTTGTGGGAAAAGAAGGACGTCAATTTTGTTTGTATACAGCATCGCACAACCGCGCAATTGTCAGTTAAAGCGACGCAGTGCTGTATTGCAAAAAATGGCCTGGTCATTAGGGGGAAGATCCTTCCGGGGCTGAAGTGGTTAATGTAAGCTGTAAACAAACATATACTGGAAATATAGAAAAACCTAATTTTAACTGCTTTAGGGTCGCCCGCATGTAGGGTTGCCACCTATCCAGATTTCACCTGGAAAGTTCGGGTTTTGAATCATGTGTCTGGGGTTCAGTCCACCTGAAACCCGGACACAATATTCAGACCAGGCTGTGGCTCCCCAAATAACCAAGATAGTCATACACAAATCTGTTGCCGTGCGGGAGCTGCGGGCAGCTGTTTGGGGGCAGATTTGACTGAAGGGTGGGGTGATAATGTCAGAAAGAGCAGTTTGGCCACACAAACTGTTTGCGCTCTCTTTGCACTACATTACTACTCTCCTTGGGACACCCAAATGTATCCAAGGTCTTTTATAATCCTATAGTGTTTACTGCAAAAAAAATAAATAAAATGTTGCCCTGTGCTGCAAAAGTGTTTGGGTTTGGCTTAAAGAAAAGGTGGCAACCCTAGCTTACAGACACCCGCGGGTGTCTGACGATCTCCTGAATAGGTGTGCCCACGGGGTGTGCCGAGTGTGTCTAGGCACACCCTAATCATCTGCCCGTGTTGATTTTGTCCCAGCCTGTGTCCCGATTTTCCAGCAGTGTGAACAGCTGCAGAATAGGGGTGGGCGAACGGTTCGGCCCGAGCATAAGTTGGGGCTGAACTTTCTTTGTTCGGTTGTTCGGCGAACAGCCGAACAAACGGGTCATTCGACTGTTTGTTCGGCCCCCCGAACCGACCACAATGCATTGCGGCGCTGAACAGTGCATTGCAAGCCCTGATTGGCTGAAGCAGTGAAAGCTTCAGTCAATCAGGGCACAGAGCACTGTCAGTGTCATGATTGGACACTGTCATCATGACTTTATCCAATCATGGCTCATTCCCGCCCCACAGTATAAAAGTATTCTATCAATGGCAGCAATTTTAATTGTGATTTCGACGTGGAGAGAGATAGAACAGGGCTCTGTTCAGTGCTATCAGTTAGTGTGCTTTACTGCGCTATTTTTCTTTAATTGTCAGTGTAGAATATTAGTTTAGTGTCAATCTAGGGATAGTGTGAGTATAGTGAGGAGGACCATCACTCAGCTTTGCATAGTGTGCAGCTAGACTAGGGACAACTCAGATAGTTTCACTGTGATGTAGTGAGACCGTGTCATTCATACATACATTAGTGTGGAGTAGGGACAGCTCATATAGTTTCAGTGTAGTGTAGTGAGACCGTATCAATAACCTTGACATTAGTGTATAGCTAGAGTAGGGACAGTTCAGATAGTGTCAGTGTAGTGACGGTTGAACACTATTTGATTGCGTTACTGCCAGTTTAACGCCATTTACTTCTGTGTGTGTTACTGCCAGTTTAACGCCATATCGTTTTGTGTGAGTTACTGCCAATTTAACGCCATATAGTTTTGCGTGCATTACTGCCAGTTTAATGCCATATAGTTTTGCGTGCGTTACTGCCAGTTTAACGCCATATAGTTCTGTGCGTCACTATACATTTGGCGCATTATATTGCAGTATATTATAGTGTATCCGTGGAGTGTGTCTGTGTAGTGTGAGTACTCAAATTAAAGTGCACCAAACACCTCTTTACATTGATTAAAGTGCATCTACGTACAGATTTCAACTTCTTCTTTACATTTGCTTATAAGCACCGCCCCCTCCCTCCCAATAATGTCTGAGAGGACAAGGAGAGGCAGACGTTCCCTTGGCACTGTAAGGGGGCCAGCAACAAATGTGTCCACAGGCAAAAGTGGACATGGTGGTCAGTCCTCAGGCAGGGCATTATTTCCTCTGTTTAGTGAGTTTGCCCATGCTAGCCAGCCACAGCATGCATAGAAGGTGGTGGAATGGCTTACTAAACCTTCCTCATCCTCTGTCACGCACAGTAGAGACAAGTGTGCAGTTGCCAGAATGGATAAACCTGCCTCCTTGTCCACATCTATTCCTGCCATAGCCCCAACATCAGCCATTGAGGAATCAGCTTTGACCACAGTGTCAGCCACTTGCTCCTTGATGATGCCCAGCCATTACTGGATTCAGATGTTGGCTCTGAGGTTGAGGATGAAAGGAACATGAGCCTAGAGAGAGGAAGGAACACTGGTAGACAAATTGGCATTCATGTTCCCCAAGCCGCAACGTATTGCCAAGTTGTCTATGTGGTAATGGAGGAGATGGAGATGATGATGAGGTCACTGATGCGACTTGGGTGCCAGATAGAGCAGAGGAGGAAACTGAAGGTGAGGCGGCACAACCCCAAGGAGGCCCACATCAAGAAAGAGTAGAGGGCAGCCACCCTATTCCATCACATTCTGCAGCTGTTATCTCCCGGACCACTCCCCAAAGCTCAGCAGTCTGGGCCTTTTTCAGCACATCTGCAGCAGATCGCACTGTTGCTATCTGCAAACTGTGTCTGCAAACCGTGGCACATCAAACGTGGCAAAAACACCAACCATTTGTGTACCACATGCCTAACAAGGAATTTAACGTCCAACCACTCAGTCCATTGGCAAGAGCACCTAAAAGCCACACAAAAGGGACACAAATCTGTTCCTCCTCCTCCTTACCCACTTCAGTCTGTCCCTGTGATACCGAGTCATTACCTTTCAGCAGCCTCCACTGACAGGGATGATGGTATAGCACAGGGTGTCCCAGGTCCTAGCAGTACATCTGCCAGCAGCACACCACCAGCTGTAGACTGTAGCCGGCAAATTTCTCTGCCCCATCTGCTGCAGCAGAAAAAAAAATACAGTCCCTGCCACCCACATGCCCAGCGTCTGAATGCAAACTTGTCAAAGCTGTTGGCTCTCCAACTTCTGCCTTTCAGCCTGGTGGATTATGCCCCCTTCCGTGAATTCTGTTCTGTACCACAATGGCAGGTTCCCAGTCACTACTACTTTTCACGTAAGCCGTTCGTTCTATCTCTCTACCATCACGTGAAAGGGAATGTTCTGGCATCCTTGGGCAAGGCAGTCAGCCGTAAAATACACCCTACTGCTGATACATGGTCCAGCAAGCATGGGCAGGGACCAGGGGTGGACTGACAACTCATGGGGGCCCCGGGCAATAGGAGAAGATTATGGGGCCCCCGGGCAATAGGAGAAGATTATGGGGCCCCCGGGCAATAGGACATTATGGTGCCCCCAGGCAATAGATTATGGGGCCACACACACACACATATAGTATACACACACAGACACACAATATACACACACAGTATACACACACACACATACAGTATACACACACAGATACACAATATACACACACACAGTATACACACACAGAATACACATACACACACCGAAAAGGTACTGGAGAGGCAGAGCAGCTATAATCTTGGGATTTTTAAAAAAACAGATTTTTACATACTGTCCCGGGTTTTGAGGCTGGCAACCCTGATGGGGCCACGTAGTGGCATAGGGCCCTCGGGCAGTGCCCGAGTGCCCGAATGATCAGTCCGCCCCTGGCAGGGACAATATATTTTGTTCACAGCACACTGGGTAACGCTGCTTGCAACTCGAAAGGATGCAGGACAGGGCTCGGTGCTGCAGCTTGTTGTGCCCCCATGTCTCCATACAGCTGGTTGTGATGATGCCAGACCTGTGAGCTCTACACCCTACTCCTCCACTACCTCCATGCCCTCCTCTGCAGAATTGTCCTATGAACATCAGGTACCCCCTAAGCATTCAAAGGGCTATTCCCAGAGCCAGGCTAAATGGTGCCATGCAGTGCTTCAGCTGGTGTGTTTAGGGGACAGGAACCACCCCAGAACAGAGATTCTTGCAGCTCTGCAGGGACAGGCCCAGAGGTGGTTCACACCACGCCGGCTGGAGCCAGGAATGGTGGTGTCCGATAATGGCTCAAACCTCCTGTCCGCCCTTAGACAGGGAAATGTTTCACATGTCCTCAATTTGGTTGGGCAGCGTTTCCTAAGTACGTACCCAGAGTTGCAAGATGTACTAAAACAGGCCAGAAGAGTCTGTAGCCATTTCAGGTGGTCATACACATCCAGTGCTTGGTTGGCTGAAATTCAGCGGGAATTCCACCTGCCCATAAACCCCCTGATTTGTGACATGCCCACCAGGTGGAACTTAACTTTGGGAATGCTGCAGCGGCTATACATGCAGCAGAGGGCCGTCAACGAGTATCTGTGCCAGTACGGCACGACGACAGGTTCAGGCCGTCTTGGCTTTTTTTCCCCACGCTAATGGCTGACCATTAAGGATGCATGCACTGTATTGTCAAAAACCAAAAAAATGCAGCGCTGTGTGATACTGAACCTTACAAATGCATTGATAGTGCCATAAACAATGAAAAACAATATTGCTAAAATCACGTGTCTTCTTCAGGGAATTAGCCCTGTGTTGTCACATGTAGGGGAGGGGCCAGGATGGTGGAGGAGCTCGAATACATGCTTGTTTGTACAAGCTGCTGACACATACAAGTTTGGAAGTTGGTAGGAGAGGAATCCTATGCTTAATGCTTTTATAGTTTGGTGAGCTTCAAGCACCTAAAATGTGTAGGTACCCTGATGTTATGTTTTCTAAATAAATTTTTAAACTAGCAATAATGCACTATCCAGCTTCTTTCTTGTTTTAAAATGGAGGACTACTTCTCTGGATTTTCCTGTGGGATCCTGCTGAGCCAGTTTCACTTAAAGCCCAGGAGTGGTTCAACTGCTTATGTGGGGGTAGCACGTGTGTGAAGTCACCCTCTTCTGATCAGGATTATCATCACTAGAGTCACTTTTTGGACAGTAATACGTAAAATACCCCAATTTGCACTTTTTTCTCTGTGGATTGATGAAAATTGGGAGGAAAAACCTCTCTCTTTTTTTTGGACACTTGATATATTTGCACATTGTTTCTCAGGAATTGTTATACCACACCTGACGCTAGGTTGTAACCTCAGGTTACTTTATACCTGCCTCTGATTGCAGTCTCAGGTTGCTCTAGAGTAGCTTGCAAGATTTATATATTTTATATATTTTTATATTCACTGTATTGTCACCATTTGAGGAGGCCACAAGGATGGTGAGCAGTGACAGTGCATGCATCAGTGACACAATCCCTGTTGTGTTCCTGCTGGAGCACACTCTGCGTGGCATTATGGACAGGGCACTGGAGCCTGAGGTAGAGCAGCAGGAGGAAGAGGAGGACTTCCTTTCCTCTCAAGGCCCACTTTATCCAGACACCATGATTTCTATGTCACAGAACACACAAGAGGAAAGAGGGGAGGAGTATGAGGAGGAGGATTCTGGCACTTTCCTAGGCTTCGAAGAAGAGGAAGACATGTGTCATTCCAACCCCAGGATCCTTGGGAGTAGTACGTGGCTGGGAGGAGGAAGTTCCAGATGCTGTCATCCTGAGTGACCCAGAGGAGTCTGCTTTTCAAGCCTCGGCAAATTTGAGGTGCATGGGCAACCTCATGCTTCAAAGCCTGTGAAAAGACCCAAGAATACGTGGCTGATGATCCACTGACTTACTGGGTCATGAGAATAAACCACTGGCTAGAACTTGCCCAGTATGTTATTGAGTTGTTGGGCTGCCCTCCATCCTGCGTGCTTTCAGAACGGGCATTCAGTGCTGTAGGAGGTTTTGTTACTGATCATAGCACGCGTCTGTCCACAGACTCCGTGGACCGTTTGACTTTTATAAAAATGAATCAGTCCTGGATTACCAGCTATGAAGCCCCTGATGCCAATATCACTGATTAAGTCTTTTTGGGATGTGGAATCTTTGCAGGACTTCGAGGCATCCTAGCTTTGAGTGTGTTCAATCATTTTATCTGGAAGAATGTTTTTGGTATAGGTTTCATGGGCACAATTAACACCCGAAGACCAATTTTTCAGCACCTATTTGACAGGTGCATATCATTGCAATTTTTTACAGCAAGGCCAATTCTTGGTTTCATCAAGAGTACCTCTATAGGGTTACGGTGGGAAGGCGCCCCCCACACCCAAAGAGTAATTTTTCTGCACCTGTTTGACGGGTGCATATCATTGCAAATTTTTGCAGCAAGGCCAATTCTTGCTTTCATCAAGATTACCTCTAAAGGGTTACGGTGGGAAGGCACCACTGACACCCAAAGACCAATTTTTCTGCACCTGACAGTTGCATATCATTGCAATTTTTTACAGCAAGGCCAATTCTTACTTTCATCAAGATTACCTCTATAGGGTTATGGTGGGAAGGCGCCACCGACACCCAAAGACCAATTTTTACACACCCGTTACTTCTATCCAAAGTCAAAGTGACACCAGAATGTATCCAAAAAAATCTCTAATCTTGTTCCCAGTGCACTACAATGTGGCCTCATCATACACACTGGCTCCCCAGCTGTTGCTGAGCAAAATAAAGGCAGCTTGCAGGGAAAATGTCTTTTTTTTGGCTTTATAAATGCAATTATTGCTGCAGCAGATTCTAGACATGATACAGATCTGCCACTTTACAGGTAGACTAAGGGGACCCCCCAGGCACTATATTGGAAGGAATTTTTCATTTTTATGCTTTCACTTTAAAATACAAAAAATCACTGCTCATTTAAAAATGACGTTTTTCACAAACTTTTTTTTTATTGATACATGTCCCCCAGGGCAGGACCCAGACCTCTAATAACCATTGTATGCCCAATTACTTGCATATAAGCCTTCAAAATGGACTCTTTTGATTTTTGAAATTCAGGTCCTATTGACTTTAATGGGCTTTGTTATTCGGGTCCGAACTTTCGCGGTGTTCGAAAGCTCTGGTGCGAACCGAACAGGGGTCTGTTCGGCCCATCCCTACTGCAGAATCCCTGCCCATGACATTAAATTCCCTGCTTATTCACCCAAATCCTAACCATCCAGTTGCAGCTGTGGCATTTTTACCCGAGTCAGCAGGGTTGGATTGGCAGAACAGCCGGTCAAACTCACCCATTGAGTTCAATGGGTCCCCTCTGCAACTGCGAGCCAAACACTTGGCTCACCGTTGTGGTGCGGTCTCACAATGTCAAATTGCTTTTTAGCAATTTAAACAGAAAATAAAAACACGCACTAGGAGGCAGCAGTAGCACCTCCTGTTAGCCTGTCAGCTGCTGCTATACCACCTTCTGAAAAGCAATCCACCACAGATTGCTTTTCAGAGGGTGGTACTCATGACTGCAAATGTGAAAGAGACCTAAACACTGACACTTCACTTCGCTGTCCATTTCACACTCACCATTACCCAGCACATTACTTCCCAGACACTTCCCATGTAACCCCTTCCCCCCAACTTATATCAATGGCCAACTATTTCCCAACCCACAGATGACATATATCATTCATCAACCAATTCCCACCCCCGGCATGCATACACACCACAGGCCTCTCCATACCTTCTGCTGACAGGCATCACTCCAAGCTTCTTCCTACCCCCTAATTGACAAACATTTTTCCAGAGTCACTTTTTTTCCCCCACCTCCCCAGCACCCCTCCCTGGTAATTCCACAGACACCACCACTGAAGGTCATCCTTCCCCAACTGACTCACGTCCACCCACAGACATTCCCCACACTGTCATATCCTCCACACTCCTCTCCTGTACACACTGCTCACTGTCATACACTCCACACTCCTCTCCTGTACATACTGCTCACTGTCATACCCTCCACACTCCTCTCCTGTACATACTGCTCACTGTCATACACTCCACACTCCTCTCCTGTACATACTGCTCACTGTCATACCCTCCACACTCCTCTCCTGTACATACTGCTCACTGTCATACACTCCACACTCCTCTCCTGTACATACTGCTCACTGTCATACCCTCCACACTCCACTCCTGTACATACTGCTCACTGTCATACACTCCACACTCCTCTCCTTTACATACTGCCCACTGTCATACCCTCCACATTCCTCTCCTGTACATACTGCCAACTGTCAGACCCTACACACTCCTCTCCTGTACATACTGCTCACTGTCATACACTCCACACTCCTCTCCTGTACATACTGTTCACTGTCATACCCTCCACACTCCTCTCCTGTACATACTGTTCACTGTCATACCCTCCACACTCCTCTCCTGTACATACTGCCAACTGTCAGACCCTACACACTCCTCTCCTGTACATACTGCTCCCTCTCATACACTCCACTCCTGTACATACCGCCCACTGTCATATCCTCCACACCCCTCTCCTGTACATACCGCCCACTGTCATATCCTCCACACTCCTCTCCTGTACATACTGCTTCCTCTCATACACTCCACACTCCTCTCCTGTACATACTGCTCACTGTCATACCCTCCACACTCCTCTCCTGTACATACCGCCCACTGTCATACCCTCCACACTCCTCTCCTGTACATACTGTTCACTGTCATACCTTCCACACTCCTCTCCTGTACATACTACCCTCTGTCATACCCTCCACACTTCTCTCCTGTACATACCGCCCACTGTCATATCCTCCACACTCCTCTCCTGTACATACCGCCCACTGTCATACCCTCCACAATCCTCTCCTGTACATACTGCTCACTGTCATACCCTCCACACTCCTCTCCTGTACATATTGACCACTGTCATACCCTCCACACTCCTCTCCTGTACATACTGCTCACTGTCATACCTTCCACACTCCTCTCCTGTACATACTACCCTCTGTCATACCCTCCACACTCCTCTCCTGTACACACCGCCCACTGTCATACCCTCCACACTCCTCTCCTGTACATACCGCCCACTGTCATACCCTCCACACTCCTCTCCTGTACATAATGACCACTGTCATACCCTCCACACTCCTCTCCTGTACATACTGACCACTGTCATACCCTCCACACTCCTCTCCTGTACATACTGTCCACTGTTATACCCTCCACACTCCTCTCCTATACATACCGCTCACTGTCAAACCTTCCACACTCCTCTCCTGTACATACTACCTTCTGTCATACCCTCCACACTCCTCTCCTGTACATACCGTCCACTGTCATACCCTCCACACTCCTCTCCTGTACATACTACCCACTGTCATACCCTCCACACTCCTCTCCTGTACATACTGTCCACTGTTATACCCTCCACACTCCTCTCCTGTACATACCGCTCACTGTTATACCCTCCACACTCCTCTCCTGTACATACTGTTCACTGTCATACCTTCCACACTCCTCTCCTGTACATACTACCCTCTGTCATACCCTCCACACTCCTCTCCTGTACATACCGCCCACTGTCATATCCTCCACACTCCTCTCCTGTACATACCGCCCACTGTCATACCCTCCACACTCCTCTCCTGTACATACTGCTCACTGTCATACCCTCCACACTCCTCTCCTGTACATACCGCTCACTGTCATACCTTCCACACTCCTCTCCTGTACATATTACCCTCTGTCATACCCTCCACACTCCCCTCCTGTACATACCGCTCATTGTCATACCCTCCACACTCCTCTCCTATACATACCGCCCACAGTCATAGCCTCCACACTCCTCTCCTGTACATACCGCCCACTGTCATACCCTCCACACTCCTCTCCTGTACATACCGCCCACTATCATATCCTCCACACTCCTCTCCTGTACATACTGCTCACTGTCATACCCTCCACACTCCTCTCCTGTACATACTGCTCCCTCTCATACACTCCACACTCCTCTCCTGTACATACTGCTCACTGTCATACCCTCCACACTCCTCTCCTGTACATACCGCCCACTGTCATACCCTCCACACTCCTCTACTGTACATACTGCCCTCTGTCATATCCTTCACACTCCTCTCCTGTACATACTACTCACTGTCATACCCTCCACACTCCTCTCCTGTACATACCGCCCACTGTCATACCCTCCACACTCCTCTCCTGTACATACTGCTCCCTCTCATACACTCCACACTCCTCTCCTGTACATACTACCCACTGTCATACCCTCCACACTCCTCTCCTGTACATACTGTCCACTGTTATACCCTCCACACTCCTCTCCTTTACATACCGCTCACTGTTATACCCTCCACACTCCTCTCCTGTACATACTGTTCACTGTCATACCTTCCACACTCCTCTCCTGTACATACTACCCTCTGTCATACCCTCCACACTCCTCTCCTGTACATACCGCCCACTGTCATATCCTCCACACTCCTCTCCTGTACATACCGCCCACTGTCATACCCTCCACAATCCTCTCCTGTACATACTGCTCACTGTCATACCCTCCACACTCCTCTCCTGTACATACCGCTCACTGTCATACCTTCCACACTCCTCTCCTGTACATATTACCCTCTGTCATACCCTCCACACTCCTCTCCTGTACATACCGCTCATTGTCATACCCTCCACACTCCTCTCCTGTACATACCGCCCACTGTCATAGCCTCCACACTCCTCTCCTGTACATACCGCCCACTGTCATACCCTCCACACTCCTCTCCTGTACATACCGCCCACTGTCATATCCTCCACACTCCTCTCCTGTACATACTGCTCACTGTCATACCCTCCACACTCCTCTCCTGTACATACTGCTCCCTCTCATACACTCCACTCCTGTACATACCGCCCACTGTCATATCCTCCACACCCCTCTCCTGTACATACCGCCCACTGTCATATCCTCCACACTCCTCTCCTGTACATACTGCTCCCTCTCATACACTCCACACTCCTCTCCTGTACATACTGCTCACTGTCATACCCTCCACACTCCTCTCCTGTACATACCGCCCACTGTCATACCCTCCACACTCCTTTCCTGTACATACCGCCCACTGTCATACCCTCCACACTCCTCTCCTGTACATACTGCTCCCTCTCATACACTCCACACTCCTCTCCTGTACATACTGCTCACTGTCATACCCTCCACACTCCTCTCCTGTACATACCGCCCACTGTCATACCCTCCACACTCCTCTACTGTACATACTGCCCTCTGTCATATCCTTCACACTCCTCTCCTGTACATACTACTCACTGTCATACCCTCCACACTCCTCTCCTGTACATACCGCCCACTGTCATACCCTCCACACTCCTCTCCTGTACATACTGCCCTCTGTCATATCCTTCACACTCCTCTCCTGTACATACTGCTCACTGTCATACCCTCCACACTCCTCTCCTGTACATACTGCTCCCTCTCATACACTCCACACTCCTCTCCTGTACATACTGCTCACTGTCATACCCTCCACACTCCTCTCCTGTACATACTGCTCCCTCTCATACCCTCCACACTCCTCTCCTGTACATACTGCTCACTGTCATACCCCCCACACTCCTCTCCTGTACATACTGCTCACTGTCATACCCTCCACACTCCTCTCCTGTACATACTGCTCCCTCTCATACACTCCACACTCCTCTCCTGTACATACTGCTCACTGTCATACCCTCCACACTCCTCTCCTGTACATACTGCTCCCTCTCATACACTCCACACTCCTCTCCTGTACATACTGCTCACTGTCATACCCTCCACACTCCTCTCCTGTACATACTGCTCCCTCTCATACACTCTTTCTCTCCTGCATACACTTGTGTTTGAACTTCGGGGTGCACACCCTAATGTAATAGGCTACGCACACCCACCTATGACCCGTCACTCAGCCACAGACAGAAGACAGAGAAGCCCGAGTGGCCAAAAAGAGTACGGCCACGGCGGCCGCTCTTTCCTCTGTCTTTGGCTGAGTGACAGGCGGATGTGATGAGGTCCTCGCCAGGGAATGCCAGTCTGTGCGAGGTGGAGGACTGTAACAAAGTCTCACCTCCTAGAAAGATGGAACACTGATCCAATAATATATTTGTGACGTGTATCATAGGAGGTGGGAATTTGTTACAGTTGCTGCCAGGATTTTTGAAGTGATTCCATTTCAGAGCTCTATGTGGTCAGGCTGTATTCCATGGGAACTGGTATAGTTGTGTTTCATTGGCACTGGTAAGGCTGCATTTTATTGAGGGGGGGGGGGGGGGCACGCGCGAGGCGTCACCTCCCTGAAATAATTTTTTGCAGTTTGGGATGTCTGAGATTAGCAAACCTGTGAGATCAGCAGGCTTGCCGCTGCTTTTAAAGTTCAACATCTAAACTGTCTGACAGATTTTTAAATAAGGATGAGCTCCGGCGTGTTCGCACAGCCCACGTTCAGAGCCTGCCAGGACGTCGGCGCTGCGCTAATCACAGGCGGCGAGACATTGTCCCGATGCGCAGCTCCAGAGATCAGGAAATGTCTCACTGCCTGTGATTAGCGCAGCGCCGTGCCGACGTCCTGGCGGGCTCTGCACGTGGGCTGTGCGAACACGCTGGAGCTCATTCTTATTTTCAAATACTGCATTTCACTATATAAACTGTTTACTTTTAAAAATAAGTGTGAAATGCATGACGCAGGTGGGTGTAACAAGATGTCCGCTTGCTGCCTTCTCACTGTATTCTTACTGTGGATGAGTGTGGGGTGTAGCAAGATGGCGGCGATGTAACATCACTTGCGTTACAAATTCTGATGGGTCGCCAAATCTGACGAAACACCGGTGTCCTCACAAAACACTCTTTTTCACTCCGCTCCTGTAGCGTCACATATGGCGACCCATCACCTTTGGCTACCCACTGGACTGCGCATGCACAACGTCGCCATATGTGTTCCAACACTGTGGCGATCTGCACTTGCGCAGAATTTTGTGGCCACACCCCTGAGTCCAGGCTCAAGCCCCACCATCCAAGTGGACATAGATTATAATTATGCTGAGCGAAGTGAGCCCCTCAAGGGACCCTGTGGCAAAGTGGTCATACAGCAGTGTCGGAACGCATATGGGGTGTCCCGCATGCGCACTCGAGCGGGTAGCAAAATGTGACGTGACGCCCCCACTGAAGCCCCGCCTCTAGTTTAATTCCCATTGCAGTTTTTGTATTATCGCGTGCCAGATTCTTCCGCATCTTTGAGCCAATCGCGTCCTGCCCAGGTCCTCCGTCCCCAGTGCAGCTCCATCACCAGGAGAAGTTGGCTGTCATGCAATGGATGAGCCGCTCTCTGGTCAGGTTCTTTGCTGGATGGACAAGTTCTCTGCGCTCCATGTCCGGCTCTGATCTCTCCCGCTTTGGGCGCTCCATGTCCGGCTCTGATCTCTCCCAGGCTCGGCGCTCCATGTCCGGCTCGGATCTCCCCCGCTTTGGGCGCTCCATGTCCGGCTCTGATCTCTCCCGCTTTGGGCGCTCCATGTCCGGCTCTGATCTCTCCCAGGCTCGGCGCTCCATGTCCGGCTCGGTAGAGTTGCGGGTGTCCCCGGAGCGCTGCCTGTTCGATGATCCTCTCCGGTTGGAAGTGATCGGACTGATCCCCGGACAGGAGGTGTCTCTCCGCACCGAGCTGACCGATGAAGGCGGGGAGCCGTTCACTTCCCTGGGTCGGTACCGAGCCGGGAGCGGAGGGGATCTGGAGCTGAGCCGGAGCCCGGCGCTGGAGGGCGGCACATTCACCGGAGTAGAAGCGGAGGGGCCCCTGTGGGCTCTGGAGCCCCGGAATGGTATGAGGAGGATGGTGAAGAAGGACGTGCGGAGCCCCCTGACTGTCCGCTTCTCCCTCCACCAGGAGCCGGCCGGAGATGTGCTCAGCACTGCGGTCCAGGAGAGGAGCTTCCTGGGGGAAGGAGTCAGCAGGATCCCGGTGAGGGAGGGCAGAGTGCGGGCCACTCTCTTCATACCACCCGGTGAGTGACCCCGGGACATGGGGGGAACATGGGGGTCACAGGGTGTGACATTGGACAATCGGGGTCACCGGGTGTGACATTGGGGGATCGGGGTCACCGGGTGTGATGTGGAAGAATGATCAGACTGGGGTCACCAGGACAGGGGATCGGGGTCATCGGGTGCAACATTGAGGCACATTGGGGTCACTGGATGTGACATGGGATTGGGGGTCACCTGGTGTGTCATGGAGGGACATCAGGGTATAACATGGAGGAATATCGTGGTCACCGGACATTGGGGTTACTGGGTAAGGCCTGGGATTGGTTTCATCGGGTTTGACATGGAGGGATATCAGGGGCACTGGGTGTGACATGGAGGAATGATCAGTTCAGGGACAGAGGAGGCTGTATGCGGTCCAAACCTATGACATTGAGGGACATCAGGGTCACTGGATATAACATTGAGATCACTGGGTGTGACTTGGAGGGACGTTGGGGTCACTAGGTAAGACATGGGATCAGATTTAATGGATTAAGAGCGTATCATCGCATAGTGGTCATGCGGATACGAAATAAGTTACAAGTGCCACGTCTTATATGAAGTAGTTTAGGAGAACAAGAGAGTATAGGTGGGCTCAAGACTTTATAGGCACAATAATGAAGATAATATGTAATTAAAATATTATTTTTATTTCGAAATTATTATTTAAAAAAAAGAGAGACGAAGGATAAAAAGTAGGGTAGGACATACAGTTTACAAATTATGCACTCCATACACATTTGGTTGGTTGGTAAAGAAAACCAGCGAAACTACAGAACCAACAAGAGACATACAGCTTATTGATCTATATAGTTACAGTACATTTCGTTGAACCAAACGCTATGTGATGGTGGCAATCAGATTCTGTATAAGCTCGACATGTTACGCGCCGTATGCGCTTCTTCAGGAGCACAGAGTTAGGATACTGTAATGAATAGTACAATTTGTAAAAAAATCAACATAGATTTATGTCTATATATAAGCTTACATCTAAACAATATAATAGAATGGTAAAAGAGAGGCTGTTTTAAAACATCAAGGGGGTATCCCTCTTGCAATGATCAGGCGGAGCAAAGGCAATGTGGGGACGAATGTAACATGGTACAGATTGATAGTAGGAGGATAGGGTAGGTTGAGGAGTGTAACGTAGGCTGTAGAGTCAGGTAAGGTAGAGGTAAGAAACAAAGGAAGTGGGAGGGGGGGGAAAAAAGGAAGGGGGAGGGGGGGGGGAAAGAAGGGAGATGGGGAGAGGGAGCGGGGAAGGGAAAGAGATGTGGAAGGAAGGACTGGGGGAGGAGAAGAGGGGGAAGGGGGAGGAAACAGGGAAGACGAAAGGGGGGGGAAATAGTGTATGTAGATGTCTATAATTGTAAAAGGATATTTTTTAAAAAAATATATATAATAAGGATGACTAATAATGAAAAACTCAAGGGAAATTGTATTATTAAATGGTAAATTATGTAGCAGGTGGTACATGATGTAGTCCCTGGTATTGTATATTGAAGATGGCATTAATGTTGGAAGATAGCTTAATAAGGTTAAATTGCACTTACCCTGATAAATTTATGACTATGCTTGGAAGGAAGGGGAGGTAAAAACAGAACCACAGCAGTCTCCTTAGTAGGTATTAGTAATTCCCAGCACTTTCAGCGTTAATTGTTAGATGGGGGGGGATATGCTAACAGTCAGAGACAGAATTAAAACTTTCATCAAGGTGCATAGAGGCTTTTATTCCTTGGGAAGCTATTCGGTCTGACCCCCAATCCTGCTGAGTCTGTTAAATCAGTGAAAATTATAATGTAAGAAAGAGCCATAAATGAGCTGTGATAGAAGATGGTAGGGGTGTAAGCTTACCTGGATATATAGCATACAGATCCTAAATGGAGGAGTTGGTGGTGGGACGCCACACAGCCGTCTCGCTACGAGTGACTTGTGGTGTGGATAGTACAGAGAGAGACGCCATGCAGGCGTCTCTTGTACATCCGCCCCGCCTGTAGTCACCAATCGGCGTGGCCGACGTGACGTCATTCAGGCCGGCCGCTGGCGCGTACTGCGCATGCCTCGATCCCCGGCGGGCTCCGAACAGCTGACGGAGCGTCGGGGAAAGAGGAGGCAGTCACGTCCTGGTAACCAGGCAACCGGGCGGACCCGGGGCCACTGCGCAAACTCTCCATCTCCAGCGCGAGCTAGACGGCTGACGACGCAGGGAGGGGGAGAGGGCGGTAACGTCCCAGCATCCCGGCATAGCAGAGATACAGAGAGGTCCGTCGCCAAATACTCACCCCTCGATGCAGTCTGACAGACGTCCGCCCCCAGTGGAGAATAGGGGAGAAAGAGAGCGCAGCCGCGTCCACGTCAACACGGCCGTCCAAGGACACCAATTGCGCCAACCATCTACAAGGTAGATGAGGCGGTGGGCGGCCGCACATTGCCCATAGTGGCCCCGCCATGGTCATCCAGGGGAGGGACACACTCATAATGATAGTACAGCCTCTAAAAGAGAAATGTAAAAATAAGAAAAAATTCGGTCACATTGGTATAACATATAATAAAAATTAAACAATGAACGGCATGAGGGGATCATGGCAACAATTGAGTTGGAGGGGGAGGGAGAAGGGGGAATAGGGGGTATGGGGAGAGGGGGGAAAGGTGGGAACAAGTACAGAATCTGCGACTACACTGTACATATACTGATTTTGTTGGAGGTGTGTCAATTGATTTACATTATCTGAATATGCATAGGGGAACATGTGAAGAGTTCTGAATTAGCCAAAAAATGGCTAAGAAGGGGATACAATCTCATTTCAATTAGTGAACAACAACAGCTTGATATATATATATATATATATATATATATATATATATATATATATATATATATATATATATATATATATATATATATATATATATATATATATATATAATAGTAAAAAGGCCCAACATAAATAGACTGAGTATATTTAAAGAAACGGTTTGTAAGATTGAGCTTCGTTGATCCCAGGGGGGAGAGTGGCCACTTATTATATGTTATACCAATGTGACCGAATTTTTTCTTATTTTTATTTTTACATTTCTCTTTTAGAGGCTGTACTATCATTATGAGTGTGTCCCTCCCCTGCATGACCATGGCGGGGCCACTATGGGCAATGTGCGGCCGCCCACCGCCTCATCTACCTTGTAGATGGTTGGCGCAATTGGTGTCCTTGGACGGCCGTGTTGACGTGGACGCGGCTGCGCTCTTTCTCCCCTATTCTCCACTGGGGGCGGACGTCTGTCAGATTGCATCGAGGGATGAGTATTTGGCGACGGACCTCTCTGTATCTCTGCTATGCCGGGATGCTGGGACGTTACCGCCCTCTCCCCCTCCCTGCGTCGTCAGCCGTCTAGCTCGCGCTGGAGATGGAGAGTTTGCGCAGTGGCCCCGGGTCCGCCCGGTTGCCTGGTTACCAGGACGTGACTGCCTCCTCTTTCCCCGACGCTCCGTCAGCTGTTCGGAGCCCGCCGGGGATCGAGGCATGCGCAGTACGCGCCAGCGGCCGGCCTGAATGACGTCACGTCGGCCACGCCGGTTGGTGACTACAGGCGGGGCGGATGTACAAGAGACGCCTGCATGGCGTCTCTCTCTGTACTATCCACACCACAAGTCACTCGTAGCGAGACGGCTGTGTGGCGTCCCACCACCAACTCCTCCATTTAGGATCTGTATGCTATATATCCAGGTAAGCTTACACCCCTACCATCTTCTATCACAGCTCATTTATGGCTCTTTCTTACATTATAATTTTCACTGATTTAACAGACTCAGCAGGATTGGGGGTCAGACCGAATAGCTTCCCAAGGAATAAAAGCCTCTATGCACCTTGATGAAAGTTTTAATTCTGTCTCTGACTGTTAGCATATCCCCCCCCATCTAACAATTACCGCTGAAAGTGCTGGGAATTACTAATACCTACTAAGGAGACTGCTGTGGTTCTGTTTTTACCTCCCCTTCCTTCCAAGCATAGTCATAAATTTATCAGGGTAAGTGCAATTTAACCTTATTAAGCTATCTTCCAACATTAATGCTATCTGCAATATACAATACCAGGGACTACATCATGTACCACCTGCTACATAATTTACCATTTAATAATACAATTTCCCTTGAGTTTTTCATTATTAGTCATCCTTATTATATATATATATTTTTAAAAAAAATATCCTTTTACAATTATAGACATCTACATACACTATTTCCCCCCCCCCTTTCCCCCCCCTTTTGTCTTCCCAGTTTCCTCCCCCTTCCCCCCTCTTCTCCTCCCCCAGTCCTTCCTTCCACATCTCTTTCCCTTCCCCGCTCCCTCTCCCCATCTCCCTTCTTTTTTCCCCCCCTCCCCCTCTTTCCCTCCCCCTTCCTTTTTCCCCCCCTATCTCCGTTCCCCCCCCTCCCACTTCCTTTGTTTCTTACCTCTACCTTACCTGACTCTACAGCCTACGTTACACTCCTCAACCTACCCTATCCTCCTACTATCAATCTGTACCATGTTACATTCGTCCCCACATTGCCTTTGCTCCGCCTGATCATTGCAAGAGGGATACCCCCTTGATGTTTTAAAACAGCCTCTCTTTTACCACTCTATTATATTGTTTAGATGTAAGCTTATATAGAGACATAAATCTATGTTGATTTTTTTACAAATTGTACTATTCATTACAGTATCCTAACTCTGTGCTCCTGAAGAAGCGCATACGGCGCGTAACATGTCGAGCTTATACAGAATCTGATTGCCACCATCACATAGCGTTTGGTTCAACGAAATGTACTGTAACTATATAGATCAATAAGCTGTATGTCTCTTGTTGGTTCTGTAGTTTCGCTGGTTTTCTTTACCAACCAACCAAATGTGTATGGAGTGCATAATTTGTAAACTGTGTATGTCCTACCCTACTTTTTATCCTTCGTCTCTCTTTTTTTAAAATAATAATTTCGAAATAAAAATAATATTTTAATTACATATTATCTTCATTATTGTGCCTATAAAGTCTTGAGCCCACCTATACTCTCTTGTTCTCCTAAGACATGGGATCAGGTTCACCAGGTATGACATGGAGGGACATCAGGGTCACTAGGTAAGACATGGGATTGGGGTCACCAGGTGTGACATGGAGGGACATCAGGGTCACTAGGTAAGACATGGGATTGGGGTCACCGGGTGTGACATGGAGGAATGATCAGACTAGGGACGGAGGAGGCTGTGTGCTGTCTAAACATACACAGGACCAGGGTTGCCAACCTTCCTGCTACTCTTTTACTGACTAAACATGAAATATTTACTGACAGAGCACTTTTTTTCCCAACGACCAGAAATATGACAGATCTCATATTAGAAACAATGACAGTCAATGTTTGAACAGTGGAGACAGAATATGAAAATATTGACCACACCCAGAACAAGTAACTTGCTAGGTTTACTTTTATAAAGTCAATAGAGCGTGATAAGAGATCAGCCACCTTGCTGGGATACAGTTGCATGCCCAGGACAGCAATGGGGATCACCAGGTTGTAACAAGTGGTGGCAAAAGAGGACAATTAAACAGAGGTGCACCCTGACCACCTACCTCCTAAATGAACATGGCAGCTACTTGGGTAAGTACAAATTGCTGTGATCTTGATGCTTAGCTGCACTTTGCAGCAATTTTAGCTTCACATACCAAGTTTCACAGGCAGCACCACCTGTCAGACTTGCCTATTGAGGGCACTGCACTAAATACATAAGCAAATCACTTGGCTTGCGGGTATGATGCAGTACTTCAATGCAAAATTCCCATTCGGCTGGATAAAAAACAGACATTCAGGAAGCAGCAGTATCACCTTCTGAATGGATGTTAACTGCCTCTGCAAAGCATTCCACCATGGGTCACTTCATAGAGGAGCAGAAGGGACTGCACCGCATGGGAAAGAAGCCCACCTTAAAACTAGAGCTGCACGATTAATCGTATATAAGATCGCGATTTCGATTCCCCCCCCCCCCGCGCGATCTGCAAGCTGGATTAGCTCGATTTTCCGGATCTCCCAGTCGGAAGCACGGAACCAGCCTGGAACGCAAATGGCGCCGATATCGGAACTGACGTCCGCAACCGAAACTGACGTCAGTCAGCATAGAGCATAGTGCCGGCCTGGACTGCGCAAGCGCAATCAACACGCCGCTTGCTCCCAATGCTCGGGGCTGGTTATTTAATACAGCAAGGGGCGGATACTTTTCTCAAAGGGGCGGATGTATATATATGGTTATAAAGACAGCAAGGGGCGGATGCTTTTCTCAAAGGGGCGGATGTATGGTTAACTATACATCCGCACCTTTGAGAAAAGCATCCGCCCCTTTGAGAAAAGCATCCGCCCCTTTCTGTATTAAATGAATAACCAGCCCCGAGCATCGGGAGCGAGTGGCGTGTTGATTGCGCATGCGCCGTCTACAGCTGATTTTTCTCTTTTTAAATTTAACCATTTTAAAGAATCGTGAGAGAATCGTGATCTGTATTCTAAGCAAAAGAATCGCGATTCTCATTTTTCCCAGAATCGTGCAGCTCTACTTAAAACCCAAACGACTTGTTCTGACTCCCATACACTCCATTTATTTTGTGGACATATAGCTTGGTTTGAGACTGCATCCCAGTGATGGTCAACTGATCAGATTTTGGGAGCCTCAGTTATAGCTCCTGACCCACCAAAGGATTGTGCATAATATTTAGTGCTAGACATACTACAGGACACAGTGAGAGACTGTAGACGTGGTACAGGAGGCGGTGAGAGACTGCAGACGTGGTACAGGAGACGGTGAGAGACTGCAGACGCTGTACAGGAGGCGGTGAGAGACTGCAGACGCTGTACAGGAGGCGGTGAGAGACTGCAGACGCTGTACAGGAGGCGGTGAGAGACTGCAGACGCTGTACAGGAGGCGGTGAGAGACTGCAGACGCTGTACAGGAGGCGGTGAGAGACTGCAGACGCTGTACAGGAGGCGGTGAGAGACTGCAGACACTGTACAGGAGACTGTGAGAGACTGCAGACGTGGTACAGGAGGCGGTGAGAGACTGCAGACGTGGTACAGGAGGCGGTGAGAGACTGCAGACGCGGTACAGGAGGCGGTGAGAGACTGCAGACATGGTACAGGAGGCGGTGAGCGACTGCAGACGTGGTACAGGAGGCGGTGAGAGACTGCCGACGTGGTACAGGAGGCGGTGAGGCACTGCAGACATGGTACAGGAGGCGGTGAGGGACTGCAGACGCTGTACAGGAGACTATGAGAGACTGCAGACGTGGTACAGGAGGCGGTGAGAGACTGCAGACGTTGTACAGGAGGCGGTGAGAGACTGCAGACGTTGTACAGGAGGCGGTGAGAGACTGCAGACGTGGTACAGGAGGCGGTGAGAGACTGCAGACGTGGTACAGGAGGCGGTGAGAGACTGCAGACGTGGTACAGGAGGCGGTGAGAGACTGCAGACGTGGTACAGGAGGCGGTGAGAGACTGCAGACGTGGTACAGGAGGCGGTGAGAGACTGCAGACGTGGTACAGGAGGCGGTGAGAGACTGCAGACGTGGTACAGGAGGCGGTGAGGGACTGCAGACGCGGTACAGGAGGCGGTGAGGGACTGCAGACGCTGTACAGGAGACTGTGAGAGACTGCAGACGTGGTACAGGAGGCGGTGAGAGACTGCAGACGTTGTACAGGAGGCGGTGAGAGACTGCAGACGTTGTACAGGAGGCGGTGAGAGACTGCAGACGTTGTACAGGAGGCGGTGAGAGACTGCAGACGTGGTACAGGAGGCGGTGAGAGACTGCAGACGTGGTACAGGAGGCGGTGAGAGACTGCAGACGTTGTTATGGAGGCGGTGAGAGACTGCAGACGTTGTACAGGAGGCGGTGAGAGACTGCAGACGTTGTACAGGAGGCGGTGAGAGACTGCAGACGTGGTACAGGAGGCGGTGAGAGACTGCAGACGTGGTACAGGAGGCGGTGAGAGACTGCAGACGTGGTACAGGAGGCGGTGAGAGACTGCAGACGTGGTACAGGAGGCGGTGAGAGACTGCAGACGTGGTACAGGAGACTGTGAGAGACTGCAGACGTGGTACAGGAGGCGGTGAGAGACTGCAGACGTGGTACAGGAGGCGGTGAGAGACTGCAGACGTGGTACAGGAGGCGGTGAGAGACTGCAGACGTGGTACAGGAGGCGGTGAGAGACTGCAGACGTGGTACAGGAGGCGGTGAGAGACTGCAGACGTGGTACAGGAGGCGGTGAGAGACTGCAGACGTGGTACAGGAGGCGGTGAGAGACTGCAGACGTGGTACAGGAGGCGGTGAGAGACTGCAGACGTGGTACAGGAGGCGGTGAGAGACTGCAGACGCGGTACAGGAGGCGGTGAGGGACTGCAGACGTGGTACAGGAGGCGGTGAGGGGCTGCAGACGCTGTACTGGAGACTGCAGACGTGGTACAGGAGGCGGTGAGGGGCTGCAGACGCTGTACTGGAGACTGCAGACGTGGTACAGGAGGCGGTGAGAGACTGCAGACGTTGTACAGGAGGCGGTGAGAGACTGCAGACGTGGTACAGGAGGCGGTGAGAGACTGCAGACGTGGTACAGGAGGCGGTGAGAGACTGCAGACGTGGTACAGGAGGCGGTGAGAGACTGCAGACGTGGTACAGGAGGCGGTGAGAGACTGCAGACGTGGTACAGGAGGCGGTGAGAGACTGCAGACGTGGTACAGGAGGCGGTGAGAGACTGCAGACGTGGTACAGGAGGCGGTGAGAGACTGCCGACGTGGTACAGGAGGCGGTGAGGCACTGCAGACATGGTACAGGAGGCGGTGAGGGACTGCAGACGCTGTACAGGAGACTATGAGAGACTGCAGACGTGGTACAGGAGGCGGTGAGAGACTGCAGACGTTGTACAGGAGGCGGTGAGAGACTGCAGACGTTGTACAGGAGGCGGTGAGAGACTGCAGACGTGGTACAGGAGGCGGTGAGAGACTGCAGACGTGGTACAGGAGGCGGTGAGAGACTGCAGACGTGGTACAGGAGGCGGTGAGAGACTGCAGACGTGGTACAGGAGGCGGTGAGAGACTGCAGACGCGGTACAGGAGGCGGTGAGGGACTGCAGACGCTGTACAGGAGACTGTGAGAGACTGCAGACGTGGTACAGGAGGCGGTGAGAGACTGCAGACGTTGTACAGGAGGCGGTGAGAGACTGCAGACGTTGTACAGGAGGCGGTGAGAGACTGCAGACGTTGTACAGGAGGCGGTGAGAGACTGCAGACGTGGTACAGGAGGCGGTGAGAGACTGCAGACGTGGTACAGGAGGCGGTGAGAGACTGCAGACGTTGTTATGGAGGCGGTGAGAGACTGCAGACGTTGTACAGGAGGCGGTGAGAGACTGCAGACGTTGTACAGGAGGCGGTGAGAGACTGCAGACGTGGTACAGGAGGCGGTGAGAGACTGCAGACGTGGTACAGGAGGCGGTGAGAGACTGCAGACGTGGTACAGGAGGCGGTGAGAGACTGCAGACGTGGTACAGGAGGCGGTGAGAGACTGCAGACGTGGTACAGGAGACTGTGAGAGACTGCAGACGTGGTACAGGAGGCGGTGAGAGACTGCAGACGTGGTACAGGAGGCGGTGAGAGACTGCAGACGTGGTACAGGAGGCGGTGAGAGACTGCAGACGTGGTACAGGAGGCGGTGAGAGACTGCAGACGTGGTACAGGAGGCGGTGAGAGACTGCAGACGTGGTACAGGAGGCGGTGAGAGACTGCAGACGTGGTACAGGAGGCGGTGAGAGACTGCAGACGTGGTACAGGAGGCGGTGAGAGACTGCAGACGCGGTACAGGAGGCGGTGAGGGACTGCAGACATGGTACAGGAGGCGGTGAGGGGCTGCAGACGCTGTACTGGAGACTGCAGACGTGGTACAGGAGGCGGTGAGGGGCTGCAGACGCTGTACTGGAGACTGCAGACGTGGTACAGGAGGCGGTGAGAGACTGCAGACGTTGTACAGGAGGCGGTGAGAGACTGCAGACGTGGTACAGGAGGCGGTGAGAGACTGCAGACGTGGTACAGGAGGCGGTGAGAGACTGCAGACGTGGTACAGGAGGCGGTGAGAGACTGCAGACGTGGTACAGGAGGCGGTGAGAGACTGCAGACGTGGTACAGGAGGCGGTGAGAGACTGCAGACGTGGTACAGGAGGCGGTGAGAGACTGCAGACGTGGTACAGGAGGCGGTGAGAGACTGCCGACGTGGTACAGGAGGCGGTGAGGCACTGCAGACATGGTACAGGAGGCGGTGAGGGACTGCAGACGCTGTACAGGAGACTATGAGAGACTGCAGACGTGGTACAGGAGGCGGTGAGAGACTGCAGACGTTGTACAGGAGGCGGTGAGAGACTGCAGACGTTGTACAGGAGGCGGTGAGAGACTGCAGACGTGGTACAGGAGGCGGTGAGAGACTGCAGACGTGGTACAGGAGGCGGTGAGAGACTGCAGACGTGGTACAGGAGGCGGTGAGAGACTGCAGACGTGGTACAGGAGGCGGTGAGAGACTGCAGACGCGGTACAGGAGGCGGTGAGGGACTGCAGACGCTGTACAGGAGACTGTGAGAGACTGCAGACGTGGTACAGGAGGCGATGAGAGACTGCAGACGTTGTTATGGAGGCGGTGAGAGACTGCAGACGTTGTACAGGAGGCGGTGAGAGACTGCAGACGTTGTACAGGAGGCGGTGAGAGACTGCAGACGTGGTACAGGAGGCGGTGAGAGACTGCAGACGTGGTACAGGAGGCGGTGAGAGACTGCAGACGTTGTTATGGAGGCGGTGAGAGACTGCAGACGTTGTACAGGAGGCGGTGAGAGACTGCAGACGTTGTACAGGAGGCGGTGAGAGACTGCAGACGTGGTACAGGAGGCGGTGAGAGACTGCAGACGTGGTACAGGAGGCGGTGAGAGACTGCAGACGTGGTACAGGAGGCGGTGAGAGACTGCAGACGTGGTACAGGAGGCGGTGAGAGACTGCAGACGTGGTACAGGAGGCGGTGAGAGACTGCAGACGTGGTACAGGAGGCGGTGAGAGACTGCAGACGTGGTACAGGAGGCGGTGAGAGACTGCAGACGTGGTACAGGAGGCGGTGAGAGACTGCAGACGTGGTACAGGAGGCGGTGAGAGACTGCAGACGTGGTACAGGAGGCGGTGAGAGACTGCAGACGTGGTACAGGAGGCGGTGAGAGACTGCAGACGTGGTACAGGAGGCGGTGAGAGACTGCAGACGTGGTACAGGAGGCGGTGAGAGACTGCAGACGTGGTACAGGAGGCGGTGAGAGACTGCAGACGTGGTACAGGAGGCGGTGAGAGACTGCAGACGTGGTACAGGAGGCGGTGAGAGACTGCAGACGTGGTACAGGAGGCGGTGAGAGACTGCAGACGTGGTACAGGAGGCGGTGAGAGACTGCAGACGCGGTACAGGAGGCGGTGAGGGACTGCAGACATGGTACAGGAGGCGGTGAGGGGCTGCAGACGCTGTACTGGAGACTGCAGACGTGGTACAGGAGGCGGTGAGGGGCTGCAGACGCTGTACTGGAGACTGCAGACGTGGTACAGGAGGCGGTGAGAGACTGCAGACGTTGTACAGGAGGCGGTGAGAGACTGCAGACGTGGTACAGGAGGCGGTGAGAGACTGCAGACGTGGTACAGGAGGCGGTGAGAGACTGCAGACGTGGTACAGGAGGCGGTGAGAGACTGCAGACGTGGTACAGGAGGCGGTGAGAGACTGCAGACGTGGTACAGGAGGCGGTGAGAGACTGCAGACGTGGTACAGGAGGCGGTGAGAGACTGCCGACGTGGTACAGGAGGCGGTGAGGCACTGCAGACATGGTACAGGAGGCGGTGAGAGACTGCAGACGTGGTACAGGAGGCGGTGAGAGACTGCAGACGTGGTACAGGAGGCGGTGAGAGACTGCAGACGCTGTACAGGAGACTGTGAGAGACTGCAGACGTGGTACAGGAGGCGGTGAGAGACTGCAGACGTGGTACAGGAGACTGTGAGAGACTGCAGACGTGGTACAGGAGGCGGTGAGAGACTGCAGACGTGGTACAGGAGGCGGTGAGAGACTGCAGACGTGGTACAGGAGGCGGTGAGAGACTGCAGACGTGGTACAGGAGGCGGTGAGAGACTGCAGACGTGGTACAGGAGGCGGTGAGAGACTGCAGACGTGGTACAGGAGGCGGTGAGAGACTGCAGACGTGGTACAGGAGGCGGTGAGAGACTGCAGACGTGGTACAGGAGGCGGTGAGAGACTGCAGACGTGGTACAGGAGGCGGTGAGAGACTGCAGACGTGGTACAGGAGGCGGTGAGAGACTGCAGACGTGGTACAGGAGGCGGTGAGAGACTGCAGACGTGGTACAGGAGGCGGTGAGAGACTGCAGACGTGGTACAGGAGGCGGTGAGAGACTGCAGACGCGGTACAGGAGGCGGTGAGGGACTGCAGACATGGTACAGGAGGCGGTGAGGGGCTGCAGACGCTGTACTGGAGACTGCAGACGTGGTACAGGAGGCGGTGAGGGGCTGCAGACGCTGTACTGGAGACTGCAGACGTGGTACAGGAGGCGGTGAGAGACTGCAGACGTTGTACAGGAGGCGGTGAGAGACTGCAGACGTGGTACAGGAGGCGGTGAGAGACTGCAGACGTGGTACAGGAGGCGGTGAGAGACTGCAGACGTGGTACAGGAGGCGGTGAGAGACTGCAGACGTGGTACAGGAGGCGGTGAGAGACTGCAGACGTGGTACAGGAGGCGGTGAGAGACTGCAGACGTGGTACAGGAGGCGGTGAGAGACTGCCGACGTGGTACAGGAGGCGGTGAGGCACTGCAGACATGGTACAGGAGGCGGTGAGGGACTGCAGACGCTGTACAGGAGACTATGAGAGACTGCAGACGTGGTACAGGAGGCGGTGAGAGACTGCAGACGTTGTACAGGAGGCGGTGAGAGACTGCAGACGTTGTACAGGAGGCGGTGAGAGACTGCAGACGTGGTACAGGAGGCGGTGAGAGACTGCAGACGTGGTACAGGAGGCGGTGAGAGACTGCAGACGTGGTACAGGAGGCGGTGAGAGACTGCAGACGTGGTACAGGAGGCGGTGAGAGACTGCAGACGTGGTACAGGAGGCGGTGAGGGACTGCAGACGCGGTACAGGAGGCGGTGAGGGACTGCAGACGCTGTACAGGAGACTGTGAGAGACTGCAGACGTGGTACAGGAGGCGGTGAGAGACTGCAGACGTTGTTATGGAGGCGGTGAGAGACTGCAGACGTTGTACAGGAGGCGGTGAGAGACTGCAGACGTTGTACAGGAGGCGGTGAGAGACTGCAGACGTGGTACAGGAGGCGGTGAGAGACTGCAGACGTGGTACAGGAGGCGGTGAGAGACTGCAGACGTGGTACAGGAGGCGGTGAGAGACTGCAGATGTGGTACAGGAGGCGGTGAGAGACTGCAGACGTGGTACAGGAGGCGGTGAGAGACTGCAGACGTGGTACAGGAGGCGGTGAGAGACTGCAGACGTGGTACAGGAGGCGGTGAGAGACTGCAGACGTGGTACAGGAGGCGGTGAGAGACTGCAGACGTGGTACAGGAGGCGGTGAGAGACTGCAGACGTGGTACAGGAGGCGGTGAGAGACTGCAGACGTGGTACAGGAGGCGGTGAGAGACTGCAGACGTGGTACAGGAGGCGGTGAGAGACTGCAGACGTGGTACAGGAGGCGGTGAGAGACTGCAGACGTGGTACAGGAGGCGGTGAGAGACTGCAGACGTGGTACAGGAGGCGGTGAGAGACTGCAGACGTGGTACAGGAGGCGGTGAGAGACTGCAGACGTGGTACAGGAGGCGGTGAGAGACTGCAGACGCTGTACAGGAGACTGTGAGAGACTGCAGACGTGGTACAGGAGGCGGTGAGAGACTGCAGACGTGGTACAGGAGACTGTGAGAGACTGCAGACGTGGTACAGGAGGCGGTGAGAGACTGCAGACGTGGTACAGGAGGCGGTGAGAGACTGCAGACGTGGTACAGGAGGCGGTGAGAGACTGCAGACGTGGTACAGGAGGCGGTGAGAGACTGCAGACGTGGTACAGGAGGCGGTGAGAGACTGCAGACGTGGTACAGGAGGCGGTGAGAGACTGCAGACGTGGTACAGGAGGCGGTGAGAGACTGCAGACGTGGTACAGGAGGCGGTGAGAGACTGCAGACGTGGTACAGGAGGCGGTGAGAGACTGCAGACGTGGTACAGGAGGCGGTGAGAGACTGCAGACGTGGTACAGGAGGCGGTGAGAGACTGCAGACGTGGTACAGGAGGCGGTGAGAGACTGCAGACGTGGTACAGGAGGCGGTGAGAGACTGCAGACGTGGTACAGGAGGCGGTGAGAGACTGCAGACGTGGTACAGGAGGCGGTGAGAGACTGCAGACGCGGTACAGGAGGCGGTGAGAGACTGCAGACGCGGTACAGGAGGCGGTGAGAGACTGCAGACGCTGTACAGGAGACTGTGAGAGACTGCAGACGCGGTACAGGAGGCGGTGAGAGACTGCAGACGCGGTACAGGAGGCGGTGAGAGACTGCAGACGCGGTACAGGAGGCGGTGAGAGACTGCAGACGCGGTACAGGAGGCGGTGAGAGACTGCAGACGCGGTACAGGAGGCGGTGAGAGACTGCAGACGCGGTACAGGAGGCGGTGAGAGACTGCAGACGCGGTACAGGAGGCGGTGAGAGACTGCAGACGCGGTACAGGAGGCGGTGAGAGACTGCAGACGCGGTACAGGAGGCGGTGAGAGACTGCGGACGCGGTACAGGAGGCGGTGAGAGACTGCGGACGCGGTACAGGAGGCGGTGAGAGACTGCGGACGCGGTACAGGAGGCGGTGAGAGACTGCGGACGCGGTACAGGAGGCGGTGAGAGACTGCGGACGCGGTACAGGAGGCGGTGAGAGACTGCAGGCGCGGTACAGGAGGCGGTGAGAGACTGCAGGCGCGGTACAGGAGGCGGTGAGAGACTGCAGACGCGGTACAGGAGGCGGTGAGAGACTGCAGACGTGGTACAGGAGGCGGTGAGAGACTGCCGACGTGGTACAGGAGGCGGTGAGAGACTGCAGACTTAATACAGGGGACAGTCAGGCATTATTAATAGCGGATTTTGGCACCTATTCTATAAGAATGGAGAGATTCATTACCAGAGTCTGTGCAGAAGAGGCAGCATAACAATTCCCACACCTCCATTCCCATGCAAGATCCTTTTGAATATATAGATTTTTTTTTTTTTTATCTTGTCCATGCCCTTGTCCTTTGCTGGAATCTGTAGCAACATGTAAAGTACATCAAGCATGAACAAGAAAGGCCAAGAGTAGACAGCAATTCAAAGATCATATATCCATACCCTGTTTCCCCGAAAATAAGACCTAGCGTGATTGTCAGTGATGGCTGCAATATAAGCCCTACCCCCCAAATAAGCCCTACCCCGTTTCCCCGAAAATAAGCCCTACCCTGAAAATAAGACCTACAAGGACTTTAACTAGGGCTTATTTGGGGGGTAGGGCTTATATTGCAGCCATCACTGACAATCACGCTAGGTCTTATTTTCGGGGAAACGGTATGTCCTATGGATGCTGAAAACATGACTTCTATTCCATACAAGACATTGTTTAACAGTTAGAATTGCTTTACAGTTCCATTTGGCTAGTGTACAGTGAAGGTGATCCGTTTGCAGATATAGTAATGTGTGTGAATTATGCCCACAGGACCCGGCCCATTTCCCGGCGTAATTGAAATTCAAGGGACAGGCGGAGGACTCCCGGAATACAAAGCGAGCCTATTAGCCAGTAGAGGCTTTGCCATGATGGCATTGGCGTACTACAACTATGAAGATCTCCCAAAGGATATGAAAGCTTTTCACTTGGAGTATTTTGAAGAAGCGGTGAATTACATGCTGAAGCATCCTAAGGTGAGCGTCATTGTGGGAGACATGAATATATATAATTAAAGGATCAGTTCTCTTTCGATACATTTTACATGTTTAACCCGTGTTTAGGGTGAAACATGTAACATGTGCCAGCTCCCTCCACCTCTTCCCCTGTGACATGTCCTCAGACTTTTAAACAGAAAACCTGTACAGAAGTATGGTCTGAAAGCCAGAGGACATGTCTGCAAGAGCCTCCATTGCACCCGTGATCTACTGATCAAAGGTGCAATGCTTTCCAGGCTCCAGCTGGAAATTATAATAAATGCACTTTTTTTTCTGTGAAAATATGTGCATTTATTAATTTTCTTCTATAAAGGTGAAATGACCCTTTAAATCAGAGATCGGCAACCCATCGATCGTGAGCGGGTGGCGTGTAAATCGCATGCCCAAGGTGCAGACCCGCTGACAAGTGACCTCCCCACAGCAACGCTGCTTGCAGATGCAGTGTCTGTACAGCGCGCCTGCACTGGATCCTGTGATCCTTCCCCGCTGTCTCCCACAATCCACCCCTCACATCTTTCCTGTCCTCTTAGTATTTCAGGCACTCAGAATAGATGTGAGGTGAGGATTAGCGGAAATGTAGCACGCCAGGTCAGGTCAATTTACTTCAAGGGCCACTAAAAGGCACTTGTTAAAGAAAATAAAAATGTATTCTACAACACCAGCTGATGAAGCATGCAGTTTTAAGGGGGATGCTGGCAGCTGGACACGGGACATGTCAGAGTCATACATGTTAGCAGCCACTCCTAATATCTGAACTCTGCACTACTTACTCATGACCTGTAAACATTACATTACTTATTCATAACTTCTGAACTCTGCTTTAGGGCTCATTCAAATGGGCGCAGCTTTTCGCTTGTGCCCGCATCCACCTCAGAGCTGCATGCAGGCAGCCCATAGAAATGGATGCGCACACAGCACTTGCAATTCAAAATTTTACATTTGTGCAGGAGCAGGTGCACAGATCCAAACACAGACGACGTGTGTTCAGATCAATGGACCCACTCCTACATGCATGTCAAATTTCAACATGCGACTGTGTCCATGCAGCCGCTGCATCTGCATCCACTTCTATGGGCTGACTGTACGCAGCTCTGAGGTGGATGCAGATGTAGCAAAAAGTGGCTGAGCATGGAGGACGGGTCTGAATGTGCCCTTATTCCTGACCTATGAACTCTCCGTCAGTTCCTCCTGAGTGTCCTCCTCTGTGAACTCTGATTTACTAACTTCTGAACTCTGTTACTCCTAACCATTGCACTTTTCATTTCATTACATACACCCTTGCACTTTACTTTCCACAATGTATACTTCTCTGACAAGCTGAGCCCAGCTAGCCAAGTAGAATCCAACCAGCCAGCCAACAGGGCTAGAACTCAGGAAACGCATCCTACTGACCTCTGTACACTGCTCTACGTACTACTGACCTCTGTACACTGCTCTACGTACTACTGACCCCTGTACACTGCTCTAAGTACTACTGACCTCTGTACTCTGCTCTACGTACTACTGACCTCTGTACACTGCTCTACGTACTACTGACCCCTGTACTCTGCTCTACGTACTACTGACCCCTGTACACTGCTCTACGTACTACTGACCCCTGTACACTGCTCTACGTACTACTGACCCCTGTACACTGCTCTACGTACTACTGACCCCTGTACTCTGCTCTACGTACTACTGACCCCTGTACTCTGCTCTACGTACTACTGACCCCTGTACTCTGCTCTATGTACTACTGACCCCTGTACTCTGCTCTACGTACTACTGACCCCTGTACTCTGCTCTACGTACTACTGACCCCTGTACACTGCTCTACGTACTACTGACCTCTGTACACTGCTCTACGTACTACTGACCCCTGTACTCTGCTCTACGTACTACTGACCTCTGTACTCTACGTACTTCTGACCTCTGTACTCTACGTACTACTGACCTCTGTACTCTACGTACTACTGACCCCTGTACACTGCTCTACGTACTACTGACCCCTGTACACTGCTCTACGTACTACTGACCCCTGTACACTGCTCTACGTACTACTGACCCCTGTACACTGCTCTACGTACTACTGACCCCTGTACACTGCTCTACGTACTACTGACCCCTGTACACTGCTCTACGTACTACTGACCCCTGTACACTGCTCTACGTACTACTGACCCCTGTACTCTGCTCTACGTACTACTGACCCCTGTACTCTGCTCTACGTGCTACTGACCTCTGTACTCTACGTACTGCTGACCTCTGTGCTCTACGTACTGCTGACCTCTGTGCTCTACGTACTGCTGACCTCTGTGCTCTACGTACTGCTGACCTCTGTGCTCTACGTACTGCTGACCTCTGTGCTCTACGTACTGCTGACCTCTGTGCTCTACGTACTGCTGACCTCTGTGCTCTACGTACTGCTGACCTCTGTGCTCTACGTACTGCTGACCTCTGTGCTCTACGTACTGCTGACCTCTGTGCTCTACGTACTGCTGACCTCTGTGCTCTACGTACTGCTGACCTCTGTGCTCTACGTACTGCTGACCTCTGTGCTCTACGTACTGCTGACCTCTGTGCTCTACGTACTGCTGACCTCTGTGCTCTACGTACTGCTGACCTCTGTGCTCTACGTACTGCTGACCTCTGTGCTCTACGTACTGCTGACCTCTGTGCTCTACGTACTGCTGACCTCTGTGCTCTACGTACTGCTGACCTCTGTACACTGCTCTACGTACTGCTGACCTCTGTACACTGCTCTACGTACTGCTGACCTCTGTACACTGCTCTACGTACTACTGACCTCTGTACACTGCTCTACGTACTACTGACCTCTGCACTCTGCTCTACGTACTACTGACCTCTGCACTCTGCCTACCACTGACCTCTGCACTCTGCTCTACGTACTACTGACCTCTGCACTCTGCCTACCACTGACCTCTGCACTCTGCCTACCACTGACCTCTGCACTCTGCTCTACGTACTACTGACCTCTGCACTCTGCCTACCACTGACCTCTGCACTCTGCCTACCACTGACCTCTGCACTCTGCCTACCACTGACCTCTGCACTCTGCCTACCACTGACCTCTGTACACTGCCCTACATCCCACTGACCTCTGTACACTGCCCTACATCCCACTGACCTCTGTACACTGCCCTACATCCCACTGACCTCTGTACACTGCCCTACATCCCACTGACCTCTGTACACTGCCCTACATCCCACTGACCTCTGTACACACTGCTCTATGTACTACTTACACTGGCCAAAGCTTAGAGCACACAGCCAGGATAGCTTTGAAGCCTAGGCCTGAAACTAGTTGAGAAAGTACAACTCTTAATTGTGTGGGTGACAAATTACTCTCCAGACATGAAAAAAATTGTAAATGAAAGTGAACGCTGAGTTTTTCACTGGAACTAACCTTTTAGATTGGCCAAATTTAAAATAGGCACTGCTGACTGCTGCTCTCTGACATCTGACTCACTGTCTGAGAGACCGTCCCTCCCTCACCCCCCCAAGATCAGCAGGGTGAGCTTCCACTTGGATCTTCTAGGCCTGTGGTTGTCTCTGGCTAAAGAGGGGCCTCACATGCAGCCCCTGACATCACAAAAGGGCTGCACATAATGTTAATATACTGTATGTGATGCTTGGGAGTACTGCCACTATCTGTAGAACTAAAGACATGAGGGTCAGAGAGTGGATATATTGTTGGTTGGGGATATGCTGCAGAAGACAATATGAAACTAGGAACATGTTACATGTGGCTGGTAGAGATCAATGGTATTACCCTAATCAGTGTTCCCACTACAGACTACTGAGGTCCAGGGGACACACATTTACCAAAGGACCTAGGCGATCCAAGTGGAAGAGGGAGCGGGTACCTGTCGAAATGGATTTAGTTTTTTCTTTTTTTTTTCTTTTTTTAAGCACATGATTAGAGCCTGAGGCTTTAATTGGCTTCAAAAGGGTTAGGTTTGGGGCGCAGAGCACTGTGGCCCAGCCCGCCCACTTGTTATATTAGCAAATCAATACTCACTATTGTCTTCTGGCTTGTCCTCCCGACCAATCAGGACAGGAAGTGGTTCTTAAGACCGAAATGGCTGGGAGGAGAAGTCGGAGAACCCGCGACCTAGATGGGGGTAAGTGTGGTCCTGGCGGGGGGGGGGGGTTGGTTGGCTGCTCCCCCCCAAAAATGGAGCACCAGCTGCCACTGGGAAATAGTCTTTTTTAATTGTTCAAAAAAAAAAATTGACTAATGTATTGGCTGCTTTATACTATATCTGATATTTATCTACGGCCGCCTGCTATTGGACATCGGTTCCCTCATGACTGTGAATGATTTATACTGTATTGTGGACTATTGGTTTGTTGCACAGCAGGACAATATAGCTTTGGCTTTTTATTTTTATTTTTTTATAGATTGCTTTACTCTACATGAGCCTTGATGGTTGTGTTTAGGGGTCTAAATATAAGGTGTGTGGGGTGTTAAGGTATGTAAGGAACAGCGTTGTTCTTATTTTTAATAAGTGGGGTTTGGGTGTGTGCATTTTTTATAAACAAAATTAATTTAAAAGCGTAGTATGGGATTTTTTCGGGTGTAGGTGGAGTTATTTTACTGCACTGCGGTTCCCGACCATTAAATGAAAGTCCCGGCGTCTTCTATAACAATCCACCGGGGCTTTATTCTAATTGCAAGAAAAGGCTGTAGTGTATTGCTCCACCTGCTCCCAAACGTGGATAAATAGTCCCTTTCTGCCCCAGACTCCGTTGCCCTGCTCAGTTCAGTGTGGGTGAGGGAAGCTGGATCCCAGTGATCGGTGCTGTGCCCGACTCTCATGACTGACCTGGAACAGCGGGCGCAAGTGCAGAGCATGGCTGGCTGTGTCGATCCCTCCCGGGTCCCTCCCTTGCGGTTCCGACTGCCCCCTCCATGCTGATTAGTCCTCTCGCTCCATACTGACCTACTCTATAGAACCCCCACCCACCCATAATGATAAGCCTGTACAACACTGTACCCCTCACTATACACTCTCCCCCCCCACCCCACAGAACACAGCACCCTTCACCCCATACTGATCTACCACGTAGAACACTGTACCCCTCACTATACACCCTGCCCCCACCTCATAGAACACTGCACCCCTCACTATACACCCTGCCCCCACCTCATAGAACACTGCACCCCTCACTATACACCCTGCCCCCACCTCATAGAACACTGCACCCCTCACTATACACCCTGCCCCCACCTCATAGAACACTGCACCCCTCACTATACACCCTGCCCCCACCTCATAGAACACTGCACCCCTCACTATACACCCTGCCCCCACCTCATAGAACACTGCACCCCTCACTATACACCCTGCCCCCACCTCATAGAACACTGCACCCCTCACTATACACCCTGCCCCCACCTCATAGAACACTGCACCCCTCACTATACACCCTGCCCCCACCTCATAGAACACTGCACCCCTCACTATACACCCTGCCCCCACCTCATAGAACACTGCACCCCTCACTATACACCCTGCCCCCACCTCATAGAACACTGTACCCCTCACTATATACCCTGCCCCCTGCTGCGCATGCGCAAGGCTCCTCTCTCCTACTGGCCCAACGTCAGGGGGAGGAGGGAGCCGAGCGGTAACGTCTACAGCCGCGGCTGTGGCGCCTTGAATTGGGAACAGGATACCTGTCAAAAACAGGTATCCGCTCCACCCCCCCCCCCCCCCCCCGAAAGAGGCCAAATGTGGCCCCGGAGGAGGGAGCAGACAAATGAGTGGAACTCCGCTTTAAGCCATGCAAAGTGGTAGTTTATTGATATGCTGGACAATAATCAGATGTGTTAATGAAACAACCATGCAGTTGTTTGCTATTGTTAGTCTGGAATAATTGGCTCATGCATTCAGTGTAGCAAAAATCAGCAAATGGGTAAGAATGAGTTAACAACTTTCATAATTTCAACTTTCACCCAGACATGCAGGACTAAATATGCTGTGTGGCCAGTCAAAAAAAAAATAAAAATTTCTGACCGCTCAAATATTGTTGCTTCAATCCATCCAATATTTCTCGATGTTGTTCTGATCTATTTCAGTCATACTTTCTCCTGCAAGGTCTTGCATGACATGCACTTGCAAGAAGGCAGTAAATTTTTAAGCATCTAATCCAACCTTTTCAACACAGAGGAACCCTTGAAAAAAACTTTCTGGTCTCATGGAACCCCTGCTAAAAGACTGCATCTACATCTCATGATACATTAGTGTGATGGTCAGTGGGAAGAATGCTCCTTATACTTGAGGTCATTGGGAAGAATTACACCCTTATGCCCCGTACACACGATCGGAAATGCTGCCAGCAAAAGACCGATGTGAGCTTTTGGTCAGAAAATGCGACCGTGTGTATGCCCCATCGGACTTTTGCTGGCGCAATTCCAGCCAGCAAAAGATTGAGAGCATGTTCTCTATTTTTCGATCGGAAAAAGTTCCTAATCGAAAATGCGATCGTCTGTATGCAATTCCGACGCGCAAAAAAACACGCATGCTCGGAAACAATTCGACGCATGCTCGGAAGCATTGACTTTTGTTTTCTCGTCTCGTCGTAGTGTTGTATGTCACCGCGTTCTTGACGGTTGAAAGTTCAGAGAACTTTTGTGTGACCGTGTGTATGCAAGGCAAGCTTGAGCGGAATTCCGTCGGAAAACAATACAAGATTTTTCCGCTGGAAATTCCGCTCGTGTGTACGGGGAATTACAGATAGCAAAAAACGATCAATGGTTTCAGTGGGAACTTATCTGAGAGGCAGAAATGGCTCATTGCTCAAGGAACCCCTAGCAACCTCTGGCAGAACCCTAGTGTTCCATGAAACTCTACTCAAATGTTTCTAAGTCCTGGCACGTCATCCACAGTAATGTAGACATATAACAATTATTAGTAAGTATCCAGTTTGAAATCACGGTGTGTGAGCACATAATGCACAGAAATGCAGTCAAACTAGATATACCACAACCAACAGAAATGTGAACTAACTCACACAACTAGACATGCAAACGTATGTTCGTATCTTTGAAAGTTCTCAACTTGAAGGTTCGTATATAGTGGACTAACTGTAATCTAAACACACTGGGTTTACACTTTTTTATCCATCCAGGCTGCTCCATACAAGTTATGTGCTGAGGAACTTCTTCAGTTATATGCAAGGCAATTAGAGAAGCCGAAGTTACATCTGTATTGACAGTCACCTCCAGCACTATTGCTGTGTCCTCCAGATATTCATGATAGACCGCCAGCATGCCTTAGCCACAGTGTAAAAAAAATTTGTCCACTAAATAATTACTATTTTAATTGACTAAATATGACTAAATACAACAATTGAGATGACTAAAATACAACTAAAACTAAGATGGCATTTAGTCAAAAGACTATAAGTAAAACTAAATTTAAATTTTTACATCAAAATTAACACTGCACTACCACATAAGAATAGTATCTGCTAAGCTGCTTAAAGGAAAAAAATAAGAAAATGGATTTTCTTATTAAAAAAAAAAAAAATGAATGTAGGTAATCTGTTCAGGTATTCTGCAATTGGCATTACAGACAATAGAGTTTAAAGTTTTTTTGTTTTTTTTTTGTTGTACTTCTGTTTGTAAAAAAGCAATATATTTGTTTATAAAACTTTGTTTTATTTATAAAGCGATTATATATTGCAACGGCTAAATCTGGGTCTGTATTGCATGTTTAAACCTTAATACCATAAATAATAAACATTGTTCTTGGATTTTTACTCCAGGAGTATATATTAAGTTTGGAAATTCTAAAGAAATGCTTACATAATGCATTTATATTTAACTAAACCCATTCGATTTTAGTCGACTAAAATGTACTGGAGAATTTAGTCGACTGACACTAAAACGATTCAGATGACTTATGGGGCGTACACACGGTCGGACTTTGTTCGGACATTCCGACAACAAAATTCTAGGATTTTTTCCGACGAATGTTGGCTCAAACTTGTTTTGTCTACACACGGTCGCACAAAGTTGTCGGAAAATCCGATCATTCTGAACGCGGTGACGTAAAACACGTACGTCGGGACTATAAACGGGGCAGTGGCCAATAGCTTTCATCTCTTTATTTATTCTGAGCATGCGTGGCACTTTGTCCGTCGGATTTGTGTACACACGATCGGAATTTCCGACAACGGATTTTGTTGTCGGAAAATTTTATCTCCTGCTCTCCAACTTTGTGTGTCGGAAAATCCGATGGAAAGTGTCCGATGGAGCCCACACACGGTCGGAATTTCCGACAACACGCTCCGATCGGACATTTTCCATCGGAAAATCCGACCGTGTGTACGGGGCATAAAACTTAAATGGCATTTTAGTCGAAAGGCTATAACTAAATCGAAGTTTGTCAAAATTAACACTGCTTAGCCCACTTAGGCCTTACCCCACTTTAGGCAATAAACATCACATGCCAAAGTTTCTTCCGGCCTGTCCTCAGCCGGCAACCACACGTCAAGGGGCTGGGGGGCCGGCCACTGATGCCATAGGTGTGTTTCGTCCATAATTGGATCTTGAGAAGGAATAGGTAGCCCTTGATAGGTGGGGCTTATAAATTCCATTTACCCAAAACATCACCTTTTTAACCTAAGGGGGAAGGGAAAACAAAATGTATCGTATACAGTTGTGCTCATAAGTTTACATACCCTGGCAGAATTTATGATTTATTGGCCATTTTTTCTGAGAACACAAAAACATTTCTTTCACTCATGGTTAGTGTTTGGCTGAAGCCATTTATTATCAATCAACTGTGTTTACTCTTTCTAAATCGTAATGACAACAGAAACTACCTAAATTACCCTAATCAATCAGTTTACATATCCTGGTGACACAAAGGGGTTTGAATGGCTATTAAAGGTAACCATCCTCACCTGTGATTTGTTTTCTTGTAATTGGTGTGTATAAAAGGTCAATGAGTTTCTGGACTCCTGACAGACCCTTGCATTTTTCATCCAGTGCTGCACTGACGTTTCTGGATTCTGAGTCATGGGTAAAGCAAAAGAATTGTCAAAGGATCTGCGGGAAAAGGTAGTTGAACTGTATAAAACAAAAGGGATATAAAAAGATATCCGAGGAATTGAGAATGCCAATCAGCGGATCTGCGGGAAAAGGTAGTTGAACTGTATAAAACAGAAAAGGGATATAAAAAGATATCCGAGGAATTGAGAATGCCAATCAGCAGTGTTTCGAACTCAAATCAAGAAGTTGAATATGAGGGGTTCTGTTGAAACCAAACCACGGTCAGGTAGAACAACTAAAATTTCAGCCACAACTGCCAGGAAAATTGTTCGGGATGCAAAGAATAACCCATAAATGACTTCAGGTGAAATACAGGACTCTCTGAAAATATGTGATGTGGCTGCTTCAAAATGCACAATAAGGAGGCACTTGAAGAAAGATAGGCTGCATGGTCGAGTCACCAGAAGAAAGCCATTACTACGCAAATGCCACAAAGCATCCCATTTACAATACGCCAAACACAGACAAGCCTCAAACCTTCTGGCACAAAGTCATTTGGAGTGATGTGACCAAAATTGAGCTTTTTGGCCACAACCATAAACGCACATTGGGAGAGGAGTCAACAAGGCCTACGATGAAAGGTACACCATTCCTACTGTGAAACACGGAGGTGGATCGCTGATGTTTTGGGGATGTGTGAGCTACAAAGGCACAGGATATTTGGTCAAAATTGATGGCAAGATGAATGCAGTATGTTATCAAAAAATACTGGAGGAACATTTGCATTCATCAGCCAGGAAGCTGTGCATGGGATGTACTTGGACATTCCAACATGATAATGATCCAAAACACAAGGCCAAGTTAATCTGTCATTGGCTACAGCAGAATAAAGTGAAGGTTCTGGAGTGTCCATCTTAGTTTCCTGACCTCAATGTCATTGAGCCACTCTGGGAAGATCTCAAATGTGCAAGACAGCCCAAGAATTTACAGGAACTGGAGGCTTTTTGCTAAGAGGAATAGGCAGCTTTACCATCTGAGAAGATAAAGAGTCTCATCCACAAATACCACAAAAGACTCAAGCTGTCATTGATGTTAAAGGGGGCAATACACGGTATTAAAGAACTGGGGTATGTAAACATTTGATCAGGGTCATTTGGCTAGTAAAAACAGTTGATTGATAATAAATGTTTTCAGCCAAACACTAACCATGTTATCATTCATATTCTCTGAAAAATGGCCAAGAAATCATAAATTCTGCCAGGGTATGTAAAATTATGAGCACAACTGTATGCATATTTTCTACAGCACTGGGGTTATCAGATGACAATACCATATCTATTACAATAAAATATCCCCACCTTCCTACTGTATAAGGGAATGCTTGTAGTTGTAACTCCTTATTAGGCCCCAGAGGAACTATCACCTTTGAAATACATCAACCTAAAATGTACTCTCCTTAGGAACAAACGTACAGTATATCCTTATAGTTTTCAAAACCATCTCCACTGCATGTAGGGGAGAGACACAACCCCTTATTTAAGAGGGAAATGTGGTTCTCTGAAAGTTTTATCTCCTTTTAATTATTTTTATTGTGGAGAGCCCTCACATTGTCAAGCATGTTCTCTTGTGTATTTGTGGGGGATGAGTGTCTCCTGAATGGCGGTTGTTTCCACACCCCAACTTTCTTGTCCTCTTGGTTCTTTACCTCCCAGTTCTACTTTAAAAAAAAGAATTTTCCCTGTCTTTCACCATCCACCTCTTCCTGGGTGCCTAATCTTCCACCTAGGTCAAACACCTACCTACTTTCAAAGTCTTGTAATTCTTTTTGATATTTTTTTGTTGTGTACAGTATATTTGAGAATATATACAGCCTCTAAAATGTGCCAAAATGAAGGGTTTTGTTTCCTGAAGGTATATTGTTTTTTCAGTCTAGCCTGTAGTGTCCTGGCACCGAGAGGTCTTCTGTCTTCAAAAAAAGCTCCATTTAGTGGAGTCCAACAGCAACTTGGTCCTAGAAATGCCAAACTGAAACAAAAATGTATGTTTTTCAGCTTACCAGTCTTTGAATGTGGTGGTTGCAATAGGCTAATAGCATTTCCATCAAGTACAGACAATACCTGTTGGCCTCTCCAGCTCACTTTCTTTGAGCTAAAAAAAACCCCAGCATAAGCAATGTTATCTTTCTTTTGTAGACTACTAATTGCACAACCCCTCATGTAATGGAGATGTACAAAGCTAGATATGTTTGAAGTCCAGCCTGGGTGCCAACCATGATACAGTAGAGGAATTAGTGTAGCCATGAAAGGACAGGATGTTTGGAGGCTCACCAGGGTAAAATAAAGGGAGAATGGGGATGGGCTAAAAAAAAAAAAAAGAAAACTGTCGGTCACCACATCTATGGATTGGTAAGCGGCAATAAAGCTAACCCATTGTAAAGGCTTTTTTTTTTTCACAAGCTGCAACTGCTTTAAAAATATAAATCACAATAAAAGCACAGTTTGTTGCCTTGGAAAGAAGACATTCCATCTGTAGTTTCCAAGATTTTTAGGTGGATGTGTGATTAAATGTGTAGTTGTTTGTTTTGGATTGCTTTCCCCTAAAAAGCTTGTTGGCCATCTGTCACAATAGTAAGCTGATAGAGCTATCTCTTTCTTTCTACTTCAGGTTAAAGGTCCAGGAATAGGTCTTCTTGGCCATTCTAAAGGTGGAGATTTGGTGATTTCTATGGCTTCCTTCCTTAAAGGTATAACTGCAACAGCTGTTGTAAATGGATCTGTGGCCAATGTTGCAGCAGACCTTCACTACAAAGACATCACATTGCCTGCCATTGGCTATGACCCAAAAAAAGCTACGTTCCCACAGCCAGGATTTATTGATATTGGGGAAGTTTTTAACAATCCACTAGAAGAACCAAATCGTCAGAGCCTTATTCCTGTTTGGAGAGCAGATTGCAAGTTTCTCTTTATCGTTGGAGAAGATGACCGGAACTGGAAGAGTGGCTTTTATGCCCAGACAGCCTGCAAACTTTTGGAAGAACTCGGGAAAGAAAAGCCAGAGGTTGTGTACTATCCCAAAGCTGGACATTATATTGAGCCTCCTTACTACCCACTATGTAAAGCTTTCATACATAAGCTTGTTGGTCTTCCATGTGTTTGGGGAGGGGAACCAAAAGAGCACAGTTTTGCACAAGTCGATTCCTGGCAGAGAATTCAGGCTTTCTTCCATAAGCACTTAATTCAGGAACGCCCCTCAAGCAAATTGTGAGGGTGATACCTTAGTATTTAGATCATAAAACGATCATTATTGAAGATATTGTATTCTGATAACCATACATGCTAATTACAGGTTTATTCCACATATTACCTGATTATTTTTTTTTTAATTTAATTTTTTTTATTTCACATGCCAATTCTATATCTTTACCTACACTTACATTATGATTAAGGTGTTCAGCAAAAGTTAATGTCATGGACTGGGACAAACTAGAACATTTCTAATTGTGCATGAGCAGTTGCAGCAACAGTCTGAGGAATTCATGACGTAGACACTCTTTAGAATTTCATTGCTCCTCTGCATGACCCTTGATGTCATTACCCAGATATGGCCATGGCCATGCTTGGACAGTGATCTCAATTAGCATCCCCACCCCTTGGTTTACTTTCAGCTATTGGCGGTGGAATCTCCTATATGGCAGCTGAATCAGACTGGGGATGAGTCATTGATTGCTATGGCATCTTCCCAGCAAATATGCCCAACTCTTAAGTACTGGCATCTCTCTCTATTGGCCAACTCAGAGCTGATTGCAATTACCACCGGTTAACTTATCTGCGGACTGGCGGTTATTCTTTTAGACTTTCTCACAGCCATAGTGACAGATTCTAAAAGTGTGAGTAGTAGAAACTATCTGGATATGGCGTATTCGTTTCCGCTGGTACCAAAAGCTGGTGCAAAGTTTTTTTTAAAAGATCACAGATCACTTTAAAGGGGCCATACCTCTAGAAAACTGTTGCTTTATTGAATCCCCCCCCCATGTCTTTCATTTAAAAAAAAGTTAATAAAAGGTAACCCCTTACAGCACACCTGGCATTGTTATAGTTTTCCCAATTTCTGGAACTATCGCTATAGCTGGTCAGCGTAGTTTGCATGTAAATGTGGAGAAAATGACAAAGATGTGAAATAAAAAAGTTATTTAAAATATATTATGTTTGACAGGTGTCCTGTCGAACTTGACAAAGAGTGAAGATGCTTGAAACTGTTCCAGTATATGTTCTATGCAAGGGTAACTTTGTATCTTCCTTTTTAGAGTATACTAATTGTAATGGCATTTTAAACTGTGTAGCGTCTGCACTTACTTGAAAAATATTGGTTGTATTTTATGACGACAAGTAATAACCACAAACCGTTCTAAAAAAATAGGAGTGGGGTGTGGGGAGGCATATATTGCTTTTTATAAATCAGCCACATAGAGTTTATCTCTCATTTTGTGCAAGTCAATCAAAATGGCCTACGATGGACTCAAGTCCATTGGAGCTAAGGTAAGTATTTTAGACCTTAGCTCCGCTTTAAGGCTCTCAAACAGTAGCAGTTTTTTTTTTTTAATTGGAATTCCGCTTTAAATACAGTCTCATGGTGTTAAAACTTGTTGAGTTCTCAAACATTTGGTTTTAGTTTCTGTGAAAGGTCTTCTTAAATTTTAATATTAATGTTATTTTATTAATAAAAATTAATTCTAAGTTCAAATGAAAAATGCACTTAAAAAGTTACCTTCACCCAAGAATGACCTACTCTGCTTCCTCCTGCCTCCGTCTTACAATTGGAAAAAGGACACAGACATGCCAGGGGTCTATAGGACCTGGCAGATACCTGTGGCATGTCTGCAAAATTCAGCGAAACCCCACAGGCATATGCAGAAAGCAGCAGATCTTTGACAGTCTATGGGACTTGACAGAGACAATAGGTGTGTCTGCGCATGCGTGGGTTATTGGTACTAGATGGCGGTCTGGAAGCAGAGTGATTAAAAAGAACTTTGGCTGGAAGAAGGCCAACAATGGGCTCCATGGACAATAAGTTTGTTTTTATTTTCATACAAGAACAATTACCATGGACTAGAAAAAAATGTTTAGCTAGGTAGAGTGAAGTTTCCTCTTTTAACATATATTTTGTTTTGCACTAATTATAGAGGGAACCGTACAGGATAGTATTAATATGCATGGAAAGGTTCTGGTATGACCATGCAGTCAGTGGGATAGACTCACTTTCCTCCCTGAAAAAATACTCAACATTTATATTGTACACAGGTTAAAGTGTACCTGTACTGTATTTTTACAGTGTAAGCTTCCAGACAAGTATTAAGGCATCCCGAGTTGCCTTCAGATACCTGCTGATATATTCTGGAACATCTTTGGAGCCTTGAAAAAAAAAAAGTACTTAGTACTTGCATAACAAACGTTGCCTGGTTAACTTATCAGTTCTCCTCTCTCTGTTGGTCCCCCAACATGGCAGTAGGCTTTACTGACCAATTGTGAAACTTGGAGTTTGTATATTTTCTCCATGCATCTTCCCATAGCCCAAAAAACACACTGCCTATAGGTTTCTGCCTAAAATTGTCACAGAGGGAGTGTTTGTATGTGTTTATGGTTGAATTATTAGATTGTAAGCTCCCTTGAGATAGAGTGACATTACGCAAATGGTGTAGACTTTTTTGTAAGGCACTTTTGATGTCATTAAAGTGGTTGTAACCCCCCCCCCCAAAAAAAAAAAACCTGTAAGACAAAGGCATAATGAGCTAGTATGCATAGCATACTAGCTCGTTATCTATTACCTTAGATCGAAGCCCCTACAGCGATCCTCGTTCACTGCTCCGGCCGGTGACATTGCTCCCGGAGTTACTTCCAGGTATTGCGGGCTCCGGCGCTGTGATTGGCCGGAGCCACGATGACGTCACCAGTAACGGCACAGTCTAACTGAAGCAACAGCACGTACGTGCTGTTGCTTCAGTTTTTCTTCAGTGCGCATGTGCCGATGACGTCTGCACATGCAAATACAGGGGATATGCAGGTTTAGGAGATATCCAGGGTAGCTACATATAAGCCTTATTATAGGCTTACCTGTAGCAAAAAGTGTGTTTTTATGGGTTTACAACCACTTTTAAATGTGGATTATAATAAACCCAGGGCATATTGGGGATGATATGTTTGTATCTTACAAGTGTTAAAAATACAACAGTCCAAAGGTTTTAAATCGTGTCTGTATGCACCAAAACGAAACTATATTACTTTTATATACTTTTCAGAATAATACTTGTATCATCTATCCTATCAGCTTGTTATGTTAATGTAGCCTCTGCACATTTTGCCAAAATAATTTACTGCATTCGGGGTTTTCAAAGTAGTTTGATCTTCATTTATGACAAAAATATTGTTTCTGATTTGATATGATCAAGGTTTGCTTTTCTCTTTGCTTATAACAAATTTATATCAAAATAAAGATATATATTTATATAAAAGACAATCTTTTTGAACAGAAGCCTGTTTTATTTTCTGTGCTGAATGTCTAGCACTGGACACTACTGTCTCGGTGCTTAGAAACAAATGTACTGATTTTGGAGGCCAGGAAACTAGCGTTTTCTTTTTTTTTGAAAATTTCTTTTTATTGTTTTTTTTCCCAACACAGTAGTATACAACTGGGTGTGTCATGTGGCACTTTCCCAGTGACAACTTGGCCTCGCAGAGCCTTAAACAGGTCTAAACCCTACCAGAATACAATCTAGGCCTACCCCAACCCTCCACAATCCCTCCCCCCCTCCCTCCTCCCACTTAACTTGTCACAGCTCAGGGACAATTCTTAGCAGAAAAATTGCTTAAATTTGCTTTTCATAGTTTTACTTTTTTACCATTGTATTATCACTTTTACTACCACCTCCTTGTCTAATTCCTTTGATTCTGTCTCCCCTCCCCACTATTGCACATAGTAGTCTGTTACTTAATAGGTTATCTTTTTAGTGTCGTTCGATCCAACTATGTAAACCATGGATTAGATCATTTATCCCACCGTATTGCTAGATTCCCACCAAACCTTCCATATTTTGTCAAATTTTTTCACACAGCCCCTTGCTCTATAAGTTGTCTTGTAGTACGGAAGCATATTGTTAACTAACTGTTTCCAAAACCTGGCCTCTGGAGCATTCTTGTTTTTCCATTTAAGGAGGATCGCTTTTTTCCCGTAGAATAAGAGAATAGTTATTAGCGTTCTCACCGCCCTAGTTGGAACCAGGTCTTCCACCAGCCCCAACAAGCAAACCTTTACTGTCACTGGAATAGGAACTGAGATCAGGTCTGAGATGCACTGTGTGATTTCCTTCCAATATGTTTGAATATGTGGGCATGACCAAAATATGTGTTCCGCATTTGCTGGAGAGAAAGAGCATCTCCAGCACTGTGCTGTGGCTCCACCATACATTTTTGCAAGTCTGGCCGGGGTATAATAGCTTCTATGGAGAAACTTAGATTGGATCAGTCTGTCTCTAGCTGCAACTAAATATTGAAAAGGTTGTGTCCATAGGTCGTCCCAATCCTCCCCTTGCAACTCTGGAACCTCGTTTTCCCAATTTGTTCTGCATTTAAGAACTGCTTTAGGGGTAGTTTTAAAAAATTCCTTATATGTCACTGATAGAACTTTAGGCAGTTCATCGTCTGTTAAAAGAGATTCAAGAGACGAGGGCAGGGATTCCACCTTCCTCTCCCTGAATTGTTCTTGGAAGGCGTGCCTAATTTGAAAGAAACGGAAGAGGTAAGAGTTCGGTAGGTCGTGTCTGGCCTTAAGTTGCGGGAAAGTCAAGAGTTCACTAAAAGATGTGATATCTTTCAGCGTTTTAATACCTCTCACTGCCCATATCATTGGGTCTGGGAGACTGTAAAACTGCGGCAGCTGGGGATTCATCCATAATGGTGATGACGGTGAGAACCCCAGAAAGCTAGGAGATGCCAGTTTTACTGCCAGACCCCACGCTCTTATTGTGGCTGTCATTGTCTCAGTAAGTGGTAGGTCTGACTTTGTACCCCTAAATAGGGCCAGTCTCAGGCTTTCGTACGACCCCAAATGGGCCGCCTCCAAAACCGTTGCTGCGTCCCCATCATCTGTCAGTAGCCATCTGCGGGCAAACACCATTTGTCCCGCCAGATAGTACTTATGCCAGTCCGGTAACGCTAGACCTCCCTGTGCACTAGGTTCCTGGAGGACTCTGAGGCCCACTCTAGGGAGCTTGGGTGTCCACAAAAATGAGACTATTAGACTATCTATACTCTTGAAGTATGTCTTGGGTATCCAAACCGGGGCATGTCTGAGAAAGTACAGGATTACCGGTAAAATTTTCATTTTTATAAGGCATATTCTGCCTATCAGAGAAAGGGGCAATCTGGCCCAGGCCTGAAATTTTTGTTTAATGAGAGTCAGCAAAGGTATTAAATTTAGCTTGAAGTAATCCTGTACTTTTGCTGTTATTTTTACTCCGAGGTATTTGAGTGAGTCAACCCATTGTAGTGGAAGACTGGGGTCTGCTCTGTCTTTTGCCTTGATGTCTATAGGCAAGATGGACGACTTACTCAAGTTTACCTTGAGCCCTGAAAAGTGGGCAAATTTATTAAGGATTTCTAGGACCGCTCTCAATGAGGTGTCCGGGTCATTCAAGAACAGAAGCATGTCGTCTGCATATAAAGCCAACGTTTCATGAATCGTACCCACTCTAACCGCCCTCACCTCACTCGAGGATCTGAGTGCAATGGCCATGGGTTCCATTACCAGGGCAAATAGAAAAGGGGATAGAGGACACCCCTGTCTAGTGCCCCTACCCACCTCAAAAAAATTTGATGCCGCAGACCCCAGTCTAACAGCCACCTTTGGATCCCTGTAGAGCATTCGAATCCATTTCCTGAAATTTGGCCCGAAACCCATAGCCTCCAGCACACTAAACATGAAGATCCAGTCGACTGAGTCGAATGCCTTTTCTATGTCTATGGATACTACAATCCTCGTCTCAGAGTCAGTGGGTGGCAGTTGTAGGTGTGTAAATAGTCTCCTCAAATTTGTGTCCGTCGATTTGCCTGGCATAAAACCCGTCTGGTCAATGTTTACTATGGCCGGGATCACCGTCGCGAGTCTCGTTGCCAGAATTTTGGTTAGAATCTTTAAGTCTGTGTTTAAAAGTGCTATTGGCCTGTATGATGCGCATTCCGAGGGGTCCTTCCCTGGCTTTAATAATAAGATCATATAAGCCTCCAGCATAGAATTAGGGAGTGTTGAAGTTTTGTGACAATGCTCTATTAGCCATTGAAATCTGGACGCCAACTGTTCTATGTTATCTTTGTAAAAGTCTATGGGGAACCCATCCGGCCCTGGAGCCTTGTTAGACGGGAAAGCAAAAATTGCTGCCTGTATTTCTTTAATAGTTATCTTGGCCTCTAAAAGTTGACAGTCATTGTCAGACAGTTTCGGGATACGTAGTCCCTCCAGAAGTCTGTGCATCTCCTCAGTATCATAGTCGGGTATTGGTGAATAAAGGGAGGAGAAGAAATCAACAAACTCCTGCATTATGGCTGTCGGTTCATTGACCAAAAAACCCTGTTTGTTTTTAATCGCCGGTATATGAGCAATGGGTGATTGGTCAGCCACTAACATTGCCAGGAGCTTGCCATTCTTGTCCCCCTCCGCAAACACCCTATGTGCCGCCCTAGTCGATTCAGAGCTAGTTAAACCCTTTATGTGTATAGATAGTCGCCGTCTTGCCTCCAGCAGAGCGTCGTATGAGGACCCCGTATTGGATTCAGCATGAACTTCTGCACACTCTCTCTCCCCCTGTTTTAGAGTTTCCATTTCCTCATTTTGATTTACTCTTTCAGTTTTTATAGCCGATATGCATTCCCCCCTGGTCACCGCCTTGAAAGCGTCCCACACCATGCTTGGTTCGGCAGATTCTGAATTATCCGCCCAGTATGAGTTGATAACTTTCTCAACATGGTTCGCCACCTGCTCATTCTGTAACCATACAGTTGAGCCTCCATCCTCTCCCCCCTGCTCCGGTTGGAAGGGACAGAGCAAGAGAGAGAGGATTATGATCCGACAGGCCGCCAGCCAAATATACCACCTTATTCACGTATTGTAATATTTGATTGTTACCAAATGCAAGGTCAATCCTAGCTGCCGACCTATGAGTTGTGGATAGGTGAGAATACCCTCTTTCCGCTGGATGTTTCCATCTCCATAGTTCTGTTAAGCCCGCCATCGTGGCCCATCCACACAGGTCCGCCGAACTCGCCCTGCCCGGGTTGGAAGAGTCCAATGCTGCATCAAGTATCGCATTGAAGTCTCCCATCAGGAGCAGAGGGAGATGCAGAAACTGGGCCAATCGGGTCAATATGTCATAAAGCATTTGAATCTGAAATGGAGGAGGAACATAGACATTTACCAGTAACATTCTATTATAGTACACATCGATTACCATTGCCACATATCGTCCATTAGGATCAGTTATTATTTGGTGTATGTTACATGGAATTGATTTGCTAACCAATACAGACACTCCCCTAGCAAATGTAGAGTATGTGGAGTGGAAAGCTTTTTGTATCCATGGTTTGCGGAGAGACATCACCTTACCACCGTCCAAGTGAGTCTCTTGTAAGAAAACTATGTGTGGTTTTGCTTGCTTTAGGTATTGGAACACCGAGGCCCTCTTAAATTGATTTAGGCCTCTGACGTTCCAAGACACTATGCTCAGATTATCCGTCCCTGCCATTGTCGTGATAGTAATATATGTTGCTTCCTTTTACAGGAACACTTTCCCATTTATGCCTTTTGTATCGATAAATTTTGAATTCCAGACTACTCATGCCCACCTGAGCTGTGACAAGTTTTCTAAACCTTCCCCCCCCTGCTATTATACCAGTGAACAACCCCAACCGAACATAAAAAAGTCTGGCATGTAGCTTTATCCCAAAAAACGAAAAATCAAAAAGTAACGTAGACGTCTGCCGCATCTGGCGAAAGTCTGACAGCTCTTCAGGTGTAATATTCGTCCTTCTTCAAGGTGCTCCGGGCAAGATGATTCTTGGAGCACGTAGATTGCAAGGGGGCTTGTGAGGACTCAGATGACAGGGGGGCCCTAGCAATAGTCCCCTCCCCCTTTTTAGAGGAAAACAGCCAAAAATATGGAATAGCAAAAGATAAAAATATGTAAAAATAGAGAAATTTGAATAGAGAAAAAAAAAAGGGAAAAAAAAGAAATAAGTTTTCTTGTAATATGTAAAAATAAAAATTTATATAGAAATATAAAGCATTTTTCCATTGAGACGGAGGTCTTCCGGACAAATTATGGTTAGTGATTCCAATAGATCACAGAGACTGAGGTTTAGGATATACTCGAGCTTCTTGGCCCTAAATTGATATGTCATCTCCTTCCGATAGTGATATTGATTTCAGGGGCAGTCTTGAGGTCACCATTTTCCATCTGTAGGATTCATCCTCCTGGTGCCAGGACTGGTGTACATTAAAATGGCGCTCTGCAAACTCCGACCGCTGGAATGAATGTGGCAACTTACAACCATTCCTTCAAGCAGTTCTAGCTTTAAACAACAATTCAACTGCATCAGCCTATTCCAATTGACCTTCCTCAGAACACTTGGTTTAGGAAAGTTCCTTAACCCCGCTGAAGCATGCGAATGGATGGATATCAAAGAACCTCACATTGCCTTTAAACTGAATTCTGAGCCTGCTAGGATAAAGCATACTGTATTTCACTTCCTTCTCCCTTAAGCGTTTTCTTACATCATTGAAGGAGCGACGCTGCTGCTGAGTGGCTGCAGAAAAGTCTGGGAATAGCATTATCTTGGCATTTTCAAATTTTAACTCCTTAGCCTTTCTGGATTGTGTCAGGATCATATCCCTGTCTCTGTAGTTTAAGAATCGCACCAGAAAGGGTCTGGGGAAGGCTCCCGGTGGTCTTTTTCCTGTGGGGACTCTATGTGCTCTTTCCACTACATAGGTGGGGGGTAAATCATCCAGTGAGAGGAGTTTTGCAAGGAACTCCTCAGCAAATAATGCAGGCCTGTCCCCCTCGGCTCCCTCTGGCAGGCCGACCGCCCTAACGTTCCTTCTTTGGCGGTCTTCGGCGTCGCCTGCTCTGCGCTGCAGGGAGTTTACTAGGCCACGGAGTTCCGCTAGCTGGTTGCTCTGGGTGTGAGATGTGTCTTCTACCCCGGAAACCCTGTCCTCCACTGTGGTCAGCCGACCTCTGATTTTGTCCAGATCATGTCTAATTAGTGTGCATTCTGAAGATAGGTGGTCAATTCTCCCCATTAATTCAGACTTACTAGCGCTGATGGCATCCAGGATCGGTCTGGTGATCGCTTCCGTATCCACCGCCACAGCATGCTCCTCCGATTCCTCTGTGTCAGCCAGCAGCTCCTCTGTGCTTTCTTTCTGCGCCATCATGGAGGGAGAATGCAGGGCGCCCTGTGCAGGCTTCCGGGAAGACAAGATGGCGGGGGCGGAGCCTCTGTCCGTCCCCTTAGCAGAGCGAGTCTTGCGCTGGTCATTGTGACCCTTCTGCTGCATTTTGGAGGCCGCGGAAGGCATCTTTGTGATCCTCTCACCTTCCCCCAGTAGACTGTGAAGTTTTAAAACGGATCAGACTGCTCCAAAATTGCGGATGAGTCTCAGGATGGACGGAGCTCTGAAGAAAACCGAGCTGCCTCGCTCACATCCGGCCACGCCCCCCCAACTAGCGTTTTCAAAAGGGGTTATCAATCGCAGTTTCCATATTTTTATCAATACAAGCGTCCTTTAACCTTGGTTCACACTATTTCATAACGTGGTCACAGCAGCCCATTCATTTGAATTGGCTGCTATACTAGCGAGAAACACAGGTAAAGAAGTCCCAGAACTGTTTTTAAAATGTGCTGCACAGAACTGAATAGTGCAGTGTATTCCAATGCATAGGGTGCCATTAAGAATAAATGAGACCCCTGTACATCTTCTTAAAGTGATACTAAAGTCTCAGTTTTTTTTTTCTTTGTTTAAAAATAACAAACCTGTTATGCTTACCTGCTCTGTGCAGTGGTTTTGCACAGAGCAACCTAGATTTTCTTCTCGGGTCCCTCGCCATTGCTTCTGGCCCCTCCCCCCCTTCCGAGTGCCCCCACAGCAAACCGCTTGCTATGAGGGCACCTGAGCCGCTGCTCTGTGTCTTTCAGACACGGAGCCACAGTTTTGCCCCGCCCCCTCTCCTCATTGGCTCACCAACTTTGACTGACTATAAACTTCCCACGCCTAGTAGCCAGCTCCCATGACTACTTGTCTTTGCAGCTTTAAGTGAAACTCAAGTGCTGTGAAGTTTCTTCAAGACTGTCCATAGTTTCCTTTTTCCCTGGTCCCATCTTGTTATCTGCAATAAAGTAGACTTCCACCTAAATTTTAAAAGAAATATCGCATGAGCAGTGGTAGGAGATGCATTTGGATGATTATTTTGGCAATTTCCAGTTGGGTGTGACTTTTTTTTTTTCTTTTCATACTGCTTACCCCATCACAAACACTACAAGCAATTTAACAACACAAATTGGGCTGCCTCTTGTTCAGTAAATTCTAGGTGACATGTTTACAGTGTATTAGTGACTAGGAATGAGTTCAGGCCATGTTCAGATCCTATTCTGGACCCTCCTGATCTGTTACTGCATAAGTCCAATCAAAAGTGGTCACGGAATTCCCTGTCCCAGAGCTGCACATATACAAAGGACATGTATGTAAACTTGTGTGAAGTCAAACAGAAGAGGACATGACTAAGCCGGATCAACGTCTTGTGGCTAGGACTCTACCTCACCTCACACCCCACCCCCTCCCTGGCCACCTACCTTATCCAGGGGTTCACAGTAGGGTTTCACACCGGCCTCATTTCACTACCCCACAGTACCTACGAATGTAGGAATCTTCGTTCAGCGGCCATTGACGAACAGGCCACAGATTGGCTCTTACAGACAGAAGTAGACCGAGAGTTCGTTATAGGCCCCTTCACCCAGCCCCCTTTCAGCACTTGGAGAGTCAGCCCTATTGGGCTTGTCAAGGGCAAGTTCTCAAATAAATTACGTTTGGTGTACGACCTGTCTGCGCCTCATTCTTCCCACATTCTCAGTCTCAATTCCCTGATCCCCTCCGAAGAATTCTCCCTAAAATATTCCTCCGTGGACATGGCAATCCAAGCAATCATCAAAGCAGGTACAGGCGCCTGGCTCTCCAAAGCCGACATCTCGGATGCCTTCAAGCTCCTGCCTATCCACCCATCCCTTTGGTGCTGGCATGGCATCAAGTGGAAGGAGGCATACTATTTTGTCACAAAACTGACGTTCGGTTCGAAGAGCAGCCCTTGGCTCTTCGACACATTCGCTCAGTCCCTCGCTTGGATACTCTTACACAAAGCTCAGTGCCAAGAAGTCATCCACTACCTGGACGACTTCCTACTAATAGAACCACCCAGCAGGCCCCCAGGAGACCTCGACAAACTCAGAGTTGTATTCGGAAATCTCAATGTTCCTATCGCCGAGCACAAAGTCGAGGGCCCAGCACACATCACCTTTCTCGGGGTCAACTTAGACACCTGCACCATGCAGGCCAGTCTCCCCCTCGACAAACTAACCCGCATTAGGGCGGTCCTTCACAAATTCACCCACACTAGGGGGTGTACCAAAAAGCAGTTGCAATCTCTCCTGGCAATGCTTAATTTCGCCATGCGAATTATTCCACAAGGCCGCACCTTCGTGTCACGTCTGCTGAGATTCCTGTCAGAAACACAAGACCCCGATCAGATCCTAAATCTAGACTCTGCAGCAATAGCAGACCTATCTATGTGGGAGGAATTCCTGTCCGCCTGGAATGGCATATCCCTATTTATACCCATGGTTTCGGCCCTTTCACCCCAGGTGGTGACAGATGCTGCAGCTTCTACAGGCTTCGCGGCAATTTTTGGCCACCAATGGTTTTCAGGACCCTGGCTTTAACAGATACTGTTTATACCCGACTTTACCCGAACATCCTCCCTCTTCAAGCTCTATCCCATAGTGGCAGCCGCACAGCTCTGGGGTCACCATTGGACAGGGCAAACTGTGGCCTTCACCACCGACAATCAGGCCACGGCAGACATTGTCAACAAAGGCAGGTCCAAGTCCCTATCAGTCATGTCCTTCCTGCGCAGATTGGTACAACTGTCTTTACAACATCAGTTTAACATCCACTGTTCATTTATTCCAGGCAAATACAATTTAGCTGCTGACGCACTGTCACATTTTAATTTACACCTCCTTTTTTAAACAGGTTCCCGGAGCCGATCCAGTGTCGGCCCCTATCCCTGTCTGGTCACAGCTGACCCTGGACTAGTACAACATTTACAAGGAGCAACGCAGCTCATCAATCACTCACTCTCTCATAACACACTCAAAGCCTACCAGACAGCTTGGAAGGCGTTCAATAAATTCCTGGCACCCTGCCGCAAAGGAACAACAGATGTCAAGCAAGTACTGGCCTTCATTTCATATTGCCACACTCAGCTGGTCTTATCTTATAACACCATACGGCTATATCTAGCAGGCATACAACATTTCTTGACTCTTCAAGACCCCGCAAAGTCTTCACTTTTCTCATCCCACGCTATCCGAGCCATCCTACGTGGCATTCAGAAACACCAATCAGTGATCAGTACCAAACGCTTACCCATTACGGGGCCCATCTTTAGGGACATGTCGACCATCCTGACTACCTCTCCATTTGGTCTTCTCCCCAGTACGGTCCTACAAGCAGTCATATATTTGGCCTACTACGGGTTCTTGCAATCTGGCGAGTTCACCTGTAACAATCCCGCAGGCCAGGTACTACGCAGACGGCACTTGGTTCGCTACCAAGACCATTTCGTTCTTAACCTCGAGGTTTCTATGACCCAGCAAACAGGCTCTGGAGTGGACATTCACCTTTACAAAACCAATAACAGCTGGTGTCCAGTCACCGTACTCAACCGTCTTCTGTCACTCCTGCCGGAACAGCCGGACATCAGTCCTCTTCTACCATTCCCAGTCAAACCCTTAAGCGCCTGTCAGTTTGTGAAACACATAAGGATACTTCTCCGCAACCTTCACCTTAACCCTAGTCAGTATTCCGGACACTCCTTTCGTATCGGAGCAGCCTCCGCAGCATCCCGCCACGGGGTCCCAGACCACGTCATTAAAAGACTAGGCAGGTGAAAGTCAGCCTGCTTTGCCCGGTATATTCCTAATCCTCAAGTAGAGATGGCACAGGCATTTTCAAAATTGGCCTAATGAATAACTGAAAACAAATAAAATATTATACCCCTACCTGAATGTTTTTGCCCCCTTATTTTGGCATACCGTCCATCAGACCAAGGCACACTTTCAGTTCCATTTCATATGGTAAGTCCACACTCCCAGGTCTATTTCCGATGGTAAGTCCTATGTTAACTATAAATGTTATCTATGTCCATATCGGACATAGGGCTCCAACCATAAGTAGGAAGGCCAGTATGGTGGCCTGAATTTATGGGAGGAGCCCGGGGGGTATTTAAGCAGCTCGCTCACCTGTGGTGCTTGTCGGTTTCCTGTGCGCGATACCCACCCTCCCATCCCCATTTCAAGGCATTTCTCAACTATTCATTTCTCTTTACAGAATAATCATTTCTTAAACCAGGGTATGCCACCTTATTTTGGCATACCGTCCATCAGACCAAGGCACACTTTCTGGTCCATTTCATATGGTAAGTCCACACTCCCAGGTCTATTTCCGATGGTAAGTCCTATGTTAACTATAAATGTTATCTATGTCCATATTGGACATAGGGCTCCAACCATAAATATATATAAATATATATATATATATATATATATATATATATATATATATATATATATATTATAATGTGGGCAAATGCTGACATTGCATTGCTGGAGCACTTTGCAAGGTAAGCATGCCATAATGTGCAAATAGGCTGTGCATACGTGCACATTAGGACAAAAGTTCATAAATTCTGCGCTTTATGGCTCTTCTGACTGCCTACCCACAAATTTACAAAAAAAATAAAATAAAAAAAAACCTGTAAGGCAATTGTATAATGTGCTAGTATGCATCGCATAGTAGCATATTATGGAATACTTGCCTTAGAACAAAGCCCTCCCGCGGCGCCAGGTCACTGCTGAGAGGGCTGACATCTTCCCCCAATCTTTCTTCCTTGGTTCCGGCATGAAGCTCTGAAGTAGCGCATGTGCGGTGATGTCACTGGCTGCATGCAGGATGAATATCTCCTAAATGGTGCAAGTTCAGGAGATATTCATTTTACCTACACGGAAGTCTTATTATAGGCTTACCAGTAGGTAAAAATAACAAAGCGGGCTTTACTATCGCTTTAACTTGCCATATCCTTTGGTAGGCATTCTGTTTGCCAAAATGTACCCATTGAAGTCAATTGGACTGTGCCAAAACTGTTTGCCACAGTTGCTACACAGATTTTCAACGTAAAATCCCCCTCAAAAGGCATTCAGGAGATGGCAAATCGCCTGCAAATTGTCACTCCGCTGTCTCTGAAAAAAGCAGTCTAACCATGGATTGCATTTCAGGGGGAGTTGGTAAAGTCCACCGACCATGTGAAAGAGGCCTAAAACCTGTAAAAACTTTGGCCTTGCAATGAGAAGAATTGGCTCATTAGAGAAAGCTGATATTGGTAAAAGAGATGAAAAGAAAAGGGGCAGCAGAGACTAAGATAGAATGATAGTTTTGCTGAAGATTTGATCATGAATTTGTGGAGACTCGAGGCTCAGGTCTGACATGCTGAAGTCCATGAAGTCACCTCCACCTCCATTTAGAGAAGTTATGTGGCTCCCTATTTGGCTTTGCTTGAGGCTGAAAGTCAGAGACAGCTGGTGCCCTTAACTGCCTGACTTCACATACTGCACACTAGAAGAAAAAAACAGATCAGTTTACATCAGCTTCCCATCAGGTTATTATTGGTTTTACATTTAGTTTTTTTAAATCCACTACCAATGCAAAAATGGACAGTTTGTCTATGTACATCCGTTTTTTTCGTCCGTTCCGTTTTAGGGCTTTGATCCATTCTAAAAACGGATGTGGATGGAAGTGGATGTAAATGCATGATCATCCATTTACATCTGTTTTTCCATTGAGATGCATTAATGTCTGTGTTTTATCTGTCAATGGATGGATGAAAAACTGACAAAATGGAACGCCCATTTGAAAGAGGCCAAAGGGGAATGATGTGTGACAAGGTTAAGCAGTTGACAGATCAACAACTGTCAAACTTCAGATGACCTCTGCCTCAGTGGCAGCAGTTCTCATAATTCTATCCTGACATAAGCCCAACTGAACTTTCAGTTTAAATCCGCTAAATACATCCCAGGTGCAATAAAACAAATGGTCTGCAAAGTTTTACAGTTTGTTTTCATTTTAAGGGCCACCTTACACTGTAACGCAGAGTGGCAGGAGAGATTCACCGCTTTGGTCACTCCGTGGTGCCGGCTGTGCAAGGGGGCCGTGTGGGGTGCGGTTCAGTGCATTACACAGCTCTCTTTTATTTCATTTGTAGCGGTACCCCCGTAAGGGCTGCTGATTTGGTTACTTAGCAATCCACCAATCACCCTGCTGCCATCCTCCTCACGATCAATTAACTCAAAGAACAGTCAGTTTCATGGTTTTGTCATATTTATTGTGAGATACTACTTGAACTTGGAAAAAGGGTGACATGAGATGCCCATAGCATTTAACACATTGCACGTTGTATGTAGTTATTCAGTGGCCGTGGCCTTGCACTACTTGCACCTCAGTTTCTTTCATTTGAATAACTCTTCTGCAGACTATTACTTCTACTTTCCTTGTACAAATCCTTACTGCAAAACATTCTATTTCTTCACTTCCATTTGAACAAAGAAGAATCACTCTGAATAATTCCTCCTTGTAGACCATGATGGGATTGTCCATGCGAATCAAAGAGCCAGAAGCGCACACTGCTTCTCTCCGATGACCCAGAGAATCAGACAGCCACACAGTCTTTGGAAGGCACTACCATTGTGCTAACCAGGCCAGAGATGACTCGATATCTCCACACGACGTCCTGACATATGGCAATGAGCGGACCACTGCTTTCAGCCGGTCCCGGACTATCAACGCTGCGTTCCCCGGCCACAGCATTCTGCACTGACCTTTCTCTAGGAGGATGATAGTTCTGTGTCCCCGGTCACAGAATGCTGCTCTACTCTCCTCCGCTACATCTTCCTTCCAGATCTCCTCCAGTATGCAAGTCCTGTGTTCCCCGGTCACAGCAGCTTGATACTTCTTTAAGGATGAAGATCTTTATCTTAAGCTCCCTCCTAGCGGTTCCTCCACCCTTCCTCCACGCACGACGCATCCCTATGTGGGGACGCCCTGAACAGCAACTCAGTACTCCATTATCTGTTCCTACTTTCCAGAACACCTCCCTGGAAGCATGTGACCCCAGCTTATATGGGAGGCCTGCCACCTGCCAATACTGAAAGATAATTGGTCAAGGCTCCTCACATGAGCTGCCTGCCACTCAGATCTCAAGCCCAACCTCTCTTCCAGAACCATCCATCTGAAAGCAGGGGAGGCATCTCTGAGTCAGAGCGCAGGTGGCCACACCCCTCACTACACTGGACACTCCCAGTCCCAAATCACAACAACCAGGCCCAGCCCTGGCTAAATTTACCTGCATCTAAGCTCTGTGCTTAGAAAATCCTACTCTAGCACCTACTTTTAGGTAGAGGGTGCTACATATTTTTTTATGTTTTGTAGAAGCTTTATTTGAAGTGTACAAAACATGAACTTCATTCATTGCAATGTCTGGAAGTGCAATGAGCTGCCCAACATTGCAGTGAGATTAGGGACCTGCACTGCGATAAAATGCAGATAGGCTAGGCTGAGTTGCAGTGTGAATGGGGGCACATTGGAAAAAACTTTCCTGTGTGTCCCTGTGGTAAAATATCTGTCACTGCACATAGTGTGAATTGGCCCTTAAGCAGCCACAGCTTCTAAGTAGAAAAGCCAGTCCCTGCCGGCGGCTGCAGAGGTGGACACATGCTCATTGTGCAAAAGACACTTCCCCCCATTAATCCGGACCTATAGCTCCACAATCAGAAAACCCATGCTCCTCTCTGATTGAAAAGCTCTAGTGCTGACTCAGCAGGGATCATGTCAGACCTTTGCAAAGAGATCACTTCTTCTCTACTAAAAGCAAGGGTCTCACTTTGCAGCATGCTGACAGCTGATAGTAACAATTCAATTAGGCTTTAAATCTGTCCTGGAAATGATGATCAATGGATCTCCATGATAAAGGCATTCAGAGGGGAAGCCGATCGCACAGAATCCCAGCAGGACCCTGAAGATTGTGGCTATCACTGTAGTAGCATTAACTACTACAGTGGCTGGACTTTAAGGAGGAAGAGGAGGTCTTAAGATTTCAACTAAACCCCCCCTCCCCCTGTATCCTTTGGCAGTTCAATAAAGCTTCAGGCCTGTGAATATTTTTTTCCCTCCCCTACCCCCATCACACCCGTTGCTCATTGGAATGCTATTTGACAGTATATGACTTGAAATTTTGTGACGTTTTTGAAGTAATGCTTTTCAGGGTAATGCGGCGTCATGCATGATGTGATGTTTCGGGGTACTATTACTCTGCGCAACACATCAGGCATCATACCGCAGGATGAATGTAATTTATTTGTATGCTTGGAACTGTATTGTTATGTGGTGTATTTATGCACTACGTCGCAGTACAGAGTAGAATGTACCCTGTTGAAGTATTTGTTTTTTGTATATTTTCTTGCAAAATAATGTATACATTTTCAACAAAAAGTGGCAGTCAGCTTCTCCAGTGGCCTCTTGGGTATGAGATTTACATACTGCCAAGCTGGACCACCATACTTGGAATTTGCCTTTTTTCTTTTTTATATTATTTTTATTAAGTATTTCACATTTAAAAATGGCAACAAATTGGTGAATACAATAGGAATCACCTTAAGTTGGCCACGCAGGGCCGTATAACAATAAGATGTAGGTATCCTAACAAAAAACAAATACCTCCCATCTACCCAGTAAAACCCTTCCCACCCCGTTTCTTCCAACTCCGAAACTTGTCTCCCTTCCAACCATGAAGCCCTGAAGGGTTGGAGCAATGAAGCGGTATAATTCAGTTTTCATAGCAAACGTATAGTAGCTGGATGGACTCTCAGCCCATCCAGGTCTGTAGGTATCTCATAAATGGATTCAAAACCTAATATAATAATCTCTGAGACCATGAAAGTAAAGGACTCTAATGTTAATGCCATCTATTGATCAGTTTTATCCAAGCCCTTGTCCTGCCTGATGTATAAGAATAAATTTGCAGGTAATTCCCAGTCCCCGCCCAAAAACTACTAATTTTAAATACAAAGTTATTTCAGCTTGAGTCTGAGTGGCTGAGCTGGCTTTAAATGTGCATAAGAATGATAATATTGGCGAATTTAATTTATTTACATTGTGTTTTTTAAATGTAGCACCCTCTACCTAAAGGTAGGTGCTAGAGTAGTATTTTTCTAGCTCAGGGCCCAAGTGCAGGTAAATTTAGCCAGGTCTGTGCTTTAGGCTGGGCCTGGTTATTGTTATTTCGGACTGGGAGTGATCAGTGTAGGTGGGGGGGGGGGGGGGGGGGGGGTGACCACCTGCACTCTGACTCAGGGATGCCTCCCCTGCTTTCAGAGGGATGATTCTGGAAGAGAGGTTGGACTTAAGATCTGAGTGACAGGCAGCTCATGTGAGGAGCCCTGACCAATCATTAACTTGCGTTGGCAGGGGGCAGGCCTCTCATATAAACTGGGGTCACATGCTTCTAGGGAGGAGTCTGGAGATACAGGAAAGACAGCATGGAGTAGTGAGGTGCTGTTCTGGGCATCCCCATGCGGGGATGCGCCATGCGTGGAGGAGGGATGGAGGAACCATTGGGAAGGAGCTAAAGATAAGGATCTTCATCTCTAAGGAGGCATCAAGCTGCTGTGACCGGGGAACACAGGACTTGGATGTAAAGAGGATCAAGCAGAGGAAGTAGCAGTCAAGCGGGGACACAGAGCTGTTCTGGAGGTATAGGTCAGTGTAACAGAAGAAGAGAAGCTGTTCAGAGCAGTGTAGAATGCTGTGGCCAGGGAACGCAGCATTAATAGTCATGGACTGGCTGAAAGCAGTAGTCCACCCTATACCAAGTGTCAGGTCGTCGTGTGGAGGTACCAAGTCTTCGCCGGCCTGGTTAGCACATTGGTAGGGCCTTCCAAAGACTGTGTGGATGTCTAACTCTCTGGATATTGGGAAGAAGCTGTGTGCACTTCTGGCCTTTTGAGTCGTATGGAAAATCCTATAATGGTCCATAAATGAGGAATTATTCAGAGTGATTCTTTATTCAAGTGGAAGTGAAGAAATAGGACATTAATGTGTTCTTTGCAGTGTTTGCACAGAGAAAGAGGAAGTAATAGTCTGCAGAAGAGTGATAAAACTAAAAGAGATTGGGCAGGAGGGAGTGTATCTAGTGTTCTTGCAAGGCCACAGCCACTGAATAACTATTTACAACATGCAATGCATCAAATGAGAAAGGCATCTCAGGTTATCCTTTACCCATCCAAGTTAAATCCTGCAAATAAATACAACAGAAAACCCACGATTGACTGTTCTCTTGCTTATGGGTTATGGGGAGCATGGCAGCGGGGTGATTGGCGGATTGCTATAACCAAATCAGCAGCCCTTACGGGGGTACCGCTACATAAATAAAAGCAATGTAAATAAGCCACAACCAAAAGAATTTATCCAAAAAAAATAAAATAATAATAAAAATGTTAAATACATTTTAGTGTGTTTTTTTTTATTATTATGTTCAGACCATCCTGTTTACGATCCCATACATCCATACATGTGTTTATAGGATATGTGACACATATAAATGCATGTAATGATTAATTGTATAATTCACACTATGCATTTGGCTGTGTTTAGAGAAAATAGAGTTCTGTGCATGCAAAAACAGATTAGATACTCTGAATGCTCCTAAACGCATGTAAATGCAAGTACGATTAAACACAGGAAAAGTTGATCTGGGAAGCATAAACCAGAACTACACTCATCTCCACTCCCGCAATGTCATGTCCATGAGCTCCCTGCTGGCATGGACATCTTTGGTCAGTCTTCTTCTGGGTTTCGATTGGCATCCATTTTGATTGGCTGCGCCAAGATGGCGCCACTCCTGCATATGCGTGGGAATTCATTTATCTCGGCAGATGTGGAAATTGTACACTGAGCTGCGCATGCATAGTTCAATGTACAGTGCAAAAAGGCAGGCAACAATATCTTAGTGCAAAAAGGACACGAATGAAGGGATTCAGGTGAGTAAAATGGGGGGGCTAGGGGGCCGGTGAATGCCAGGTGTTTTTTCACCTTAATGCATAGGATGCATTAAGGTGAAAAAACACGAACCTTTACAACCCCTTTAACATGCATTCATGTAATTTTGCATGATCTTTAGACCTGTGTCTAAACCCGCTGCTCCTCTAAAAAGCGATCCATGTTCAGAATGTTCTTCAGGGGCAATTGACAGTGAGTGAAGTGGTAATGTGGCACTTGTTTTAACCCCATTATTGCCGAACAAACAAGCGGCAACTGCGTGCATTGCAAGACATCACAACTACGACATGTGAATACCCCGTTTGCTGCCATTGCAGCGTAAAGCGGGAACTATACTCACCTTGGCTCCAACGATGTGGTATCCTGCCTGCCACGGACATCTTCCAGATCTCGATCGCCGGCCGCTTTAATTGGCTGGCTGGAGACAGCGCTTTAGCCTTGCCAAATTTCTACAGTGCGCTGCGTGTGCACTGTCGGGGGCAGGCAGGTAAGTAACATTAGGGCTTCATTCACACCCATGCGTTTCTGCAAAAAGCATGAAAAAAGTCAGGACATTATTTTTTAACATGGGTTCCTACGGAACACGTTCACATCAATGCATTTTTGTGCCTCTGCGTTTTTGGAAACGATCAGGACTTTTTTAAATGCAAAACGGTTCTTTTTTTGGTTCAATAGACTTCAATGGAGAAGCTACAGAAAAGCATGTAGTGCGTTTTTAGGCTCGATTCACATCTATGCATGTTGCTTTTGAGCGTTTCTGCAGTGTTTTTTGTGGTGTGTGCTGCGTTTTTGAACAGCGTTTTTGCGGTTTTTTTTTACAGTTTTTTTTATACTGTATAGTGTAAAAAAAAAAAACGCAAAACGCGTCAAACGCTGTAAAAACGCTGTACTGATGATGGTTGAATTCTATTACATGCAAAACGCTGCATTTTGCATGAAAAAAAGTCCCTGACCCATTCCAAAAACGCAGAGGCACAAAAATGCATTGATTTGAACATGTTTCATAGGAACCCATGTTAAAAATTCCCATGCATTTCTGCAAAATGCATCAAAAAACGTGTTAGTGTGAATGGAGCCTTAGTGTGATTTTGCTGCGAATTTGCGGGTTTTAATTTGCCCAACAACAAATTTGCCCCCCCCCAAAAAGCATAAAAAAATGCAAATTGCGGCAAAATCGCAGTAAAAAAACGCGTGTTCAAAAACACAAAAAAAAAGCACTGCAATGTAATTGTCAATAAAAGCCTTTTGACACTTATGGAATCCTTGTAATTAAACTTCAGTATACCGTAGTAACATCTGACAAAAAGATCTAAAAACATTGAGGCAGAAAACTGTGAAAATTAATATTTGTGTCATTCTCAAAACTTTTGGCCACGGCTGTACTCTGTGCATGACAATTGGATTTGCTCTGAGATCTGCTTAGCTGGTCTGCCTGCAGGTCACATGACTGAAAAGTGTAGTCAGCTGAGTATTGTTGACATATAGAGCAGAGACATGATGCTGCGTGGAGGGAGTCTCCTTGCTGCTGGGCTCCTGAGAGTCCCCTATAGCTATACACAGCTATGCAGGCCGGTGTCCCTGTGTGCGTCTCCTCAGTCTGGGATGGCAGATGACAGATTACACATCACAGTGCAGGGGCTCAGCCCCAGACAGCAGGTGACACTGAGAGCTCTAGTGACGGATGAGCAGGGTCGCCTGTTTGACTCCTGTGCCCACTATGAGGCTGATAGCTCTGGCACTGTGGATCTGCAAAGGGACGCCTCCCTCGGAGGGGACTACACAGGGGTGCTGCCTATGGGGCTGCTCTGGAGCCTGTCCCCCTCCATCATGGAGAAACCCTTCCAGAGACTGGAGAAGAGAAGTGTCATGAAATCCCCCATGATCACAGAGCTGTTGGTGCACAAGGGGCACACCCACCCCAAAGCTATACCGGGGCAGGTGGCAGCTAGGACCAAAATCGAAAGACTGTTCTATGCCCCTGGAGTGCGAAGAATCCGACTGAGAGAAGGGGCAGTTCGCGGCAGCCTGTTTTTACCTCCAGGTAATAATATTTATTGGTGGGCAAGTCACTAAAGCATGATGTACTTTTATTACTCTGTGTTGTGTGTTAACTTGAAAATGCTTCCAATTTACGAAAGGAATTAAAAAGAACTGTCTGCAGGCAAAATTATTTAAACTCCCTTCCGGACCGCCCACCGTGGATAGACGTTGCTACTGTGACATTAAATACCATTGTTATAGCAGCAGATAGCTGCCATAACCCCCGGTATATTTTTATTCATGGCGGGTAGTCCACTTTGAGATAGAAGTGGTCTCCACGGCGGATTCGCCACAAGATCACTTTTATAGGCGGTGGGAGAGGTGCACCCCCCCTTTCCGCCACGTCCCGGGCGTCTCTGCTGCTTACTGGAGCCCTTGCAAGCGGCGGAGACGATCTGGTCCTGTGTTCTGATGGGCAGGAAGTCGAGTGAGGGCATGATGGCCCCCACTTGACTCTATGCCCTTGGAGGACTGGAGCGACTCCTGCCCTCCAGCCTTAAAGGGACATTTTTTTTTTTTTTTAAAGAAAAAAGACTTTAAAAAAAAGTTTATTTCTTTTAAGTGTAAATGTAGAAGGAAAGAGAGATCCCCTATGTGGTGGACTTTTAAGGCACGCTAATTTTTACAAAAGATTTTTAGTTGAATATTGTGATAATTTCAAAAAAGATTTATTTAGAAAATATGTAGAAAAGTATGTAAATAAAAACATGGAATGTTTTGACACATCTGCAATTTTTTTTACCATCAATACAGAATTATACAATACAGTTTATGATTTCTTGCACCAGACACGTTTCAGAGCACTAGGTGGTCTCCTTCCTCAGGGGTATAAGCAAGAAGAAATCATATTTAGGTGTTGTAACAGTATGATTAACATTCCTAAAATTGCATCTTTAACAACATGGGAGAGTCTATATGCCTCTTAATTTTCCATTCAAGAGACCCCCAATGGCGTAACTGTGTGCAGACCTAGGAAGAAGCCCGCCGTTGACCCAAATGCCCCCTCCTCCGACAAGGGAGGGATAACCAAGCAGGGTTGCAGGGGAGGCCCGAAGACACACTGGGGTCAGGAAAAGGGGAAACCCTGTTGATGGTAGAGTGGTTTCTACATAGAGCAGGGCATCCCTTCCACTTAATGGCTGGATGTTGAGGCGAGCGGTCACAACAAAGGTCTGCCCAAGAGCCACGACTACACACTTTTTCATCTGCTCTATGTAGAAACCACTCTACCATCAACAGGGTTTCCCCTTTTCCTGACCCCAGTGTGTCTTCGGGCCTCCCCTGCACCCCTGCTTGGTTATCCCTCCCTTGTCAGAGGAGGGGGCATTTGGGTCAACGGCGGGCTTCTTCCTGGGTCTGCACACGGTTTCGCCATTGGAGGTCTCTTGAATGGAAAATTAAGAGGCATATACACTAGAGGTTGACCGATATGGGTTTTTCTCTGGCCGATATTTAGAAATCGCGGTGGCCGATGGCTGATATATGATGCCGATTTTTTTGGGCCGATATATTTGGCCGATTGTTTTTTTTCTTTTTTCGCTTCATCTCATAAAATCTAACAGTTAGACCCCTTTCACACTGGGGCGTTTTTCAGGCGCTTTTGGGCTAAAAATAGCGCCTGTAAAGTGCCTGCAAAACGGCTCCCCATGCGGCGATGCGCTGGCAGGATGTAAAAAAAAAAGTCCTGCAAACGGCATCTTTGGAGCGGCGTATACCGCTGCTCCGCCACTCCTGGCCATTGAAATGAATGCGCACCGCCGTCGAAGCGCCTGCAAAGCGTTTCTGCAGCGGCGCTTCAGGGGCGCATTTAACCCCTTCCTCAGCCGCTACCTGGGTTATAAGCGCCTCGCTAGCAGCCGAATAGCGCCTCTAAAATGACGGTAAAGCGCCGCTAAAACTAGCAGCGTTTTAACCGTCAACGCATGCCCGCTCCAGTGTGAAAGCAGCCTTAAGTAATAAGTGATACAGAAATTTTTTTACATTTAAACATTTATTAAACAAAACAAACCTCCAATCAGTTCACTTGTATGTATAATTTAGATAACAAAAAAAAAACTATCTTAAATATTAAATACACAAAAACGGGTAATCAAAACTTTTGGACGAAAAAAAATGGGCTAATTTTACTGCTTAGTTTTTTTTTTAATTCATTAGTGTATTTAAAAAAAAAATGCATTTGAAAGACCGCTGCGCAAATACCGTGTGACATAAAATATTGCAACAACCACCATTTTATTCCCTAGGGTCTCTGCTAAAAAGAAAATATATATAATGTTTGGGGGTTCTAAGTGATTTTCTAGCAGAAAATACAGGATTTTTACCTGTAAGCAACAAGTGTCAGAAAAGATTTAGTCTTTAAATGGTTAAACTGAGAACTTCTACACATGGAGTTCAGCTCATTGAAAAAATGAACCTGAAGAGATACAATGTTTCTTGTTATCAGATTTGGCAGGCTGCCCAGAGGAGAGAATCCTCACCACAAAAAACTTTAGGCAACTTGCATTGACTTCTTTTACAGAAGTCATTTGCAAGTCACGCTGAAGTTATAATCGGCCTTTTTTATCAGCACAATCGGCCGATGCCGATTAAGTAAAAAACCCCAAATATCGGCCGGCCGATATATCGGTCGACCTCTAATATACACTCTCGCATGTTTTTAAAGATGCAATCTTCGGAATGCTAACCATACTGTTACAACACCTAAATATGATTTCTTCTTGCTTATACCCCTGAGGAAGGAGACCACCTAGTGCTCCGAAACGCGTTGGGTGCAAGAAATCATATACTGTATTGTGTAATTCTGTATTGATGGTGAAAAATTGCAGATGTGTCAAAACATTCCATGTTTTTATTTACAAACTTTTCTACATATTTTCTAAATAAATATTTTTTGAAATTATCACAATATTCAACTAAAAATTAGCGTGCCTTAAAAGTCCACCACATAGGGGATCTCGCTTTTCTTCTTCTCTAAATACTGGATGTGGCACCACCCACTGCTCAACATCACTGGCCTAACAATTTCTTCTTAAGTGTAAATGTAAGGTACGAGGTCTTTTTCACCCCAGATCTCACATTAAAGAGGTCCTGTCATGCTTTTTTTCTATTACAAGAGATGTTTACATTCCTTGTAATAGGAATAAAGATGATGCAAACATTTTTTTTTAAAGAGACAGTGTCAAAATAAAGTAAAATAAATAATATTTATTAAAAAATTTAAAGCGCCCCGTCCCTCCGTGCTTGCGTGCAGAAGCGAACGCATATGTAAGTCGCGCCCACATATGTAAATGGTGTTCAAACCACACATGTGAGGTATCACCGCAATCGTTAGAGTGAGAGCAATAATTCTAGCACCTCCTCTGTAACTCAAAACTGGTAACCTGTAGAAATTTTTAAACGTTGCCTATGGAGATTTTGAGGGGTGAAAGTTTGTCGCCATTCTACGAGCGGGTGCAATTTTCAAGCATGACATGTTGGGTATCAATTTACTCATTGTAACATTATCTTTCACAATATAGAAAATTGGGATAACTTTACTGTTTTCTTATTTTTTTATTCAAAAAAGTGTATTTTTTCCAAATAATTTGTGTTTGTAAGACCGCTGCGCAAATACAGTGTGACATACAGTATTGCAACAATCTCCATTTTATTCTCTAGGGTGTCTGAAAAAAAAATGTAATGTTTGGAAGTTCTAAGTAATTTTCCAGCAAAAAAAAAAAAAAAAGATTTTACCTTGTAAACAACAAGTGTAAAAAATAGGATTGGTCCTTAAGTGCTTAGAGCAGAACTAAACCCATTGAATTAAAGTGGTTGTAAACCCCAGACATGAAATATGAACAAAGCACATCCTACTCTAGTGTGCACTTGTCTCAATTAAGAGCACTAAGTGTAATTTCTATCTTCTGCTTTGTTCCTTTGCTATCAGCATGAGCCATCCTGACGTTTTCCTGACACCAAGAGAAAAAAGGTGACAGGGTGGGACCTCCAGTTGATTGATAGCCTCAGCTCTGTTCCTGTGTGCTGTGTGGAGCGGGTTGTGTCCCTTCCCTTTAATCAGCTCTCAGAACTCTCCTCACCTCTCCAGCGATGCAAAATCTGCAAACCCCCTTGTTGCTCAATCCATGACAGCTGACATCCCAGTCCTTAATTAGTCCAGATTTGTATTAATGTATTCTGTATTCAAGCTGTATTCATGCCTGGGTTTAGCTAATGAATATGACACATTATTCCACGTTATTGATTCTATATTACATTCACAGGGGAGGGATCATTTCCTGGAGTGATTGATATGTTTGGAGATGAAGGTGGTTTGGTAGAATATCGTTCCAGTCTCCTTGCCAGTCATGGATTTGCTGCTTTGGCCCTGCCATACTTTGCTTTTGAAGACCTTCCACCAGCAATGATTGAATTTCACCTGGAGTACTTTGAAGAAGCTGCCGAATTTCTATCCCAACATCCTAAGGTAAGAAATGAACAGAACTGTATTATTAAACTATGGCTGACAGTTGAGAGCTGTCATCCCTCCGATGCAATTTAAAGAGGCTCTTATAAAACATACTGTATAAAGCAGGGGTAGACAACCTTTCAGAGGTTGAAATCTATCTGGACAACATGGAGGAAATCAAAGACCCCTGGGGGGGGGGGGGGATAATGGGAGGCGGACAAAAAAAAGCCCCCAATAGACAGAATGAAGAACACATAGTGTGTCACAGCAGTGTTCTCTGCCTTCCTTCACATCACCCCCCCCACTGCAGTGCACTCTGCCCCCCCCCCCCCCACCACAGCAGTGTCCTCTGCACCCTTCACATCACCCCCTCACTGTAGTGTACTCTGCCCCCCTACCACAGCAGTGTACTCTGCCTTCCTTCACATCACCCCCCCCCCCCAACTGTAGTGTACTCTGCCCCCCCCCCCCCCCACCACCACAGCAGTGTTCTCTGCCTTCCTTCACATCACCCCCCCACTGTAGTGTACTCTGCCCCCCACCACAGCAGTATTCTCTGCCTTCCTTCACATCACCTCCCACTGTAGTGTACTCTGCCCCCCCCGCCACAGCAGTGTTCTCTGCCTTCCTTCACATCACCCCCTCACTGTAATGTACTCTGCCCCCCCACCACAGCAGTGTCCTCTGCACCCTTCACATCACCCCCTCACTGTAGTGTACTCTGCCCCCCCACCACAGCAGTGTTCTCTGCCTTCCTTCACATCACACCCTCACTGTAGTGTACTCTGCCCCCCACCACAGCAGTGTCCTCTGCACCCTTCACATCACCCCCTCACTGTAGTGTACTCTGCCCCCCCACCACAGCAGTGTTCTCTGCCTTCCTTCACATCACCCCCCCACTGTAGTGTACTCTGCCCCCCCCCACCACCACAGCAGTGTTCTCTGCCTTCCTTCAAATCACCCTCCCACTGTAGTGTACTCTGCCCCCCCACCACAGCAGTGTCCTCTGCACCCTTCACATCACCCCCTCACTGTAGTGTACTCTGCCCCCCCACCACAGCAGTGTTCTCTGCCTTCCTTCACATCACCCCCCCCCCCCACTGTAGTGTACTCTGCCCCCCCACCACCACAGCAGTGTTCTCTGCCTTCCTTCAAATCACCCCCCACCACAGCAGTGTTCTCTGCCTTCCTTCACATCACCCCCCACTGTAGTGTACTCTGCCCCCCTTCACATCACCCCCACTGTAGTGTCCTTTGCCCCCCACAGTAATGTCCTCTGCCCCCCTTCACATCACCCCACTGTAGTGTCTTCTGCACCCACCCCCCAGCAGGGTCCCCAGCCTCTTTTACATCACCTCCCCCACTGTAGTGTCCTCTATCACCTTCCCCCCAAGTAGTGTACTCTTCTCCTCTGCCCCCCCCCCCCCGCCACAGGAGTGTTGTCCTCTGCACCCTTCACATCACCCCCTCACTGTGGTGTCCCCTGCCCACTTCCCATCACCCCCCCCCCCCGGTGTGGTATCCTCAACCCCCCCCCTCCACCACAGTAGTGTCCTGTGCCCCCTTCACAAACACACAGCACTGTGTAGGTAGCACTTTCCTACCTGACAGTGTGTGTACAGCAGAGCAGAGAGCAAGAGGCAGCACAATAATGGATGGACAGTGTTAACTTTTAATATTACCAAACTGGTGATTGGATGCTAGGACCGCCCGGCATCCTAGCAACCAATCACCTGCTGGTTAACTTGAAAGGTTACTCCCACTCCTGCCCTCTGTCCTGCTGTCTGCTCTGCTGTGAAAATGAGATCAGTGGAGGCAGCAGAGGGGAAGGATCGGCAAAGCAAGCAATGTTCACAATCCACCCCTTGGGCACGATCCCCCTGTATAAAGGGAAGGTCAAATGGCCTTCCTCTGGATCAAATGGAGTAATTTATAGGTTACATTTAAATACCATATATCTAATTTGTAAAGGCAAGTTGAACGGTTTTGGGTCAATTTTTTTTTTTTTTTAATTTACACATTTTTAAATGATTTTATTTTTCAGCTTTTTAAATAATTTTTCATTGTTATAAAATCTTTATTTTACTTTTTAAATATTTTAAACGGTACACCCATGGCATTGGTTTTGCAGAACAGAGTCTCCCTAACTGAATTTTCTTAGGGCCCAGTCTGAACAGAGCAGGTAGGGAAAAAGAGGTAAATTGTGTCTTTGGCTCATTTAACTATACAGTATTTGTAATTTGAGTTTCAGCTATTCAGCTCAAAAACAACAGGCTTTTTTAAGCAAAGCATTTTAGATGTATGTTGGGGAAAAAAAAGAAAAACATAGACAATAATATTGTAGTCCCAAGATAAGAACTAGCAAGGTTAATAGTTTTCCCTGAGATAACACAGGAAGTTCGCACAAGTCTCGACTGAATTTCTGACAAACATTAACAGGTACTGCTTATCGAGCAGTATGTAGATCTAACCGGCCCAAAGAAAGCAAATAAGTTCAAAGTTTGGGTTTACATACATTTTATCCCTGGTTCACCCTGACAGCGGGAATGAAATTGTCCGAGTTCAACTGATCTCCCACGATTTCATTCCTGCATGTCAGTCCCGACTTTGGGGGCGATTTCAGAGACATCTGTGCGGGTTTCTGCACAAATGTCAATGGAAATCGCACCCTGAAATCCCCAAAAGTAGTACAGAAACTACTTTTGGGAATCAAAAGTATTTGCGGCGCTGCACCGATTCGAACGCTGCCATTGCTGGTGGATAAGGACCCCCCTCTACTGCGCAGGCGCTGCGCCTGCGCAGTAGGATCCGGCGGAAATAGCCGAAGGGGAATAGGTGAAAATCAGCTGTACACGGCGCCTGTAAGAGGGCCCCTCGCGGGCTCGCTTTGCTCGCCACGCTTCGCTCGCCACGCTTTGCTTGCCACGCTTCGGGCACGGCCTCGCTTCGCTCGGCTCTTTTTTATTCCCCCTCTAGGTCCACTTGGATGGTGGGGAAGGAACCTGGACCCAGGGCGCAGGCGTCGTGTACAGCTGATTGTAGATTTTGCGCTTCGGCTATCTCCGGCAGCTGATAGTAGTTCGTACTGCGCAGGCGGGGGGTCCTTATCCGCCGAGGGAACTTTCTTGGCAAAACACCGGACCTCCTGTGGGGGTGGGGGGGGTCTAGAGCTGCGAGCCCTGCGCGGGGGGGGTTGCAAGTGCCAGCTGCGAGCCCCGAGGGGGTGGTGTGTGCAAGTGCCAGTGCCGCGAGCCCCGATCGATGGGGTGGGGGGGGGTGTGCGCAAGTGCCGCGACTTTTGTCCCCTGAAGTGTGGTGGGGCTGACACTTCTGGGAATATAAAAAGGAGAATACCATCCAAATAGGTCATAGGAGTTGCCACCATCCCTGATATAAAGAGAAGAAAAACTAACCCCTCAAAAGATAGGTGGGACTTTAAAGGCAACGAGGTAGTAAAAAAATTATTTTATTCATACAAATATACAAAAATACAAGTAGGAAAAGTCTAATACAGTTCATTCAAAAAACAATAGAATAATGTAAAAAATTAATATACTGATGTAAAATTCGAATGTATATTCGTGTAGTCTTCCACCTGGGCCTACGCGTTTCGGGACTGCCTATAGAGTCCCTTCATCAGGGGCAACTTGTAGGAGGAATTACACTACATAATGAGATATAAATTTGAAATAATTAGAGATCATATGTATTAAAACACATTGTCTGCATCATAGACCAATCTGTAACATCAAAAAATATACAAGAGAGATAACACACATACCCAGGTATATTCAGTACAGGAAGCTCACTGTCAAGGCCTCGGAGGAGAGTACGGACAGAGCGCCACGAGGGTCCAAAAGGAATCGGGCGTATGTCTGGCCCCGCCTTATCCACACTGGTCCCCCCGTGTGGCCCCAGAGGAGCAAGCTCAGTCGGGGCAACACTATCCCAGAGGAATCCCACTTGAAAAAGCACCAAAAGGGGGAGTGTCTGAAACAAAGAAAAAATCCCAGTGGGCTGGTATCCATCTACACATGAAAAAACCTAATAATAATAACCGCCACAGCGTGGACGCAGAGCCCCATATCCACCATGCGGATCCGCGTCCAGGCGGGGCGTGGGAGTAAAAATCCTCTGATGCGCCTAGCTTACCCTAGTACTGGTTCATACGGAATACCGTTAGGGAGAGTGGACAGAAAATCCCCAAATTCCCGAGGAGGAGCGGAGACCCCTCAATGCACAAACAGCTCCAAGAGGTCACAGAAAATACCGATTTCCCATGAGGGCAGGATCTAAAGTACAAGACAAAAGGACCTGATCATAAAAACAGAAACAGGAATGCCCTTAAAGTATTGCAATATATAGTATATATTGCATAAAGACTCAATCAAAACCAGGCGGCACAAAAAGCCTATGGCAGATTGCAGTAACACAAAGACAGAGAAAGCAAAGGGCAGCATTACCTTGTTAATCAATGGGCTGTGTCACAGTGCACCATGGAGCTCCGCTCATCAGATCCGTAGCCGCCGCCATCGAGCAGGACAATGTCACTGACTCGGCGTTCGGCGGCTTAATATGGGGTAGAGGAGGATTAGGCAGGTGCAGCGCTGATTGACGTGCGGACGCCGTGACGCCGCTCCATCCAGAGAGAGGAAGAGACGGGAGCCATGGCAACGTCATGACGCCGCTCCGTCTGGAGGAGGGAGGGGATGGGAGTCAAGGCAACCACGGAGGCGCGTCTGAATGACGACATCTTCCTGTCATTTAGGCTGTGAGGGGGGTCATGCAACCACTGCCCACCGACGCAAAAAAGTCGACCAGGCCCACAGGTGGGGAACAGCGGTGAAGCCGCTGCCCATCCACCGGGGGCGATAACCGGGCGCCAACAAAAGGCCCCCCAGGGGATAGAAATCCCGGGAGGACCCCGTGCGCCGGGCGGGACAAAGAGGGGCCAGTAAACTGTGATCTATGATACTCACCAAAGGAGACCGACAGGGAGCCTCAATAACTGACAGTATGCCTACAAATACAAGGCTACATAAAGGAACAGATGTATGCCTAAACAAGGGTGGCCTAACAGGACATAATATCAGTAGTCGGCCATACATAGAACATCGAGCACCACTGTTGGAATAAATCATGGAACAGAGTAGCAGAGAAACCACAATAACAATGGAATTTCAAAGTGGAGAGTTTATAAATCCTTCTCACACACCCCAGAAGAGAAACCCTCTAGAAAGGGTCTGTAACTGAAATGATCGTTTAGCCCGGGGGGTGAGGTGGCAGCAAGGTCCACAATCCAGCGGGCTTCCCGCTGTAGAAGGGCCTTGTTCCAATCCCCACCCCTCGGGCTAGGATAGACTCTATCCAGGATGAGAAAATAGATATTGGGAAAATTGCCATGATGTTCATTAGCCACATGTCTCCCTAAAGGAAGGTCGGGATTAGCTTTTCTCATAGCAGTAATATGACGTGAGGCTCGCAAAGAAAATTTTTTTGTTTAGTCTTGCCTACATAAAATTGTCGGCATTGGCAGACTAAAAGGTATACCACACCCTCAGTCTTACAGTTCGAGAAATGACATGGTCTATATGGGCGCCCATTTGGAAGAACGACATTCTGACTAGTATTCATAAATCTGCATATGGGACATCCCCCACAGGTGAACGTCCCAAACCTCTTGCAGGGATCACCACATGATTCACCGACAAATTCGCTGTGTACCAAATGGTCACGCAGGGAATTTGTGCGTCGGTAGGTGATTGCAGGTAATGCGGATAAATGTGGGCGTAAAGTGGGGTCAGAGTATAATAGATGCCAGTGTTTGTTGAGAATTGATTTGACAGACTCATGTTGGTTGCTAAACCTCATAATCATCCTAGTGGAAGGGTCCGTTTCTGTTTTCTTTTGATGGCTAAATAGCAATTCCCGTCGAGTTCTTTTATTTGCACGTTTGTATGCTTTTTTTAAAAGAGAACGAGAATAGCCCCTCGCAAGAAGCCTATCTCTAAGTGTGGCCGCTTCAGTTAAGTATGTATTTTGATCGGAGCAATTCCGCCTCAGCCTCAAATATTGGCTGTAGGGGATTGCGCGGAGTAATGGTTGGGGGTGAGAGCTAGAGGCATGTAAGATGGTATTGCCCGCGGTAGGTTTCCGAAAAAGGCCACTAGAGAGGGTCCCGTCTGGGTTCTTACTAATAGTGGTATCCAGGAAAGTAACATTGTTTTGACTATGAGTGACAGTGAACTTTAAATTGAAGGTATTGCGTTGCATCAGAGTGATGCACTCGTTCAATTCCTTTTCGGAGCCCTCCCACAACACCAAAATGTCGTCTATATAGCGATACCACGCCGCTATATATTGGGTGTGGGATTTGAAAGACTCGTCAGAGAGGAATGACTGCTCCCATTCCCCCAGGTACAGGTTGGCGTAGGACGGGGCACAGGAGGTCCCCATCGCGACGCCCTGTACCTGGAGGAAATGGGAGCCAAAGGAAAAGATGTTGTGGTAAAGGATGAATTCTAAGGCCATAATAATAAATTCGCATAATTTTTTATCATCTCTGTGGGTTTGAGTGATGACATGTCTGATCACGGCCAGTCCCAAGTGGTGGGGGATAGAGTTATACAGCGCCTCCACGTCAATTGCCACCAACAGGGACTGAGGTGAGACGTGTAGGCCCTCTAGAGATTGTAGCAGGTGGATAGTGTCGCGTATGAAGGCAGATTTTGGACAAACGGTTTAAGATGGGAGTCTACAAAGAGACTAAGGTGTTCAGTGATGGCCCCGTTCCCAGACACTATGGGTCTCCCTGGGGGTGTCTGACAGTTTTTATAGACTTTGGGTAGACAATAGAAGGTTGGGATTCTGGGAAACTTTATACGTAAAAATTCCCAGATATCCTGGTCGATAATTCCTTGTGAGAATGCACCATCAATCAGCGCATAAAATTGAATCTCAAATTTGGCAATATTAGCCTTGGAAATGAGTCTATACCAGTCCCGATTGGCCAGTACTTTATGGCACATGATTTTATATTGCTCATTTGACATGATTACAATATTGCCGCCCTTATCAGAGGGCTTGATGACAAGGGACTGGCATTTTTTCAAATTGTTGAGGGCAACAATTCAGAAGAAGATAAATTCCCGGTCTTTTTATGAATTTTGAATTTATTGATTTCCTATGTGACAGTGGTCACAAAGGAAATCAAGTTGGAGTTGGAGCTGAGGGGGGGAAATTTATCTGATTTATTCTTCATTTTTTTGGAGATACAGGGTGACGTGGCTGGCTCTGTGGGTTTGTCATAGAGGAGTGAGTCTAAGTCGATGGAATCAATGAGGTCAGGTGAGTCCTGTTCCTCCAGTAAGGACAACAGAACATCAAGATCCTTGTCATGTTGTGCATCAGCGGTTTCAGTTTTAATTTTAGTTTTGGAATACATGCTTTTCAACAATAACTTTCGGGCAAACAGATTTAAATCTTTAATGGTCTCGAAAATGTCGAGGTTGGAGTTCGGACAGAAACTCAGACCCCTGGATAGAAGGGATTTCTCTTCATCTGACAAAGTGTAGCTAGATAAGTTGATAATATTTCTGTCATCAACATTAACAGCACCTAACTGTGCATGTTTTAAGTTTTTGGATTGGGAGTATTGTCCTGTGGAAAAAATTGGCTTTGGCTTACCTCCACCTTAGACGTTGAATTCACGTTGGATTGAGAGAGCTGAACACCCACATGTGAAGCAGAAGCAGGGTTGCCACCAGAGGTACCCAGAGGGGGAAGAGAGCTCTCACCACGTGCACCATAGTTACCCAACGTGCCTGAGGTTGATAGGACCTTCCTTTAGGGAGACATGTGGCTAATGAACATCATGGCAATTTTCCCAATATCTATTTTCTCATCCTGGATAGAGTCCATCCTAGCCCGAGGGGTGGGGATTGGAACAAGGCCCTTCTACAGCGGGAAGCCCGCTGGATTGCGGACCTTGCTGCCACCTCACCCCCCGGGCTAAACGATCATTTCAGTTACAGACCCTTTCTAGAGGGTTTCTCTTCTGGGGTGTGTGAGAAGGATTTATAAACTCCCCACCTGTGGGCCCGGTCGCCTTTTTTGCGTCGGTGGGCGGTGGTTGCATGACCCCCCTCACAGCCTCGCTGTGGGGGGTGCCATGCAGCGATGGCTCAGGGTCCCCCCCATCCCTTTGGCATCTTTAAGTAACCAATTGTGAGCATGAGGCTTGGATTATACACGTTGACCCTGGGGGGGTTTAATGACCACTCCTGTTATTCTCGTGTCAAAAATCCTTTATTTTTCCCGCCTCTTACTTTATTTAATTCTATCTTCCCCCTCCATGATGGCCGTGATGCTGAGGCTGGCTATGTGCCCCCCATCACACTGGCGAGTGAGGAACTTGTAGAGGCTTCTCTCCCTCTCTCTTAAACACCTATCTAGAAATGACAGGAGGATGTCGTCATTCAGACGCTCCTCCGTGGTTGCCTTGACTCCCATCCCCTTCCCTCCTCCAGACGGAGCGGCGTTATGACGTTGCCATGGCTCCTGTCTCTTCCTCTCTCTGGATGGAGCGGCGTCACGGCGTCCGCACGTCAATCAGCGCTGCACCTGCCTAATCCTCCTCTACCCCATATTAAGCCGCCGAACGCCGAGTCAGTGACATTGTCCTGCTCGGCGGCGGCTACGGATCTGATGAGCGGAGCTCCATGGTGCACTGTGACACAGCCCATTGATTAACAAGGTAATGCTGCCCTTTGCTTTCTCTGTCTTTGTGTTACTGCAATCTGCCATAGGCTTTTTGTGCCGCCTGGTTTTGATTGAGTCTTTATGCAATATATACTATATATTGCAATACTTTAAGGGCATTCCTGTTTCTGTTTTTATGATCAGGTCCTTTTGTCTTGTACTTTAGATCCTGCCCTCATGGGAAATCGGTATTTTCTGTGACTTCTTGGAGCTGTTTGTGCATTGAGGGGTCTCCGCTCCTCCTCGGAATTTGGGGATTTTCTGTCCACTCTCCCTAACGGTATTCCGTATGAACCAGTACTAGGGTAAGCTAGGCGCATCAGAGGATTTTTACTCCCACGCCCTGCCTGGACGTGGATCTGCATGGTGGATATGGGACTCTGCGTCCACGCTGTGGCGGTTATTATTATTAGGTTTTTTCATGTGTAGATGGATACCAGCCCACTGGGATTTTTTCTTTGTTTCAGACACTCCCCCTTTTGGTGCTTTTTCAAGTGGGATTCCTCTGGGATAGTGTTGCCCGACTGAGCTTGCTCCTCTGGGGCCACACGGGGGGACCAGTATGGATAAGGTGGGGCCAGACATACGCCCGATTCCTTTTGGACCCTCGTGGCGCTCTGTCCGTACTCTCCTCCGAGGCCTTGACAGTGAGCTTCCTGTACTGAATATACCTGGGTATGTGTGTTATCTCTCTTGTATATTTTTTGATGTTACAGATTGGTCTATGATGCAGACAATGTGTTTAATACATATGATCTCTAATTATTTCAAATTTATATCTCATTATGTAGTGTAATTCCTCCTACAAGTTGCCCCTGATGAAGGGACTCTATAGGCAGTCCCGAAACGCGTAGGCCCAGGTGGAAGACTACACGAATATACATTCGAATTTTACATCAGTATATTCATTTTTTACATTATTCTATTGTTTTTTGAATGAACTGTATTAGACTTTTTCTACTTGTATTTTTGTATATTTGTATGAATAAAATTGTTTTTTACTACCTCGTTGCCTTTAAAGTCCCACCTATCTTTTGAGGGGTTAGTTTTTCGACACTTCTGGGAATGTCGATCTTCTAGGTTTCTGCAGCTCTTACTCTTTCTTCCTGCAGTGATGTGGAGGGTAGCAGCATCCAGTAAGAGCCACAGTAAACCCAGAAGAATGACACATTTTCAATATTCAGTATATGGGTACATGTGCAGCAGCCTCTACCACCCCTCCATGGTTGCTTTCTTTTCAGAGGGTTGTAGAGCAGTAGTTTGCAGGCATTCAGGAGACTATACAACTCTACTGTTGCCTTCTAAAGGCCAGATTTTTTTTTTTTGGCTGAATAGACATTTTGAATTACAAAGTCACAACCATGAGCTGAGTGAAACTAAACTCAAAACGACAAAAAACTTATGAGCAGGCAGATTATTCTACGCAGAAAAGACATGCAAAGTCTCGTCTGCAATAAAGAAAACCTACCTGGCCTACTTGCAATCTTGTGTGGACACGAAGCTGCATATGTGCAGTTCAGTTTACATTGCCCCATGGTCCCTGTGTGCTGGGATGACTGACTCCTGTGCATGCGCAGAAGTTACATCATCCCACACTGGACAATCAAGACGGCTGAAGATCGGCACACGTTTGCAACAAAGTAAAAAAAAAAAATTGCTTAAAGCATTTCTATAGCCAAGGGTGGCCTGTCCATTAAGGGTGCCGTGGCCACCCCCTATTCAGGCATCCAGCCCCTTTTCAGGCGCCGGACGCCTCAATTACAGCGGCGGGGTGTTTTTTTTAAACACCTGATTAGAGCCCTAGGCTCTAATAGGCTTCAAAAAAGGTGGACTCGGAGCGCAGAGCATTGTGCTCAGAGCCCACCCAGGTGTATTAAAAAAGAAAATAAATATTTGCTTTTCTAACACTGAACCGCCTCTCTGCCAATCAGGAAGCGCGGGTCTAATACCCATCACCTGATCGGCTGAAGGAACAGGCGATCCTATTGGACGCCTAGCAGAAGGGAAGAAGAGACGCACGGGAAGCATGGAGGATACAGGAGCCATCGCCTGACCCGCTGCCCGACCCACGGCTCGCCGCCGTCACCCATTGCCTGACCCTCCACCAAGATGGGGTAAGTGCCGGTCAGACGGCGAGCAGGCGAGGGGGACAGTGAAGCTGCCTATGATGGGCACAGTGGCTGCCTATGATGGGCACAGTAGCTGCATTTGATCGGGCACAGTAGCTGCATTTGATCGGGCACAGTGGCTGCATTTGATGGGCACAATGGCTACAATAATGGCACAGTGGCTGCATTTGATGGGCACAGTGAGGCTGTAATTAATGCTTTTTTTTCTGAATTTTTAAGTTTGTTTGCGCCCCCCCCCAAAAATGTTGAGCACCAGCCGCCATTGACGGTTCGTTATTTGTTAATTTATGTAAGCATGTTAATCAACGATTTAAATTATGTTCTCATTTCTTTTCCATTTGCTTTTTTCTGGTTTCTGAAGGTTCGAGGTCCTGGAGTCGGTGTAATAGGAACTGGCAAAGGAGCAGATCTTGCGCTTTCCATGATTACATTCCTACCTCAGGTGGTTGCAGCAGTAAGCATCTCGGGCTGCTGTGCCAATACCGCTGCCAGCTTATCTTACAAGGATTTAACTATCCCAGGCTTGACATACAACATGAGTCGGGTGCAAGTGTCTGAAACAGCAGTGTTTGATGTGTCTGAAGCTCTGGATGATCCTCTTAATCCAGATAACAGTCAGTGCCTCATCCCAGTAGAAAAAGCCAATGGCACATTTATGTTTGTTGTAGGTGAAAATGACTTACACTGGAAAAGTTCTGTCTATGCTCAGGCAGCCATAGATCGTCTTCAACAACAGAGCAAAAATAACTTCACCCTGCTAACATATCCTGGAGCTGGCCATCGAATTGACCCTCCATGCTCTCCATTCTGCCTGGCAGCAGTTGACCGGGTCTTGGGTGTGCCTATTCTAGGAGGCGGAGAACTTAAAGCTCACTGCCAGGCTCAGGAAGATTCCTGGCAAAAGATACAAGACTTTTTTCACTTTCACCTAAGATGAAAAAAGACAATAAAGGAGTAAAATTTTTAAATGCCAATGAAAGTGAGAAGAACCTTTTAGAAGGACATGCCGAAGCCTTTGGAGTCGGTTGTGATTTGACTGATTCTAATATTTGCACTATGACTCACAATAAGAATCTGTACTTGAATTTCCTGCCTAACAAAAACACTAATAAATCCGTTTTTGTTAACATTGTATGAAGATTTGGAACATTTCAACACACACAATGTTAAAAAGATATAGTTACATACAGTAAAACCTTGGATTGCGAGCATAATTCGTTCCAGAAACATGCTTGTAATCCAAAGCACTTGTATAGCAAAGCGAATTTCCCCATAAGAAATAATGGAAACTCAAATGATTCGTTCCACAACCATTTATTCATAAGTCCTTCAGTTTAACCACTTGCCGACCGCCTCACGCCTATATACGTGAGCAGAATGGCACGGGCAGGCAAAATCACGTACCTGGTACGTGATTGCCTTCCCGCGGGCGGGGGGTCCGATCGGACCCCCCCCCGGTGCCAGCTGCGGTCGGCATTTGGCTGGGAGAGTTGAGAGATGAGGGGGAGGCCATCCGATCGTGGCCCCCCCCTCGCGATCACTCCCAGCCAATGAGAAACATCCTCTGCCTCTGTATAGTACACAGAGGCAGAGGATGTGATGTCATCTCTCCTCGGCTCGGGAGTTTCCGTTCCGGCCCGAGGAGAGACGACATGTAAGTAAGTGCACAACACACACACACAACACAGTAGAACATGCCAGGCACACTAAACACCCCGACCCCCCCCCGATCCCCCCCCAATCACCCCCCCCCCCCCCGTCACAAACTGACACCAAGCAGGTTTTTTTTTTCTTTTTTTTTCTGATTGCTGCATAGTGTCAGTTTGTGACAGTTACAGTGTTAGGACAATTAGGGTTAGCCCCCTGTAGGTCTAGGGTACCCCCCTAACCCCCCCCTAATAAAGTTTTAACCCCTTGATCACCCCCCGTCACCAGTGTCACTAAGCGATCATTTTTCTGATCGCTGTATTAGTGACGCTGGTGACGCTAGTTAGTGAGGTAAATATTTAGGTTCGCCGTCAGCGTTTTATAGCGACAGGGACCCCCATATACTATCTAATAAATGTTTTAACCCCTTGATTGCCCCCTAGTTAACCCTTTCACCACTGATCACCGTATAACTGTTACGGGTGACGCTGGTTAGTTCGTTTATTTTTTATAGTGTCAGGGCACCCGCCGTTTATTACCGAATAAAGGTTTAGCCCCCTGATCGCCCGGCGGTGATATGCGTCGCCCCAGGCAGCGTCAGATTAGCGCCAGTACCGCTAACACCCACGCACGCACCGTACACCTCCCTTAGTGGTATAGTATCTGAACGGATCAATATCTGATCCAATCAGATCTATACTAGCGTCCCCAGCAGTTTAGGGTTCCCAAAAACGCAGTGTTAGCGGGATCAGCCCAGATACCTGCTAGCACCTGCGTTTTGCCCCTCCGCCCGGCCCAGCCCAGCCCACCCAAGTGCAGTATCGATCGATCACTGTCACTTACAGAACACTAAACGCATAACTGCAGCGTTCGCAAAGTCAGGCCTGATCCCTGCGATCGCTAACAGTTTTTTTGGTAGCGTTTTGGTGAACTGGCAAGCACCAGCGGCGTAGTACACCCCGGTCTTAGTCAAACCAGCACTGCAGTAACACTTGGTGACGTGGCGAGTCCCATAAGTGCAGTTCAAGCTGGTGAGGTGGCAAGCACAAGTAGTGTCCCGCTGCCACCAAAAAGACAAACACAGGCCCGTAGTGCCCTTCCTACTGCATTCGCCAATCCTAATTGGGAACCCACCGCTTCTGCAGCGCCCGTACTTCCCCCATTCACATCCCCAACCAAATGCAGTTGGCTGCATGAGAGGCATTTTTATGTCCTCCCGAGTACCCCTACCCAACAAACCCCCCCAAAAAGATGTGTCTGCAGCAAGCGCGGATATAGGCGTGACACCCGCTATTATTGTCCCTCCTGTCCTGACAATCCTGGTCTTTGCATTGGTGAATGTTTTGAACGCTACCATTCACTAGTTGAGTATTAGCATAGGGTACAGCATTGCACAGACTAGGCACACTTTCACAGGGTCTCCCAAGATGCCATCGCATTTTGAGAGACCCGAACCTGGAACCGGTTACAGTTATAAAAGTTACAAGTTTGCAAAAAAAACACAAACAAAAATAAAAAATAGTTGTTGTTTTATTCTCTCTCTCTATTCTCTCTCTATTGTTCTGCTCTTTTTTACTGTATTCTATTCTGCAATGTTTTATTGTTATTATGTTTTATCATGTTTGCTTTTCAGGTATGCAATTTTTTATACTTTACCGTTTACTGTGCTTTATTGTTAACCATTTTTTGGTCTTCAGGTACACCATTCACGACTTTGAGTGGTTATACAAGAATGATGCCTGCAGGTTTAGGTATCATCTTGGTATCATTCTTTTCAGCCAGCGGTCGGCTTTCATGTAAAAGCAATCCTAGCGGCTAATTAGCCTCTAGACTGCTTTTACAAGCAGTGGGAGGGAATGCCCCCCCCACCGTCTTCCGTGTTTTTCTCTGGCTCTCCTGTCTCAACAGGGAACCTGAGAATGCAGCCGGTGATTTAGCCAGCTGACCATAGAGCTGATCAGAGACCAGAGTGGCTCCAAACATCTCTATGGCCTAAGAAACCGGAAGCTTTTATGACTTAGATTTCGCCGGATGTAAACAGCGCCATTGGGAAATTGGGGAAACATTTTATCACACCGATCTTGGTGTGGTCAGATGCTTTGAGGGCAGAGGAGAGATCTAGGGTCTAATAGACCCCAATTTTTTCAAAAAAGAGTACCTGTCACTACCTATTGCTATCATAGGGGATATTTACATTCCCTGAGATAACAATAAAAATGATTAAAAAAAAAAAATAAATGAAAGGAACAGTTTAAAAATAAGATAAAAAAAAGCAAAAAAATAATAAAGAAAAAAAAAAAAAAAAAAAAGCACCCCTGTCCCCCCTGCTCTCGCGCTAAGGCGAACGCAAGCGTCGGTCTGGCGTCAAATGTAAACAGCAATTGCACCATGCATGTGAGGTATCACCGCGAAGGTCAGATCGAGGGCAGTATTTTTAGCAGTAGACCTCCTCTGTAAATCTAAAGTGGTAACCTGTAAAGGCTTTTAAAGGCTTTTAAAAATGTATTAATTTTGTTGCCACTGCACGTTTGTGCGCAATTTTAAAGCATGTCATGTTTGGTATCCATGTACTCGGCTTAAGATCATCTTTTTTATTCCATCAAACATTTGGGCAATATAGTGTGTTTTAGTGCATTAAAATTTAAAAAAGTGTGTTTTTTCCACAAAAAATGCGTTTGAAAAATTGCTGCGCAAATACCGTGTGAAAAAAAAAAATGAAACACTCACCATTTTAATCTGTAGGGCATTTGCTTTAAAAAAATATATAATGTTTGGGTGTTCAAAGTAATTTTCTTGCAAAAAAAATAATAATTTTTTCACGTAATCAAAAAGTGTCAGAAAGGGTTTTGCCTTCAAGTGGTTAGAAGAGTGGGTGATGTGTGACATAAGCTTCTAAATGTTGTGCATAAAATGCCAGGACAGTTCAAAACCCCCCCAAATGACCCCATTTTGGAAAGTAGACACCCCAAGCTATTTGCTGAGAGGCATGTCGAGTCCATGGAATATTTTATATTGTGACACAAGTTGCGGGAAAGAGACAAATTTTTTTTTTTTTTTTGCACAAAGTTGTCACTAAATGATATATTGCTCAAACATGCCATGGGGATATGTGAAATTACACCCCAAAATACATTCTGCTGCTTCTCCTGAGTACGGGGATACCACATGTGTGAGACTTTTTGGGAGCCTAGCTGCGCACGGGACCCCGAAAACCAAGCACCGCCTTCAGGCTTTCTAAGGGCGTAAATTTTTGATTTCACTCTTCACTGCCTATCACAGTTTCGGAGGCCATGGAATGCCCAGGTGGCACAAAACCCCCCAAAATGACCCCATTTTGGAAAGTAGACACCCCAAGCTATTTGCTGAGAGGTATAGTGAGTATTTTGCAGACCTCACTTTTTGTCACAAAGTTTTGAAAATTGAAAAAAAATTTTTTTTTTCTGGTCTTTCTTCATTTTCAAAAACAAATGAGAGCTGCAAAATACTCACCATGCCTCTCAGCAAATAGCTTGGGGTGTCTACTTTCCAAAATGGGGTCATTTGGGGGGGTTTTGTGCCATCTTGGCATTTTATGGCCTTCAAAACTGTGATAGGTAGTGAGGCGTGAAATCAAAAATTTATGCCCTTAGAAATCCTGAAGGCGGTGCTTGGTTTTCGGGGCCCCGTACGCGGCTAGGCTCCCAAAAAGTCCCACACATGTGGTATCCCCATACTCAGGAGAAGCAGCTGAATGTATTTTGGGGTGCAATTCCACATATGCCCATGGCCTGTGTGAGCAATATATCATTTAGTGACAACTTTTTGTAAATTTTTTTTTTTTTTTTGTCATTATTCAATCACTTGGGACAAAAAAAAATAAATATTCAATGGGTTCAACATGCCTCTCAGCAATTTCCTTGGGGTGTCTACTTTCCAAAATGGGGTCATTTGGGGGGGTTTGTACTGCCCTGCCATTTTAGCACCTCAAGAAATGACATAGGCAGTCATAAACTAAAAGCTGTGTAAATTACAGAAAATGTACCCTAGTTTGTAGACGCTATAACTTTTGCGCAAACCAATAAATATACGCTTATTGACATTTTTTTTACCAAAGACGTGGCCGAATACATTTTGGCCTAAATGTATGACTAAAATTTAGTTTATTGGATTTTTTTTATAACAAAAAGTAGAAAATATCATTTTTTTTCAAAATTTTCGGTCTTTTTCCGTTTATAGCGCAAAAAATAAAAAACGGCAGAGGTGATCAAATACCATCAAAAGAAAGCTCTATTTGTGGGAAGAAAAGGACGCAAATTTCATTTGGGTACAGCATTGCATGACCGCGCAATTAGCAGTTAAAGCGACGCAGTGCCGAATTGTAAAAAGTGCTCTGGTCAGGAAGGGGGTAAAATCTTCCGGGGCTGAAGTGGTTAAAGTCCATATAAAAAGATTATAGCAATGTGATAGGTTGTGTAACCATAAAATGTCCATCCACAAATGGAAGCCTCCACAAGGGGGTTAGGAGCAAAATCCAGCAGGAGCTACAGGGTATAAAAGAGAAGAGAGGCGCCTCTAAGTGTAACAATACGGTTACATTGAATGAAGGTACAGCATTTATCAACTCACATGGTTGATGATTAAAACAGGCACATCTAAGTATGCAGGCATCCGGAGTAAAGCTGTCCACAAAGACCGTCCTCTGCACCGCCGGCTTTCACTGCTGTCAGTCTGCAATCGTGACTGGGAAGACTACTCTGCAGTAGAGCGATTGAGCCGCTCGTGGAGCGCAGCATGGAAGAGATGACATCAATGAGGAGGATGGTCTATGTGGACAGCTATAACCCGGATGCCTGAATACTTAGATGTTCCTGTTTTAATCATCAACCATGTGAGTTGCTAAATGTTGTACCTTCATTAAATGTAATTATATTGCTACACTTAGAGGCGCCTCTCTTTTCTTTTATACTCAGTTGTGACGTGACGCTAACTGTATATCAAGACATCGCTTGTATGTCAAGTCAAAACGATTAAAAAATTTTGCATGTCTTGCAAAACGCTCTCAAACCAAGGTTTTACTGTAGTTTGTCATAGTTACATAGTTTAGTCAGGTTGAAAAAAGACACAAGTCCATCTAGTTCAACCAAAAAAGAAAAAAAACATGCAATCCCATATACTGTACACAATCCTATACCCACATTTGATCCAGAGGAAGGCGAAAAACTCCAGCAAAGCATGATCCAATTTGCTACAGCAGGGGAAAAAAATCCTTCTTGATCCCACGAGAGGCAATCGGATTTTCCCTGGATCAACTTTACCTATAAATGTCAGTACCCAGTTATATTATGTACATTTAGGAAAGAATCCAGGCCTTTTTAAAGCATTCTACTGTGCTGACCTGAAGTTCAAAAAATGTTTAATTAGAAAAAATGGTAAACATGAAGTTTTTGCAAACTACATGCCATTAATTTAGGTATTATATTTACCTTGGGGTAGACAGGTCCTCACAATAGAATAAATCACTTGTTTTGGGTATCTGTGATGGAAGTGATGAGGCGCGTGCTGTTTTAAAAAAGTAGCAGCCCTCAAAAATTCCACTCGTCTGCTCGCATTTTGTGAGTGGAATTTGAGGGCTGGCGAGAAAGGGCTGCCTGGGAGCGGGGGGGGGGGGGGGGGGGGGGGGGTTTTTGGTTTAGCACCGCCTGGGTTGAATGGGGGTCCTTCTTCCAGCGATCACGGAGGGGAAGAGAGGAGAGCCGCCTAGATGATCAGAGCGGGAGGAACACAGTGATAACAGCTTTCATTTCAATTCCTGTGTTCCCCGCCGCTCAACGTCATATACAGCCCCTCCTCCTGGTCCTGGGACTTTGATAGACAGATCACCCGTTCAATCCTGCATGGTGGGCACGGGCTGCATTGGTGGGCACGGGCTGCATTGGCGAACACATGCTGCATTGGCGGGCACAGGCTGCATTGGTGGGCACGGTCAGGCTGCATTGATGGGCACAGGTGAGGCTGCATTGATGGACACAGATGGACACAGATGAAGCAGCATTGATGGACACAGGTAGGCTGCATTGTTGGGCACAGATAAAGTTGTTGTTAATATTTATTTTTATATTTTAATTCTGCATGAAGCATTAAAGTGTAATTTCATGAGATAATTTATGGGGGCATGTTTAGGGGCGGGGCAACTGGTGGCAAGTAGCCCTTGAGGCATAGCTAGTAGCTCAGGACTTGAAATTTTGAGCCCTGCTTAAAGTATAACTAAAGGCAAAAGTTTTTTTTTCCCATTTTGTTTTTGATAGAATGGAAAGTGATTAGAATACCTGCCAGGTTTTTATTGTCACATGTCTGACTAAGAGGTCCTGCGCGGCTCGGAAACTTTGCACTTGTTCTTGTGATGTGATCTTTCTGCAATAAAATCTTTTGGATGACATTTGAAGATCCATGGTGTGTGCTGGTGAATATGTGCATTGATCTGTGATGTTTCCAGTAACCAGCTGGTAGTCGCTACAGTACCAACTACTGATGAGCCCTGTTTCCAGGAACGTGTGCGACAGGACTATAGACAAGAAGGTTTTTATTGTTGTATGTTTCACTTTTAAGAAGATTTATCCTATTTGTCCCGTTTACCATTATCACCAAGAGTGAAACTGAAAAATATACCAAATTTTGGGTTGTCACCAGAACAGGAATAGAGAAAAAAAAAAATCTTCCAATTGACACACTAGAGGTGATAGAAGGGTCTGGTGACCTAGGTTAGACCCCAGACCCCTCACTTCCCGTTTTGGCTATGGGACAGGAAGTGAAGGGAAATCTCCCTAATGGGACACAGATGACAAACCCCCAGACGGGGGTTATAATCCTCTCTTACGCTATCCAGAATGAAAAAAAAAAAAGTTTTACCTTTTAGTTCTACTTTAAGTCTATAATAACTCTGTGCTGCCACCAGATGGAGCTAAAGGACATACTATAATAATTGAAACTACTAGCTCTTCATTGTTTTTTTTTTTTTTTTAGATTAATACATGAAGAATTTAAAGTGAAGTTCACCCAGAAAAAAAATGTCATTAATGTGCATGAAATAAATAAAAAAAAAACATTTGTAAAATTGTTTTTTTTTCCACTTACCTTTTTATGCCTGTTGCTATGTGGTCCCTCGAAATCTGCCTCCTTCATCACCTCCTGACGTCACTTCCCTCCGGGCCTCCGCTCACTACTGCTCCTGGGAGATGTGTGTCATCATTTCCCAGGAGTCAGTGGGAAACGCCGAGGGCTTCGTTGCCATCACAACAGGGTGGGCACTTCTAAAGACGCCGCCCGTTGTGATGACAACTGGATTAGTTGACAGTGTCCTGTTGAATAATGCCCGTCCTGTATTACGCATGCGCAGCGCTTACGCAGTACGAACCTGCCAAAAGCCGCCTAACATTGGATTCCACTGTTCGGTGGCTCCATACTACGCAAGCGCTGCGCATGCGCAGTACAGGGCAGGCATTATTCGACAGGGAGCATTTCTCCTCAGAACGATGCTGCGAAAATGACACAATGCGCATGCGCGAAATCGGGAAGAGATCAGGCACCGTATCCCGGAACAGGATGCTTGTGGGCTTCACATGCCCACAAGCAAAATGAAAACGGCCAGGAGAGAAGTATAGAAGATATCGTATGATGGGAAATCGGCAATCGAGCGGCGATCGATCCCTAAAACGTGAGTGATATAAATAAGAGTTTTAAAAAAATGATATCCAAAAAAAAAAAATTTTAGACAGTTGGAACTCCGCTTTAACTAGCTATGTGTTTAATTACAGGGTGGTCATCAGATTTATTTACCAAATGCAAACAGCAATAATATGCAGTAACCCATAGTAACCAGCCCTCAGATTTATTTTTACAGTTTTTGTAACAACAGAACAAGGAAAGATTTTTTTTTAATCTAATAAATATTCAAATTTTTTTTATTGCATATTCATCAATAATGATCAGCAGCTGGCAGACCTTTTCAAAGAAGTCTGTGCAGCATCAAAGTGTGGCTCAGGTCTCCACCTCCCTTAAAGCCCTTTCACACTAACAGCGTTTGCTGCTAGCGGGGCGTTTTTACCCCCGCTAGCGGCCGAGGAAAGGGTTAAATGCGCTCGAAAAGCGTCGCTACCGAAGTGCTTTGCAGGCGCTCCTAAACCACTCCAAAGATGCTGCTTGCAGGACTTTTTCTAACGTCCCACAAGCGCACCGCTCCAGTGTGAAAGCACTCGGGCTTTCCCAATGGGGCTGCAGGGGAGGCTCTTTACAGGCGCTATTTTTAGCCCTTTAGCACCTGAAAAACACCTCCGGTGAGAAAGGGATCTTATAAACAAACTAAGCCAGACACAGCTGGTTCTGTCAATGCTATCAGTGGGTGATTCCAAGCATCTCGGCACTGCCCTGCTTTCCAGACAAAAAACACAGCATGCTTGTAAAATAAACCCCAGTGCTACCCACAGACCTGATAGGCAGCCCAATGGCCTATTGAAGGAGCGCACATGGCAGCATAAGAACACTTCAAACATATTGAAAAATACACACTTTAATCACTTCAGCCCCAGAAAGGATTTGCCCTCTTAATGACCAGGCCATTTTTTGCAATACGGCACTACGGTCGTTTATAACCAACTGACAATTTTGTAAAAAAAATATTTTTTACTTTTTCCTATAATGAATATCCAAAAAAAAAAAAAAAAAAAAAGAATTTCTTCATCTGTTTAGGCCAATATGTATTCTTCTACATATTTTTGGTTAAAAAAAAAAAAAAAAAAAAAAAAAAAAAAATCGCAATAAGCATATATTGATTGGTTTGCGTAAAAGTTACAGCGTCTACAAAATAGAGGATATATTTGCCATTTTTATTATCATTTTTTTTTTACTAGTAATGGTGGTGATCAGCAATTTTATAGCGGGGCTGCGACATTGCGGCAGACAGATTGGACACTTTTGACACTTTTTTGGGTCCAGTGACATTACAGTGATCAGAGCTAAAAATATCCACTGATCACTGTATAAATGACACTGGCAGGGAAGGGGTTAATACTAGGGGGCGATCAAGGGGTTAAGCGTTCCCTAGAGAGGTGTTTCTAACTGTGGGGGGGAGGTGACTGACTGGGAGTAGAGAGAGAGAGATTGCTGTTCCTGATCACTAGGAAAAGACAGTCTCTCTCTACTCCCCTGTCAGAACAGGGATCTGTTTGTTTACATTGACAGATCCCCGTTCTTGCTCTCTGTGCAGCGATCACGGGTGGCCGGCGGTCATCGTGGCCACTGGCCACGCGCATGGGCTCCATCTATGCAGCACAGGCATGTGCGCGCCTGCTATAGCCACTAAAAAGGGGCCGACGTACACCTACGGCGATTTGCGCAACCGAGCCAACCTGGCCGCAGTATAACTGCGGCAGCTGGTCGGCAAGCGTTTAAAGAGGAAGTAAACTTCCATCTTAAAATTTTACCTATAGGTAAGCCTATAATAAGGCTTACCTATAGGTAGTGTAAATACTCTTAAATGTGCACCGTTTAGGAGATATTTACTGTACATTCAGCCAGTGACATCACTGGCGCATAAGCTCTGAAGAAACGGCCACCCGTGCTTCTGCGCGGGAGTGACGTCATCACGGCTCCGGCTAGTCACAGAACTGCAGTCCGTGAACCCGGAAGCAAGACGGTTGAAGATGGAAGCTGTCTCCAGCGATGGCATCGCATTGCTGGAAGGCTTCGTTTTGAGGTAACTTATACATAATGTGCTAGTATACGATGCATACTAGCCCATTATGCCTTTGCCTTGCAGGTAAGCAAAAAAAAAAAGTGCAGCGGTTTAAAACTGCTTTAATTTATTAAAAATAAAATCAGTGCTTCATTGGAGTACTTCATGTTTAGACAGATGCAGTTAGGTTGCCTTCCACTAGTTGATCCTGTTGCCATTATGATATGGTAAGGGAAACGTTATAAGCAGGTGTTAAAAAAAACAAAAAATAACAAAGTGGCTGCACTAATCTGCACCCAAGCCAGAACCTATCACTATCCACAATAAAAATTCAAAATAAAAGAGTTCTAAATAAAGTCCAGTCACAACAATAGGCAATTGAGGGAAACCTCAGGTCATTGCAGCTCTTTAAAAACCCACGGGAACAGCTACTGTGAAAGCAAAACAAACGAGAGAGAGCTTAGCGCTCATAGTGCTGTTAATTCTTTATTAATGACACACCTTTATCAAGCCCAAGATTTGATAAAGGAGGTCATGCCCCCGAAACGCATCATCTAGGCAACCAGTTTCCCCCATTTTCCTGCAGTGTCCCTGTGGCTTTACTGAGCGGCGCCGATGTACTGAAAAAATTGCACCACACACGCAAGCTGAGCAGTTGCAATTCACCCACATATGCCACTCGTGCCCCGGACGACGTCACGGAAGATGAAACACGTAGGACGGAGCTTCGTCTTTTGCAATCCCGCAAGTGTGGGTGTTCGTGGTTATTGCCGGTGAGGAAATTTTAATGTCTAGGGCTACTGTTTTTAATGTAAGTGCAATCTTACATATTTAATAAACATTATTTAAAGAGGTGTTCCAGCCTAGGGGAAAAAAAAGTAAAGTCAGCAGCTACAAATACTCTAGCTGCTGACTTTTAATATATGGACACTTACCTTTCCAGGGAGCCCGCAATGTCGACACTCCAGCCGATTTCGGTATTGGCTGTCGCGTGCTGCCGCCGCCATCTCCGCTAAGGGAGACCGTCAGTGAAGCTGTTCGGCTTCACAGACGGTCGCCTACTGCGCATGCACGAAGCGTGCTGCGCTTTCTAAAAGGAGGAGGGGGGCCGAACTCCAGAGGCACAGCACCGTCTTCCAGAAGTGGGGACCTGTTAAAAAGGTACCCGTTTACCCCTCCCCCCTGAAAGGTGACAAATGTGGCACCGGGGGGGGGGCAAATTAAGCAGAAGTTCCACTTTTGGGTGGAACTCCGCTTTAAGGATTCTATGCTATTGGAGCATTTTCTCTTTTATGTTCCAGAATATACTATAGGGGGGGGGGGGGGGGGCAAATTAAGCAGAAGTTCCACTTTTGGGTGGAACTCCGCTTTAAGGATTCTATGCTATTGGAGCATTTTCTCTTTTATGTTCCAGAATATACTATAATGAGTCGACGTGTGGCAAAATACCGTCATAATATCCTGGGTCCCTTTGGATAGAGGGTTGGAGCTGTGTCTGGCTGATTTATGATTGGACGATGGTCCTGAGCCTTCATGTCCTTTCTAGAAATACAGGGTCATGTATAGCGGGTAAGCGTGCAATCCTTACATTGATGGTGGCGGTTTACTTAAAGATGTCATCTGGTGTTAGACTCACTAATTCAATGAGCACATTGGAGGAGACTTTTTTTCATCACTAAGAACTTTTCCTGGTGCCTCTATGGCAGCATATAAATGGCAGGCAGCTGGGGGAGCTTGCAAGCCAGCAGTGGCTTTAACCTCAGTCTCCATGTGTATGCTGCCATAGATAGGCACCAGGAAAGGAAAATTACAGAAAGGTAAGTATTTATTTTTCTGTTTTCCTGGTGCCTCCATGGCAGCATACACATGGAGACGGAGGATAAAGCCACTTCAGGCTTGCAAGCTCCCCCGGCTGCCTGCCATGTATATGCTGCCATAGATAGGCACCAGTAGGGATGAGCTTCGTGTTCGAGTCGAACCCATGTTTGACTCGAACATCGGCTGTTCGGTCGTTCGCCGAATTGCGAACGATATGGGCCGTTCGCGCCAAATTCGTGTGGCGCGTCACGGCCCATAATTCACTGCGGCATCGCAGTGCATTGCTTGCTGATGATTGGCCAAGCATGCACTATGACCCGCATTCTTGGCCAATCACAGCGCCGCCTGAACAGAGAGCCGTAATTGGCCAAAGCCACGGAGGCTTTGGCCAATTATGGCTCAGGAGATTTAGTACACGCCCCACACTATATAAGGCCGCCTGCACGGCGGCCCTGTGCAGTATGTTCCGGTGTGCTTAGAGAGAGAGAGACAGTGTCATTTCATTTGAGTTAGTTAGATTAGGCAGGACAGTCAGTCAGTTAGTTGCACTTAAAGTGTATTGTGTATATATATGCATCCCAGGTGTTGCATATATATATATATATATATATATATATATATATATATATATATATATACACTGTATTCAGTTTAGCTAGATCCGTTCCTGTTATCTTCTAGACTATTTACATTTAGTGCAGTGCGTCCTGCTCACAGTGTTCAGCTAGATCCGTTCCTGTTATCTTCCTACTGACAGGCAGGCTTGTCTTGTTACAGTATATAAAGCTACCTGAAGAAAATTACTGGTGTTCTTTTGATCCTATTAGTACCACGGTCAGGCAGCTAGACTATTTACATTTAGTGCAGTGCGTCCTGCTCACAGTGTTCAGCTAGATCCGTTCCTGTTATCTTCCTACTGACAGGCAGGCTTGTCTTGTTACAGTATATAAAGCTACCTGAAGAAAATTACTGGTGTTCTTTTGATCCTATTAGTACCACGGTCAGGCAGCTAGACTATTTACAGTTAGTGCAGTGCGTCCTGCTCACAGTGTTCAGCTAAACCTACAAGTTAGTGGGGTGCGTCCACCTCACAGTGTTCAGCTAAAGCTACCTGTAGAAGGTTGGTGGTGTTCTCATACTACAGGCAGGCAGTTGATTTTGCTAGCTACAGTATCAGTACATTATATATATATATATATAATCTCCCAGCTTAGTGCAGCTACAGGCCATTAGTATGTCTGGAAGGCCAAGAAGGAGAGGCAGACAGTCACAAGCCAATAAGAGAGGGCAAGCAGGCTCTGTGTCTAGTGCTGGTCGTGGAGACGGTGCATCCTCATCAGCACGTGGCCATGGGACACGCTTGGCCTTTTTTTCGGCAGCTGGCCGTGTTGAGCCGCAACATGCGGAAGACTTGGTCGAGTGGATGACCAAGCCGTCCTCATCCTCTCTCACCCATGCCCAGGGTGCTTTGTCTGGCAAAGCAGCGGCCTCTTCCCTCGGCTCAATGTCATCAGTGATTCCTTCCCTAGCTCCACCATGTCCTCCTGAGGAGTCCCTCTAACTGTTTGCCCACAGTGTTGGGTACATGCTCCAGGAGGATGCCCAGCGTTTGGAAGGCTCTGATGATGATACTGAGCTCGATGAAGGCAGTAACATGAGCACGGACAGAGGGGGTGCCCAAGAAGGACAGCAATCTGGCAGTCATGCTCCCCCTGCTGCAGCATACTGCCAGGTTTGCTCCAGTGATGAGGAGGGAGGGGATAATGAGGTCACTGACTCAACGTGGGTGCCTGATAGGAGAGAGAAGGAGGAGGAGGCGGCACATCACCAACGAGGCAGGATGCCCTCCAGGGGCCAGCCTAAGGGCAGCACATTGACTGCATCACGCCCCAAAGCTCCACATGTGCAGGGCGCTGCAGTCTCTGCGCGTTATTCAAAAAGTTCTTTGGTGTGGGCCTTTTTTAAGACGAGTGCATCAGATCGCACCGCTGCTATTTGCAACATATGTCTCAAGCGTATCTCATGTGGCCAAAACATCTCCCGCTTGGGTACCACATACTTGACCAGACATATGTTGACCTGCCATGCAGTTCGTTGGCAAGCGTATCTAAAAGACCCACACCAAAGAACAAAGAGGACCTCTCCTTGCTCCTCATCAGCTGAGATTTCCAACCCCACTAGACCTTCAGTCCTCTCTGAGACCTGCACTGAGAGGAATGAAGGTGTAGAACTAGGTGTGTCACAGCCAAGTACTTGTGGGCAATCTGCTTTTGGTACACCGACGTCAGATTGTACCAGGCAAATTTCCCTGCCCCAGCTGCTGCACCGCCGAAAGAAGTTTGCTCCCAGCCATCCACATGCCCAGCGGTTGAATGCTAGCTTGGCAAAATTGCTAGCACTTCAACTGCTGCCTTTTCAGTTGGTAGACTCTGTCCCCTTCCGTGAGTTTGTGGAATGTGCGGTTCCTCAGTGGCAGGTACCCAAACGCCACTTTTTCTCACGGAAGGCGATTCCGGCTCTCTACCGGCATGTGGAAGGCAATGTCCATGCCTCGCTGGACAGCGCGGTCAGCGGTAAGGTGCATATTACCGCTGACACATGGTCCAGCAGGCATGGACAGGGACGTTACCTAAGTTTCACGGCGCATTGGGTGACTCTGCTGGCAGCTGGGAAGGATGCAGGACAAGGTGCAGTAGTGTTGGAGGTTGTTCCGCCACCACGCCTCCAAAATGCTAATGATTGTGACACACCTCTCTCCTCCACCCCCTCCTCTTCTTCTTCCTCCATGGCCTCTTCCTCGGAACCAGCGGTGCTCCGTAGTCGTTCAAGGGGCTACGCAAGTACGCAGGCCAAAAGATGCCATGCGGTGCTTGAGCTGGTGTGCTTGGGGGACAGGAGCCACACTGGGGCAGAGGTTCTGTCAGCTCTGCAGGGGCAGGTTCAGAGATGGTTGACGCCACGCCAACTTAAGGCAGGAATGGTGGTTTGCGACAATGGCACCAACCTCCTCTCTGCCCTCCGACAGGGACAAATGACCCATGTGCCCTGTTTGGCTCACGTCCTTAACTTGGTGGTGCAGCGGTTCTTGGGCAGGTACCCGGGCTTACAGGATGTCCTGAGGCAGGCCAGGAAAGTCTGTGTGCATTTCTGCCGGTCATATAATGCCAGTGCTCGGCTGACGGACCTCCAAAAAAGGAGTTTAACCTGCCCAAGAACCACCTAATCTGTGACATGCCCACCAGGTGGAACTCAACGTTGGCCATGCTGCAGCGGCTGCACACGCAGCAGAGGGCCATCAATGAGTACCTGTGCGACTATGGCACCAGGACAGGGTCAGGGGAGCTTGGTTTTTTTTCCCCACGCCAATGGGCCATGATCAGGGATGCATGCACTGTCCTGTCACCATTTGAGGAGGCCACGAGGATGGTGAGCAGTGACAGTGCATGCATCAGTGACACTGTCCCCCTTGTCCACCTGTTGGAGCACACGCTGCGTGGAATAATGGACTGGGCACTTGAGGCAGAACAGAGGCAGGAAGAGGAGGACTTCCTTAGCTCTCAAGGCCCCCTTTATCCAGACAGTGTTCCTGCGTGCCCGCCGATCACACAGGAAGAGGACGAGGAGGAGGAGGAGGAGGAGGAGGAGGAGGAGGAGGAGGAGGAGGAAGATTGTGTCAGTATGGAGGTGGAGCCTGGCACTCAGCATCAGCAGCAGACTTTAAGGGATCAGTCCCAAGAAACACATGGACTTGTACGTGGCTGGGAGGAGGTGGCTGCATGGCCTCCCTGATCCTGCAAAGCCTGCGTAAGGATCCTCGTATTCGTGGTATCAAGGAGAAGGACCAATACTGACTGGCAACCCTCCTTGATCCACGTTACAAGGGTAAGGTTGCGGACCTTATCTTGCCATCGCAGAGGGAGCAGAGGATGAAACATCTTCGGGAGGCCTTGCAGAAAGGTCTGTGCAACGCGTTCCCAGAGACTGGGAGGTTACAAACTCCTGTTTCTGGACAACGTGTTGCTGAGGCTTCGGTCAGTCAAAGAAGGAGCGGTGGAGAAGGCGGCCGTCTGACCGATGCGTTCAGACAAATTTTTTGGTCTGCAGCCCCAAGGTATGATCGGTTCCAGCAACCATCGCCAGCGTCTGTTTTACATGGTGCAGGAATACCTAGGGGCAAGATCAGACTTGGACACCTTTCCCACCGAAAATCCTCTGGGTTACTGGGTCTTGAGGATGGATCACTGGCCAGAGCTTGCACAGTATGCAATTGAGCTACTGGCCTGTCCTGCATCCAGCGTTCTTTCGGAACGCACATTCAGTGCTGCTGGAGGCGTGGTAACCGATCACAGGGTGCGTCTGTCCACCGACTCGGTCGATCGACTGACCTTCATAAAAATGAATCGGTCTTGGATCACCACCAGCTACCAAGCACCTGATGCTGATGTAACCGAATAATTTTTTTTGAAATCTCAGATCCCTTCAAAGACTGCCTCTGCTGATGCTGAGTGACTATCCCTGAGTAATTATCCTCTTCCTCCTCAATGATCACGCTGATAGCTTGTAAGAACATTTTTGGTTCTGGGCGCCACCACCAGTGCCTAAGGCACAATTTTTCAGACCCTGTTTAACAGGGGCGTGTAATTACAATTTTTGATGTAATACTTTGCAGCAGGGCTCGTTCCTGCGTTCCAACTAGAGTGTCTGTGAGGGGTTGCAGTGTTGTGGCACCAGCACCAGTGCCGAAGGCCCAATTTTTCAACTCCTGTTCAACAGGGGCATGTAATTACAATTCTTGATCTAATATTTCACAGCAGGGCCCTGTGAGGGCTTACAGTGTTGTGGCCACAGCAACACCTAAGGCCCAAATTTCTGCTGAGTATATAGGGCAGGACCCTACTTTCAAACATCTAACTTACAAACGACTCCTACTTGCAAACGGAAGGAGACAACAGGAAGTGAGATGAAATCTACCCCTAGGAAGGGAAATTCTCTCCTGTAAGAGTTAATATGGGAAAAAAAATTTCTCCTTTCCACTGATGCTTTCCAATCCTTGTTCCACAAAAAAACCCAAATTTTCAAAAAACATTTTTCATTGGGACAAAAAGTGAGGTGAAATCTTCTGAAGAGGAGGAAAGACAGCAAAACAAATATCACAGGGGTGATAACCCTTCCCTATGTTTTCCAAAAAGCTTAAAAAATATTTTTTGGCTGGAGCTAAACACGTTAAAAATGTACCCGTTCAAAATTACAAACAGATTCTACTTAACAACAAACCTACAGTCTCTGTCTTGTTTGCACCGCCTGTATACTGCTGTTCAGAGTATATAGGGCCTGGTGGCCCCACACCTTTCCTTATTTTAATTTGGGTGCGGGGTTCCCCTTAATATCCATACAAGACCCAAAGGGCCTGGTAATGGACTGGGGGGTACCCATGCCGTTTGTCTCACTGATTTTCATCCATATTGCCATGACCCGACATTACATTAAACCCGCAAGCAGTTTTAAATGAGATTTTTTCCTTTAAAAATGACATTTGGTGCAGGGACTATTCTAAACACGGGAAACACGCGTCACTTTACAGGCATACTATAGACACCCCCCAGGTACGATATTTAAAGGAATATTTCACTTTTTTTTTTTTACTTTAAGCATCATTAAAATCACTGCTCCCGAAAAACGGCCGTTTTTAAAAGTTTTTTTTGCATTGATACATGTCCCCTGGGGTAGGACCCGGGTCCCCAAACCCTTTTTAGGACAATACCATGCAAATTAGCCTTTAAAATGAGCACTTTTGATTTCGAACGTTCGAGTCCCATAGACGTCAGTGGGGTTCTAACGTTCGTGCAAACTTTCGGTCCGTTCGCAGGTTCTGGTGCGAACCAAACCGGGGGGTGTTCGGCTCATCCCTAGGCACCAGGAAAGGAAAATTACAGAAAGATAAGTATTTAATTTTCCATTTTTTGGACTTACAAATTTCTATGTGTTTTCTGTGTGTATACTATTAAGGCATAGTTCAGTTCCCTTTTAGCACAGCTCTGGATTTGATATATTATACAACACTGTGTTGAATGTCGCAGTTGAGTTGCTGCTCCACTTTATATGTTTTTCGTATTTGTACTACCAATAGTTTTTGTCACTAGCGCAGTTTTGCTACGCTCCGCTCCTGGCCACCCATGTTAAAGCGGAACTAAAGGCATGAAACTTACCTCCTCACTTTTATGTCTGAATCGCTTGCTGCTGCTGGCATCGTCTCCCTGGGTCTTGGTCCTTAGGCATCTCCATTGGCCAGCTTGAGTTGACGTAACTCCTGCGCATGTGCAAGTCTCAGTCATCCCTGCACACAGGGATGGTACCAGCACTGTAAACTGCACTGCACAAGCACAGTGGTCTCCAAACTCTGGCCCTTTGCTTGTCTTTATCTGGCCCTTTGGGGCACTATTACACCAACGATGGGGCACCATTCCTCCTACTGACACCAACAATGGGACACTATTTTTTCCATTAAAACCAAAGATGGGGCACTGATCCCGGGGCTTTTTTTTTATTTTTTTTTTTTTTTACACCCACTAGGCACAATCCGGCCTCCCCTAAAGCCTGAAGGACAGTAAATAGCCCCTTGCTTGGAAAGTTTGGAAACCCCTGCTGTAGAAGATCGCAAGCAGGCAGGTAGGTGTTTTTTTTTTATCACAAACATTGCATGTATCTCTTCTGCGATAATAGCCCATCTGCTTGCAGTCTATTATTTGATAACTTCCGCTTTAAAGTGCCCAGCAGGCTGAACTTCAAAGACTTGTGTCTATTTCTGCTTAGTTAAGGTCAGGGTGGTGTCAAAAAAATTGGCAGTTGAGCCTCGGTTTTACCTCCCTAAGCTTTGTACACATGCTGTGGCCATGATGCTTTGCAAAAATTACATCCCCTGTATAATAGCTGATTTTTCTTTCACGTGAATGGGTCACATTCAGCAACGATGCTGCCTATTGAATTGCTGCTGCTTCCTATTTAGAAACCCCTTTTCAAAAAAGAAAAATATAAATAAAAGCGAGTGAAAAAAAAAAGTTCATACACAGAATATCATCATTCTATATATTAACATACAATATTTTTCACGATAGGGGTCCTTTAACGTATAGCTAGCTATGCAAGAACTAAAAAAAAAATTAGACAAGGTTGTCTGACACTTTGGGGCTGATTTACTAAAACTTTAGAGAGCAAAATCTGGTGCAGCTCTGCATAGAAACCAATCAGCTTCCAGGTTTTATTGTCAAAGTTTAATTAAACAAGCTGAGGTTAGAAGCTGATTGGCTACCATGCAGAGCTGCACCAGATTCTGAGTACTCCAGTTTTAGTAAATCAACCCCATTATCTCTAGAGTAAGAAAACAATCTTCAGTTGAAGATGAGTTCATGTGGGATTATGGTCAGGTATGCTAAATCCGGAGGAGTTTGAGTCATCTTTTGTGTACAACAGTCTCATAAATCAGTTGGAAAAACAAATCATGACACTTAACCTGCACATGTGAATGATGACCACAGGGGGGCAGTAGCTAACCATAGAAGAACGTGTTGGTTTGGTGTCAACCTTCAATAGGAAACATAAATGGCAACAATATAAATATTATAAATGTATTCAATGCGTACCGTATTCCATTTGTTTCTTAAAATATTAAATACACTCATAGCGGGTCACTGTATTTTGAATAATTGTGTGCTATTGTCAATTTCCTATCATACCTCTAATTCAGTTGGAGGTGTTGGTCCTCTGCGCTAACATAACACATATACCAAAAAGGCACCTAAAATGTAAAAACAATATATGTTCAATCACGGCATGTCCTTGTCACTAAATTGCCATATTTTGACATTGTAAAGATTATTTCATTTACAGTAGTACTCAATGGATTTATATATTGCAGAACCACCCATATGTGTCCCATCAGATAACAGTAATGGATGACAGATCTCCTCTTCTACACTCTCATATAATCAGATACAGCAGGTGAAATTTAGTGACTGTGCAGAGGATGGTGGTATTTGGTGACTAGCGGTAGCAGACGACAGGCTCCCTGTGAGATCAGAGCGACCTAGCTGTAGAATATTTATTTTATTTATTTCAGGTACTTATATAGCGCCGTCAATTTACTCAGCACTTTACATATATATTGTATATTCACATCAGTCCCTACCCTCAAGGAGCTTACAACTTAAGGTCCCTAAGGCCTGGTTCACACTGATGCGAATTCACAACGAATGCGATGCATCAAAAACACTTTAAATTCGCATGTCATCCCTAAAGTCATTGTTTTCAATGACGGTCGTTCACATACATGCGTTGCGATTCCTCTACGAAGGCGATGCGATTTAAAAAAAGTGTCTTGTGCGCGTTTACTGCGTTGCATTGCAAATTTAGTCTCCATAGACATCAATCGTTCTTGAATGGCATTGATGGTTCACATATGTGCGAATTCATCACCTCCAGCTCCTCCTCCACACTCTCCACAAAAACCAGGAAGAGAACAGGAAGTTTGGGTTCCATTGGCCAGACAGAAATCGCAGTCACCTCCCAAAATGACAACTCATTCCAGTAGAATCGCAGTAAATTCACAACAAACACGTAATGAATTGGCAAAGAAGATTCGCAACGCAATTGGGTCAAAATCGCGCTAAATTCACAACGCATCAGTGTGAACCGGGCCTAACACACATTCATACATATGCTAGGGCCAATTTAGATAGGATCTGATTAACCTACCAGCATGTCTTAAGACAATAGGTAATAAAGAATAGATAATGAGATACTATAACTGAAATACTAAAAGCAAAGCAACCTAACAATCCACCTGCAGCTACACATTGCTTGCAGATCACCTGTTCTCTCCCCTCTCCTGGTTTTGTATAGATTTTGGGGACTTGTATTTTCATGCTCACCCCTGCCATCTGCTGGATGGTACTCAGGACTGCAATGTGATCACACTGCACACCTGGTCTTAATCAGGGGTGCTTGAACTTAGTCCAAAACATTAGGGCTGGTTCACACTGGAATGCACACATTCCTATGTAGGCCCTTTGTTCCAGTTTTAACAGCCAATCATTTGCATGGGCTGCAAGACGCACTGGAATGTGCAAAAAACTGTTCAAGCACTACTTTTGCAAATCGCACACCGCACCAAACCACATGGTACTGTGGTTTTTGCGAGACATGGTACTATGTTGTGGTATTTGTGAGATGTGTTTGGGGTGCGCTGGTCTAACATGAGCAGCACGTTCAAGCGCAGTGCAGGAAACATGTACAGAATGCGCCTTTCCACACCACGTTCAGGCATGAATGGGCCCTTAAGCCCTGTACACACGGGCTGGATGCCAGGCGACATCAGCCGGGTAAATAAAAAAAAGAAAAGGCTGACGTTTGGCCCGTGTGTATGGTGGGTTCTGTCAGACGAGCATGCTGGAAAACCAGCAGCCAACCGGCTCCCGATCAGTTCTGTCCGACCAGCTGCGGTACACACGGGCCGAATGTAGGCCGGTTTCTATTGAACCAGCTGATGCCACCTGACATTCGGCCCGAGTGTACTATGCTTTAGCATCTCATGTATCAGTAGACAGCCCCATAGCAGTCTGTAGGGATTGTAGGTGTAGCCAGAGGAAAGGAGGTTACTTCTGGAAGTTCTGAAGATTTCTTTGACCCTCAGCAATCTGATTTAGGTAAATATGCATATGGAAGACAGTTGGGTTACTTTTGAAGTAACCCAACAGCAGTGACTACAACTGTTTTCTATGAGCCCAGTTCACACTGGGTATACTCCTTTTAAGCGGGTGGATTTTTCTTCAACACACCAGAGCTCACCTCATGCCAGTGCCACAATGCAGTCTTGCTGATGTAAAAGAAATGTCATCTTGACTTTTCAATAAGGATTGAAAACACAAAAGGTAAATGGTGCCTTGGATTGTTACGATGCAAGGCACCTCTCCCTACTGTGGGCACACAATGGAGACCAACTTGCACATTAAGCCCGGGTTCACACCTATGCGAATTAGATGCGGCTTACACCGCATCTAATTCGCAGGACATTTTAAAATACATTCATATGAATGAATCTGGTTCACATATGTGCATTGCATTCGCACTGCGCATTGCACAAAAAACGTGTGCGTTTTCTGGGCATTGCGGTGCGAATTACGAGCCCCTTATCTTCTATGGGAACGCATCTGCTTCGCAGATGCATTGCGTTCTGAACATGGATTTTCTACTTCTCCTCACTACGCCCCCCCTCTCCCTCCCCCTCTCCCTGCTCACTGATCCTGAGCTAAAACGCAGTGATTCCTTTGAACAGGAGATTTTTATCTCCCCAGTGAAACCTGAGCTTCAATTCGCACCGCACATGTGTGAAACCGGGCTAAAAGTGAGATGTGTGAACGGATACTCTATGCACACATATGCAGGGCCGCTAATAAGGCCGTACAGCCAGCCCTCCTGTACCGGGTCAAGGCCCCATCAGTTCAAAAGGGGGGCCCGGGCACCTGCTGAGCAAGAGCGACTGCTGTACTGCCTTTTTGCAAACTCTCCTTAGCTTCCCCTGCAGCTCTGCTGGCCTCTCCTCCTTTTTCTTCCTTCAGCTGCACTGCAGGGGGATTGGCATCTTCATCCCCACCCCCCTGCTGCCTGGGGGCCCCCTTCTGTGTGCCCGTCTCCCCAGCACCATTGCCAGCTTCCCTCCTGTCCTCTGCTACCAGCAGCTGCTGAGGGCACACAGGGGGATGTTTCAGGATGGAGAGGGGGTGTGCGCAGTAAATATGTCCTATATCCCAGCCTCTTCCTTTCCTGAACTGACGCAGTGAGCGTTCGGCACCGATCACTCACCGGGGTTTATTTACTGAAGGCAAAGCCATTGTGCACTTGGAAGTGCAGTCGCTGTAGATCTGAGGGGAAGATCTGAAATGAGGGGAAGCTCTGCTGATTTCTATCATCCAATCACGTGCAGGCAAAAATGCTGTTTTTTTTTATTTTCCTTGCATGTCCCCCTCAGATCTACAGTGACTGCACTTCCAAGTGCACTTGTAGTGCACAATGGATTTGCCTTTCATAAATAAACACTATTGTAGCTATTCATCACGGAAGCATAGTAAATTGTTTACTAGGCTTCAGTGTGTGCAGGACCAGGGAGCCTCAAAGCGCTTCCCATCCATTCGCTGTCCAGTGCAGCTGGGGCTGCAGAGAAAGGAAATGGGGAACCCCTGCTCTCAGTCCCTTTCTCTGTCTCAAATGTGAGCCATCAGGGGTCTGTTTAGACCCCTGATATTTCACCAAAGTCCCCCCCCCCAACAAGGATGTAAAAATAATATAAGGAGTAGGGAGGGGAGACAGTCAGGAAAGCTGTATGGGGCCCTGTGATTTCTAACAGCAGCCCTGTACATCTGTATGCCTTATCACATTTCCGAAGTCAGTGGTGGACATTATTTTTTTTTTCTCATAAGATTATACATTTTTATGAACTGTAAACAAAGCTTACAATTTTGTTGATTTTCCTAAATTAAAATACAGCTTTCTACCTATACACCTTATTATGACATTTTGTATTACAGCTCAGCTATAATCGTACTCAAGAGGTCTGGGCACTTAAGCACGAGCCACGGCGCGCACGAGGGGTAATTCGTTCGCCATGTAAGAAACACATCTTTGTTTTCCAGTCCAGAAAAAAAAAAAGAAGAAACATCACTTTGGCTGAAATGAAACAGAATTTCTTTCTCCATAAAGCATCTCTTGGGAGAATATATATAAAAAAATATATTCACAGCTTCACATTTCGTTCTTCTGCAGCCAACGTTGCTGATGGGTCCTTCTAGACTTTTGTTTTTAGAAGCATGCGGCTGAATAAGAGCCTTGTTTGCAGACCTAGGTTTCAGGAAACGCTCCACCACGTGAGGTTTTTCCATTCGCTGGAACGGTGCGGGGTAAATGTCTGTCTTTCTTCATCCTTCAGTTTATTTGGTGTTGAATGTTTTCGCTTATTTAGCGCAAGTATTTAGACACAATTTGGAAGTATTAAGACCCAAACTCAAGCTTGACTAATATTTGGGTTATGAATCTGCTACAAGGCTTACAAATGACATTTTACAGCCTCACTTCTTCGGATTTAATAGCTCTCAGATTATAGATGTAATTTGTGACATTTTCCAGGAATTTTGGTCTAAAAACTGCCTTGGCTGTTTTGTTTAGTTTAACCTCTTCCCACCCAGCCCCATCATCCCTTTAGGTGGGTCTTTACACCCAGGGAGGCAGGACGGACTTCCGTCATAGTGGTCCCATGATTGGGAGCCCGTTTTGTCATCTCCCGATCATGTCTAGAGACTGAGAGCTGTCTATGACAAGTGGTCACTGTGCTGGGAGCGTGCAATGAGTGTGTTCTCTGCACAGAAAACCTGGCTGCCCATGGACGCATATACACGGAGTGTGATTGCTAAAGTCCATCCTCTTCTACATGGGTTGTAAGATGTTTTCCCTTTAAAATAATAAATACATCATACTTACCTGCTCTGTGCAGTTGGTTTTGAACAGAGCAGCCCTGATCCTCCTCTTCTCGGGTCCCCTGCCAGCGCTTCTGGTCCAAACCCCTTGCTGAATGCCCCCACATCAAGCTGTTTTCTCTGGGGGCACTCGTGCATGCTCGATCCCAAGCTGCCTCTGTGTGTTTATGGGAAAGTCCCACTCCCTCCTCACCAATGGCTCAGCCAATGTGGAAGCAAACACCCGGGAGAGTAGCCGCTCTCGTGCACATCGCTGGATTGCGATCGGGCTCAGGTACGTATTAGACCCCTTTCACACTGGGGTGCTTTGCAGGCGCTACATCGCTAAAAATAGCGCCTGCAAAGTGCTCTGAAAGAGCCACTCCTTACACTCCAGTGTGAAAGCCCCGAGGGCTTTCACAGTGGAGCGGTGCGCTGGCAGGACGGTAAAAAAAGTCCTGCTAGCCGCATCTTTGGAACGGTGAAGGAGCGGTGTGTATACCACTCCTCCACAGCTCCTGCCCATTGAAATCAATGGGGCAGCGTGGCTATACTGCCGGCAAAGCACTGCTGCAGCAGCACTTTGCAGGTGGTTTTAACCCTTTTTGTCCGCTAACGGGGGTTAAAAGCGCCCCCGCTAGCGGCCGAATACCCCCGCAAATACGACAGTAAAGCGTCGCTTAAAGTAGTGGCACTTTACCGCTGATGCCCCAGTGTGAAAGGGGCCTTCAGAGGGGCTGCAGGGGGAGCTGCATACTTGAAGGTTTTTTTAAGTGAAAAACCTTCATCTTTTACACTTTAACACTTTAACCACTTCCGCTATTGCCGAAAGGCAGGCAGTGCATTCTGTGATTGCTGCATCCTTCGGACACAGCTGATCACAGATCGAGGTAAAGGGCCAATCACAGCGGCCCTTTACCACCTGATCAGCCATGTCCAATTACAGCTGATCATGATGTAAACACAAGCCAGTTATCTGCATTCCTTTTCTCGCGCTGACAGCGTCAGGAGAGGAGAGCCGATAACTGGCTTGTGTGAAAGGGACAACTACACTGATTATCAGCATCTTGATTATCAGTGCAGTCTCAAGAGTGCCCACCAGTGCTGCCAATCAGTGCTACCAATCAGTGCCCACCAGTGCTGCCAATTAGTGCCCATCAGTGCTACCAATCAGTGCTGCCAATCAATGCCTCCTCATCGTTGTCCCCTATCAGTGCTGCCTATCAGTGCCGCCTATCAATGCAGTCTCATCAGTGTCCCCTATCAGTGCCCATCAGTGCTGCCAATCAGTGCCTTCTCATCAGGGTCCCCTATCAGTGCTGACTATCAGTGCCACTTATCAGTACCACCTATTAGTGCCCCTCAGTGCAGGCTATCAGTGCCTCCTCATCAGTGTCCACTATCAGTGCTGCCTATCAGTGCCACCTATCACTGCCGACTATCAGTGCCACCTATCAGTGCCCTTCAGTACCGCCTTTCAGTGCAGCCTCATCAGTGCCGTCTTATCAGTGCTAATTAGTGCAGCCTCATCAGCACACATTAGTAAAGGAGAAAAATTACATGTTTGCAAAATTTTAGAACGCATTATTAAAAACGCTTTTTTTTTTTATTTCGGTCTTTTTTCGTTTGTTTAGCAAAAAAATAAAAAAACCCATCTGTGATTAAATACCACCAAAAAAAGCTCTATTTGTGTGAAAAAAAAATGACAAAAATGTCATATGGGTACAGTGTAGCATGGCTGCGCAATTGTCATTCAAAGTGTGACAATGCTGAAAGTTGGTCTGGGCAGGAAGGGGGTAAAAGTGCCCAGTAGGCAAGTGGTTAAAATGTGATTTTTGCAGGAAATGCAAAAAATGAGTTTATATTCTTTTTGTGGAAGTACATTTTAGGCAGACAATACACTATACAATATTTTTTAGATCAGGAATGAGCTCAGGCATAATAGTCCAATCCCACCTGAGTTATCCCACCAGGAATCTGTCACTGCGGAACACCAATCATAAACAGCAGAGGCATTCCCCACCCACAGTCTTTCTTATACATGCCCCTTGTATATGTGTGGCCACAGGGCAGGGAATATCTTGGCCACTCACGATTGGCCATCTACAGTAACAGCTTCCTGGTGGGATAGCTCAGGTGCACTTGGAGTAGTATCCGAACATGTCTGAGCTCATCCCCATTTTGGATCAACTATCAAATGTGTAGCACCAGGGCCTATGATATGATACAATATGATATCAATTGAATGGATTGATTAGGTGTGTCCACATATTACATAGATTTAGTAAAGCTAAATAAATATGTACAATTAGATTGTATCGTATATGGCCAGCTTTGGGGGCCTATTCAAATTTCTTGTGTTATTTTACACTTGTGCCTTATGTCACATGTTAACATGCTTTTCATTAATGCAGCCTATTGAAATCAATGGGCTTCTGATAAACCAAATGGTCCTAAAAATCATAAATGTCTAAAATGTTTGCTGAAACACACTATGGTACATTGGAGCGCTAGTGTGTTAGGGTGTTATTCAAAATGAATGGCACTGCAATGTGTTACCACATGTTACATACATTGTATGTTGATCCCTGACTACTGGCTTGGCTGACTATCCATTCCGGTTACTGAACTTTGGCTATGTTTTGACTACATTTGTTCTTTTTACTTTTATTATTAAACTAGTGTGATTTAACTGTACTTCTGTCTCGGCCTGATTTCATGGTTTCTGACACCTACCCTGAGAAAGGCCATACAAAAATTAGCTGGAGAACATGTAGACAGGAAGTATTGTTTAAAAAAACTGTCTCCTCTAGATGATCTATGTACATTGCAAGGATTTTAAAATACATAGCATATTCCTACCTGTTTCTGCTCTGAAGAAATAGCTGTTTGTTTGACTATGTGTTGTGCAGACTGTTTCTGAATGGGAGGGTCTGGTTCATTATAAAAAGCTGGTGCACTTTCAGTGTTCTGATGAAAAAAGATGTAGTGTCTTTATCCCTTTAGAAGTAATTAACTCTTGTGATGTATCTCACCAAAAATGTCATTTTTGTTGCAGAGGGTGCCTAAATTCAGATTTTTATCTAAGTGTAGACTTCTGGGAAAACCAGTGATCGAATCACACAAGCGAGAAATTACGTTTATGGGGGTGTTGGGTACACCAATGGTGTATACAATGTGTCCAGGTTGCCATATTGTGTAGACATATACAGACAATTACAGCGCTGCAGATTGAAAAGGAAAGGTCATTTTTAATAACATTAAATTACACTATGGCTTTGGTACGAATTGTATATGCAATATTATTTTTTATTTACTATAGTTTTTTTACCTTGAAAGTTGAGTTACATACCTCCCAACTTTTGAACTTCAGAATGAGGGACACTGGAGGAAGGAAAAGACCTGATGCGCGCTAAGCGCGTCATGGCAAAATGTGGGCGTGGCCAAACTATTAGCAGTGGGAAGGGCTTAATGGATGCGGTTAAACAAAAAACGGGCGTACTTGTACCTATAAAATATGCTTTAATTGCTTTGCTTTGCATGGCATCTCCAAATCAATGTTAACAGAAGATGGAGGTGCCAATATTATGGGGTGATCTGAGGAAGTTTAGTAACAACTGCCCAAGTAACAAATATGCCCAAAATAGAATGAGAAAGTAACTTTTTCAGAGAACGCCTGCTGTGCCCACAAGTACGTTTAGAAAAATCAATGTAAGCAGCGCGCATGTGTAAGTGGCTCTTGCGCTCGTTCACACGAGTTTCTTTACTGCGCAGCCAAAATCTTAGTAAATGTTAAGCAAAAAAGGTTCACCTTTTATATATTTTTTAAAGGAGATTTGCACACAGATCATGTCAGCATGTTACATTGCCAACATGTGACATGCACCTTGTTAAAATTATGTAAAAAGACTCGCTCCTCTAGCACCCCCTAAAAGGGCATTTAACCTTTCCCCTCTAATGCATACAATTTCTTTGGGCTAGCTTTTGCTTTTAAAGGGGCACTCCACACTACATTCTCCAATGCTCGTATCTCCCCCTTTTAACCCCTTGGATTTCTATGGGCTAAATTTTACTTTTAAAGGAGAAATCCATACTCCACTCCATTCTCAAAAGGCTGTGAGCTGCCTTCACCAATCCAAACCACATCCTTTTTCAGAGCATACAACAGGGCCAGCTAGGAAAGGGGGGAAAAGAGCGCTCACCCAACGCCCTTCTAAACCATACAAGGCCACATGCACTCAACACAGCTGGCTGCCTTTGGGGCATGTTGGGCTCAGCCCAATACCAACCACAAAGCACCTTGTACCCACTAGTTTAAAGGGGGCTTTCCTCATTTCGTAAAGCCCTCTGTCTGCAGCCCCCCACAACCCCAGCCTAGGGTTGTGTGGAAGAGGCCCTTGTCCCCCTGAATATGGTACAAGGTGGTTGACTTCTGGCGTGCCTGAGCCCCTCCTGCCCCCAAGCATCTATCCCCCTTTTATGCATCAAGCATCAAAAGGATTAATTAACTGAGTACACCTAATAACTAAAATGGGATGGAGAAAATACTGCGCTATATAATGTTGAACTAAACCGTGCAAATAGTGACACAAAGATTGACCTTCATTAATAATTAAAAAATCAAAACCTAAAAAAAATAGAGAAATACTAATAAGAGCAGCCGCTAAATGTGGGATACACACAAAAACATATAAAATAAAAAAATAGCAGATAATTGATAAACACCAGGATAGAAAATAAATACAGTATATGGCATAAATGATCGTGTGTAAAAAATCATATGTAAAATACATATAGGCAAAATTGTCCTTCTAGATGCATGTGAAGAGCCTTAAGCCCAAATCTCAGTCTTCATTGTGATAATTCAAATACGGAAAATAAGTGAATAATTCCTCCACCGCACCGCTATTTTACACCTAATAACTACCTAACAAGACACATCTAATGAGATGAAATTAACCAATTGTATTGGGCGTGCACTATTATCAATGAGAAAACCGCAGTTACCCTAGCGCCAGTTGCAGTTTACATATGCGAATATTTATTATCGTTATTTGCGCTTCAATGTGCGCCAGTTCACATATTCAATTAATTACTTTTCCGGCGCACCAATTAATGTATGAACTGGTGCAGTGCCTTCTTCTTAGTAAATCAACCCCAGTATCTCACAAAAGTGAGTACACCCCTCATGTTTTTGTAAATATCTTATTATACCTTTTCATGTGACAACACTGAAGAAATGACACTTTACTACAATGTAAAAGTAGTGAGTGTACAGGTTGTAGAACAGTGTAAATTTGCTGTCCCCTCAAAATAACTCAACACACAGCCATTAATGTCTAAACCGCTGGCAACAAAAGTTAGTACACCCCTAAGTGAAAATGTCAAAATTGGGCCCAAAGTGTTAATATTTTGTGTGGCCAGCACTGCCTTAACCCTCTTGGGCATGGAGTTCACCAGAGCTTCACAGGTTTGCGGCTCTGGAGTCCACTTCCACTCCTCCATGACGACATCACAAATCTGGTGGATGTTAGAGGCCTTGCGCTCCTCCACCTTCTGTTGGAGGATGCCCCACAGATGCTCAATAGGGTTTAGGTCTGGAGACATGCTTGGCCAGTCCATCACCTTTACCCTCAGCTTCTTTAGCAAGGCAGTGGTCATCTTGGAGGTGGGTTTGGGGTTGTTATCATGTTGGAATACTGCCCTGCGGCCCAGTCTCCAAAGGGAGGGGATCATGCTCTGCTTCAGTATGTCACAGTACATGTTGCCATTCATGGTTCCCTCAATGAACTGTAGCTCCCCAGTGCAGCACTCATGCAGCCCAAAACTATGACACTCCCACCACCATGCTTGACTATAGGCAAGACACACTTGTCTTTGTACTCCTCACCTGGGTGCATCATCTTCAGAAGAGCCTTCCTTCTGAGACGATAGCCATGCAGACCAATTTGATGCAGTGTGTGATGTATGGTCTGAGCACTGACAGGCTGACCCCCCACCCCTTCAACCTCTGCAGCAATGCTGGCAGCACCTCATACCTCTATTTCCCAAAGACAACCTCTGGATATGACGCTGAGCACGTGTACTCAACTTCTTTGGTCAACCATGGCGAAGCCTGTTAAGAGTGGAACCTGTGGGGGGCGTGGCCGGATGGTGAAGAGAGCAGTCGCATAGACACACAGCTCCGGCTCCCAACGGCTATCCTACAGCTATCCTGGGTCCTAGATCCTCGTGGAAGACATCATTCTGTTCCCCACGGCTGTGGGCACCCACCAGACTGGCTGACATGGTGAAATATGGGCCGCCGCGGCCCTCACACACAGCGGAACAACTAGCGCGGTTCCGGAGGCAAAATGGCGCCGAGACACATGCAGGGCACTCAGACACGCTGCAGCCCTCCTCCTCAGCCATCCAGGACTCTGTAACAGGGGTGAGTGCACCAATTCCTGCTATATTCCACACACCTACAGAACTCCTGCAGACACCAGAATCACAGCAATCTGCTGAATTTAGTCAGGCAGCAGATTCTCCCCCTGCTGAGCCTACATTATCTACTATTATGCTGGCTATTCAGGATTGCAAGGCCTCCCTCTCCACTCAAATAGCTTCTATCCGTATGGACTTTTCTTTATTGAAACAAGATGTCCAGAATCTCAGAGACCGCACAGGGGATGCTGAGGAACGGATTAGTACATTAGAAGACACTGTACACCCCATGTCTGTTACTATACGTGATACCACAAGCGAGATGGCGGCACTGCGCGCTAAAATCGACGATTTGGAGAATCGCTCTCGCAGGAACAATCTCAGATTTGTGGGATTTCCAGAACGCGCGGAAGGTTCCCATCCTGAAAAGTTTCTTTATTCATGGGTGCGGGACATTTTTGGTAAAGACGCACCGTCATTCTCACATGTTATAGAGCGTGCACATCGCACTCCTCCTCGTCCACCTCCAGTGGGAGCCCCACCACGCTCCATCATAGCACGTATCCTCAACTTTCAAGATAAAGTTACCATCCTACGCCTGGCACGTGAAAAAGGCCCGCTCTCATTTAATGGCAATAATATCTCTGTTTATCCAGACTTTTCTGCTGAAGTTCAACGCCAGCGGATCTCCTTCTCAGCAGTGAAGTCTAGATTGCGCACAGAAGGCCTCTCCTACGCCATGCTTTTCCCTGCTAAATTGCGCATTATCCATGATGGTAGGGCCCATTTCTATACTAATCCTAAGGAGGCCATGAAATGGCTGAACGACCAATATGGTGCAGCACATAGAAGCAGAGGAGACTGAGGGCACTCTTAACCTGCAAGGAAAGATCTACACCCTGCTATGCAAGCTACAGCGTCAACAGTCTGCATGTCTCCTCATTGTAATGTGTTTTTTTTTTTTTTTTTTGGTTTCTTTCCCCCTTTTTATAGATTTTTTTTTTTGGTTCCTTCTACTTTACAATCCAACCTGCATTGCTACGATTTACATCTTGTGGTAACCTGCATACCGGAACAATCACACCAGAACAATCATTCGATCAAAGAAGGGGGAAAAGAAGAAAAAAGGGGAAAGGAAGGGAAAATTTGTTTTTTTTCTCTTCTTCCCTTTTCTTTTTGTTTTGTTTTTTTTCTCCACGTGAACAATCAGCTCATCTACCCTTCAACAGGACATGTCTACTAGAGGGGAAGGAATAGAGAAAAATAATTTTTTTTTTCTCTTCCCTCTCTCCTCTGTCAATAGTTGGGAGCCCCACCAGACCCCACACTACCCCCCCTTACCAGCTTGTGGCGAGGCCACGTTACAGTTTTTTACTTCCGCAGTTGCTAGTTAGGAAGGACTTCTAGTTTAGGGATCCAAAGCTTGCTATGTTTGGGATGGCTGAGTGGGGTGGGGGGCACAAAGGTTTAAAGAAAAAGGTGGTTGGGGTTTTTTTTCATGTTTTTTGTCTTTTGTTTTTTCCTCCCTTTTTTACTTTTTATGTCCTTTCTAACACACCTATACCATTTGCTAATGGAAAGTCATCAAAAGTATACCGGGTCATTACATGTAGGGGTTTATTAATACCTCTGTGGTCATTTATATGTCTAATGTTTTTTTCTAATGCCCCGTACACACGGTCGGATTTTCCGATGGAAAATGTGTGATAGGACCTTGTTGTCGGAAATTCCGACCGTGTGTAGGCTCCATCACACATTTTCCATCGGATTTTCCGACACACAAAGTTTGAGAGCAGGCTATAAAATTTTCCGACAACAAAATCCGTTGTTGGAAATTCCGATCGTGTGTACACAAATCCGACGGACAAAGTGCCACGCATGCTCAGAATAAATAAAGAGATGAAAGCTATTGGCCACTGCCCCGTTTATAGTCCCGACAGACGTGTTTTACGTCACCGCGTTCAGAATGATCGGATTTTCCGACAACTTTGTGTGACCGTGTGTATGCAAGACAAGTTTGAGCCAACATCCGTCGGAAAAAATCCTAGGATTTTGTTGTCGGAATGTCAGAACAATGTCCGACCGTGTGTACGGGGCATAAGGCAAAGAAGGGAAAATGTTCCTGGTCCATGTTACCTTATCGGCAGACCCACGCACTTTTTTGTCATGTGCTTGTGTGTGCTTCAGGTGGCGCGGCCTATCTACCCATATTGATACCAAGTCAGAGGTTTACTTATGCATCTTTATTACTTCATGTTTTATTATGGCACAACCCCTTAGGATAGTCTCCTGGAACACTAGAGGCCTGAATGCACCTCAGAAAAGATCCTTGGTTTTTTCTGTGTTGAAAAAATGTCACCCTCACATTATTTGCCTCCAGGAGACTCACCTGACAGGTTCTAAGATAAGGGCTCTAAAACGCCCCTGGCTATCTAAGCTATATCATGCCACCCACACTAATTACTCAAGAGGTGTATCTATACTCCTGGCTAAATCCCTTCCAGCTGAGTTGATTAGTGTTAAAACAGACCCAGAGGGGAGGTATATTGTTCTTATATTACGAATTTCTACTATAATCTTTACATTGGTAAACATCTATGTTCCCCCTCCATTCTCAGTAGAAGTACTCTCTAAATTATCCCTGCAATTACTGAATAGGCCCTCGGGCCCTCTGCTTTATATAGGGGATTTTAATGCAGTCCTGGACCCAACGGTGGATCGCCTGGGTGGGGGAGGCAGATCTTTTCCCTCCTTTATAGACTGGGCTCAGGTTCATGGTCTGACAGAGGTGTGGCGATGGAAACATCCGGATGAACGCCAATTTTCCTGCCATTCGGATTCCTTCCATACTATGTCTAGGCTAGATATGGCTTTTGCGTCGACGGAGACCCTTCTGGTTGTCTCCGCCGTCTCATACCTGCCCAGGGGGGTTTCCGATCATGCCCCCTTGTCTGTGTCCCTTCTCATCCTTCCAGGTTCGGGACCTGCTTTATGGCGCCTGAACTCATACTGGCTGGAAGACGAGATAGTACAGGGCGAGTGTAGGACGAGTATTTCTAACTACTGGAAGCAAAATTTAAACAAAGTAGACCCCCCCACGGAATGGGATGCATTTAAGTCCACATTAAGAGGTACCTTTATGTCTATTACAGGAATTTTACGTAAAAATAACAAGATGCGCACTGAGGAATTAGAAAATGCTATGTTAAGTGCGGAATCTGCCTATGCCTCTAACCCTGTTTCTGACACTAGGGAGACATGGTTACAGTGCCGTAGGGAATATGAAATTCGTTTGCTAGATCTCACACAAAAACGCATGTTGTATGTCTCACAAAAATCGTTTGAATATGGTAATAAAGCAGGACGTCTCTTGGCATATTTGACCAAACCTGATCATACCCCCATTTCTATACCACGAATCCTGACTGCTCAAGGTACGATCAGTGACAACCCAAGAGACATCCTAGACTCCTTTCTAAACTTTTACAGAAAATTGTACACTTCCAGGGTTGACTATGATGATTCCCAGTTGTCTGACTATCTGGCTGACATATCCCTTCCCTCCCTGTCAGATGAGGGACGGGACATGTTGGAGGAACCTATCACGGTAGAAGAGTAGAAGAGATTGCAGCAGCTATCTCCCAAATGCCTGCACATAAAACCCCTGGATCTGATGGTTTCCCGACTGAATGGTATGCTAAGTTCAAGGACCTCCTATCCCCCTTCCTTCTCCGAACCTATAACAAAGCCATAGAGGCTGGGATCCTTCCTCCATCAATGAGGGAAGCTTTGATAGTTCTTCTGCTGAAGCCCGAAAGGACCCACTTCACTGTGAATCTTATCGTCCAATTTCGCTTATAAACGTGGACGTTAAGATTCTGGCCAAAATATTAGCAAATCGTTTAAATACTGTGGTCACATCCTTGGTTAATAGCGACCAGGGTGGATTTATCCCTGGCAGGTCTACCAGAATGAACATACGTAGACTGTTCCATAACTTGCAGTATCCACATGACTGCCCTTCTACACGTGTCATCGTGTCCTTGGACACCTGTAAAGCATTTGACAGTGTGGAATGGCCGTACCTTTTTCGGGTGTTGCAGAAGTATGGTTTTGGTCCCCGAGTGATAGAATGGATAAAAATTCTGTACACCTCCCCAACGGCTAGGATAAGGGTTAATTCATTTATTACTGTTTCCTTCCCAATTACTAGGGGCACTCGACAGGGGTGCCCATTGTCGCCTCTGTTGTTTGCTCTGGCTATGGAGCCGCTTGCAGTACGCATTCGCTCCTCTCCTATAATTAAAGGCCTCCCAATTGCAAATATAGAGGAGCGCATTTCTCTTTACGCAGATGATACACTGGTATATCTGGCAGATGCTGATGAGTCTTTGGGGGCGTTACTGGAGGAGGTCAACACCTTTGGGGACTACTCAGGATTCCGAGTTAACTGGGATAAGTCCAGTCTTTTCCCTTTGGATGTGAATGACCCCCCTCAGGTGCACCCGGACTCTAAGCTTCAGGTGGTGTCTTCTTTTAGATATCTTGGGGTGTTGGTTCAGGCTCCCTTATCTTTATATGCCACTAATAATCTTGACCCTTTGCTGACCCGCCTCCAGGAACAAACTAAACAATGGATGGATTTGCCGTTAGACCTCATGGGGAGGGCCAATATACTTAAAATGATTTATTTACCCAGACTGCTCTATATCCTCTCTAACTCCCCATGTAAAATATCCAAAGCTACTTTCAAACGCATAGATGCGATGTGTACTTCTTTCCTGTGGAGGGGCGGATCCCCCAAAGTGGCACTGGAGACCTTGAGGTTGCCAGCCCATCTGGCAGGCCTGGCATTCCCTAACTTTTTTCTTTACTACATGGCATCTCAACTGGTGCACATACATGACTGGATGAACCCGGATCCAGCTAATGCCTGTACAGCCACAGAGGGGGCTATCGCATCCTCCCATGAAACCTTACATAACATAATATATAGAGGTCGGGTCCCAGACCGCCCTGGAACCTCTCTGCTCTCAGTCTCCCTCTCACTGTTTAAATACATTACCACAAAAATATCGAAACATTCTTGGTTGAAATCCCCTAATAACCCCTTGTGGTTTAATCCCAATCTGCAAGAATTATACTCTTTTCCAGATGCCAATCGTTGGTATTCAAAGGGAGTTAAATATCTGTGTCACTTATATACTACACAGGGCTTTAAAACTTTCTCTCAGTTGAGTACAGACTTTGATCTACCAAAATCTCATTTATTTTATTATTATCAACTTAGACATGCCATACATACCCAATTTGGTACCCTAGATGATATCACTGATCTACCTCCACTGGAAAAATTACTTAGGCAACCAGAACCCTCTAAATTAGTTTCCACCTATTACGCAGCTTTAATGACTGACTCTAACCCTAGGTTTCACAGAGCACAGGAGAAGTGGGAGACATTGGATATTGATATGGTAAATGACGACTGGACAGAATTTAGTGACACATATAAAACCTCTGTCATTTCCTCCCGAGACCGTATCATACAAGTTAAAATTTTTCATCAAACTCACCTCACCCCGGCCAGACTGCATAAAATGGGTCTATTGCCATCAGCTGTCTGTTTCCGAGGCTGCGGCCAGGAGGCAGACTTTTTACATTGCTTCTGGTCGTGCCCGATAGTTAGTGACTTCTGGGAAGAAGTGGGTGCCTTTATTTCGACTGTGTTGGGCCTTCCCAATATAATACACCCTAAGAACTGCTTGTTGGGAGTATTTGGAGAATTACATATACCATCACATGCCAAGAGACTGCTCCGTATTCTTTATTTTTATGTTAAAAAATCTATTCTACTGTCCTGGAAAGGTGCACAGACCTCTTTGAAGTTCATCTGGCTAAAACTTATCAATGACTCTATTCCATTATACAAACTAACCTTTGAAATTCGTAAAAGAAATAAAACCTTTTATAAAATGTGGGGGAAATGGTTGGCTAGTCCACTAACTCTTTCCAAAAATTGAATACAATTGATCATTGATGGGCCGTGCCACAGGGACCCCAAATACCAGGTCCATTAATATGGTTATGTTGTGTAAAAGTACATATATCCGACTGTTGCGATTACCAATTTCTCAACTCTCTTGAAACGAAATGACATGCTTACAATGACTTGTGTGATCTACCTACTAATTGTATATCGCTTGTGTATACTGAATGGATCAGATATTCATGTGTGTTTTGTTTTTGTTTTTGTTTTTATTTTATTTTATTTGTGACTGTTTTGTGTCTGTTGGTTTGTGTTGAACCTAAAACCAATAAAAATATCTTTAAAAAAAAAAAAAAGAGTGGAACCTGTTCTATTAAACCACTGTATGGTCTTTGTCACTGTGCTGCAGCTCAGTTTCAGGGTCTTGGCAATCTCCTAACAGTCTAGGCCATCTTTATGTAGAGAAACAATTATTTTTTTCAGATCCTTAGTGAGTTCTTTGCCATGAGGTGCCATGTTGAACTTTCAGTGGCCAGTATGAGAGAGTGAGAGCGATAACACCAAATTTAACACACCTGCTCCCCATTCACACCCCATTAAAACTAACGAGCAGGGCCGGACTTACCATAAGGCTTGAGTGGGCTCAAGCCCATGGGCCCCGCCCAATAGTGGGCCCCGCGGGCCCCAGCCGAGTGTACTTCGGCTATACTCGGCTAGTTACATGGTCTATTCTCCTGCTTAGTGTGGTTAGTTTTTTTTATTAGGAAAGCAGTTGTACTGGCAGGAACACCAGGGATTTTACATACTCTTTATCTGTTCTTTCTCACAATGAATGTCTGTGAGTCAGCTAACTCTTTTTCTGTGCACTACCTGTGTGGCTGAAATTTTGTGTTAGCAACTGTTAAAAGGTAACTCCATACCTCCCAACCGTCCCTGATTCGCTGGGACCGTCCCGGAAATTGCTGTATGTCCAGGCGAATCAAGGCTGAGTCCCGGAATGGAGTTCAGTACCAGAACAAGTTTGGCACTGGGCTCCAGGGACTCACTGAGCAGGGGTGCACTAGCGCGGAGACTAGTCACAACCCACCCGCGGCTTGTGCGGGGTGTCCGGGTCCTGCATGCCGCAAAGAAATCTTTCTACAACAACCGACATCATTCACCGTCTGCTGCATCTGACACAGAGCTGAGCGGAGCGCACTTGACCCGTCCCTCCTCCTGTGATATTTTCTGGAGGAGGCACACATGTTCTGAGCAGCGCTGATCTGGAGTTTGCAGGGCCGTACATAAGGGTGGAGGGTTAGGGGGGCCCCTGACTCACAGACATTCATTGTGAGAAAGAACAGATAAAGAGTATGTAAAATCCCTGGTGTTCCTGCCAGTACAACTGCTTTCCTAATAAAAAAAAACTAACCACACTAAGCAGGAGAATAGACCATGGTCAGAGAACTCAGCCTGCTCTCCTACAATTATCAGTGGCGGCCCATCCATACGGGGCGCAGGGGCGCTGCCCCCTAATCCATGCGCCCGGCCCCTAATCTACATGCAGGGCGCCAGATGCATGGATTGCAACTAGGTTTTTTTCTTTCTTTGAAGCGCATGATTAGAGCCTGAGGATCTAATTGGCTTCAAAAAAGGGTGGGCTTGGGGCGCAGAGCACATTGCCCTGAGCCCACCCAGTTGTGTGACAATAGCAAATTAATATTTGCTATTGTCTTCCTGATTCTCCTATTGTCTTCCTGATTCCTGAGGAAGAGGGTCCTGAGACTCAATTGTGTCTCAGCACACACTTCCTGTTCAGCTGGTAGGAGATGCAATGGCTTGGCTCTTCCTTCCCCTGCCTCCTAAGTTAAAGTTGGCTCCAGTCGGTACCTAGGAGCCAGTTTGTTCGAATGAGACGCAATTGCTCAAACGTTGAGGATTACAGAATTCAGGCAGACATTCTAAAAAAGAGGTTTTTGGAGAAAGGGTATGACGGTGATCCGCTAGATACCATCATAAAAGAAGTTGAAAGGCGCAATAGATCTGAACTTCTGGACATGGCACCTATTAAAAAAAGGGATAGTCCAGCTATTCCTTTCATCACAGGTTACTCAACCCAACATTATCAGATTAAGAAAATCATTGCCAAACACTGGCATTTGTTGGGCAACGATACACTGATTAAAACCTTTCTGCCCGAGAAACCCCAGGTGATATTTAGAGGGGCTCCCTCACTAAGAAATATCATTGCTCCCAATGTAGTAGACCCTCCTGGCAAAAGATTGTCCTTTTTTCAGGGCCTTTCGGGTTATCACCAATGTCGCAGGTGTCAAATTTGCACTTTGAATTACATCAAAACGAGAAAAACATTGTCATTTGTTTCAACTAATACCTCTATAGAGCACAGAATAGAACCTTTTATCACATGTAGTTCCACGGGGGTAGTATACCTGCTTCAATGCCCGTGCGGTCTCCAATACATAGGTCGGACCAAGCGGGCCATGCAGGTACGGTTAGGGGAACACATTACGAATATCAAAACGGGTTTTAAGTACCATTCTGTCTCCAAACACTATGATAAGGTCCATGATCGGAACCCAGCCAACACAATTTTTTTAGCTATTGACAAATATAATGCCCATTGGAGAGGCGGATCTCTGGTAAGAGAACTATCCAAGATGGAAATGGCGTGGATCCATAGGGTACGTTGTTATAGCCCCTATGGCCTCAATATAGACACAGATGTCAATTCATTTATTGATAATAGTTAGGGTGATTATATGTGAACCAGTCCTGAGTCCCCAGTAGTTCATTTGGGGGGAAGGATGGGGATGGTATGTACACATACCCACCATTTCTCAGCCAATTTGGAACATTGGATCTTTGAGTTGCCCTATATGGTATCAATTAACGTAGATTATCCAATAACATGACATAGTGATTTGACATGTTTGTACTTATTTGTGATTCATCTATATTTTTTTAGATGAATTGCAGTACAATTGTTATTTTTATATAACCTGGTCCAATATGTATATATTATTTTTAATTTGAACACTATCCTCTTTTCCTTTTCCTTTTTCTTCATTTTCTTTTTTTGCCCTTCCCTCTTATAAGGGAATTGATATTATTTTTTAACAATTTTTTGCTTATTGGGAATTTACTTGATGTATTTAGGGTACTCCACAAATTGACCATATGATTCAGGCCAGGCTATATAAATTTTGGCCACTAGATGCCGCCACTATGGTCCGTGTGGTACGCCTAATCCTAATATAAACGACTAAATGTACAGTATTTATATGTACTTCTTCATATTATTGATGGTGTACATATAAATTACATCTTAACACATAGTCTAAACTAAGGGCGGATACTGATTGCTATCAGCGCTTTTTCCTTGAGACTGTACTGGCGTTTGCCCCATTGCAATATGGCGGCAACAGTTCCACTTACTGCTCGGACCTCAGGACTGGGCGGTGCTTCTAGAAATTAACTGGCATATAATAGGTGGCGTTCAGCACGCCGCCCGTGCCCCTGGACGACGTCAGGTTTGACGAAACGGCGTAGGGAGAGCGGCGTGCTGACGCCACCACAACACACACGCAGTCCCGGAAGCTACGGGTGCTTTGTAGAGAGAGCCGGCCGGCTCGTTCATCTGTTTTTGCCTGAACGATTTCGT